>CM019924.1:2321964-2597504 GCA_009764595.1 Geothlypis trichas | reverse complement strand
GGTTTTGTGGGGGATGCAAACCCTTCCTGTGTGACAGGCAGTGCCTGTGCTGTTCCTCTTGCAGCTCTCTGTTCCCCTGGGGCTGAGCTCACAATGCTGAGGCAGTTTTCCCACTGCTTGTCTACCTCAACAGCCCCTGCAGCTGCAGGAATCCTGCATTTGGTCCTCACAACTCTTCTGGCTAAATCCCAACAGGAAAAAATGAGACCAGCAGCTCATTTTGAAAATTTCCTCCCAACAGGAGAAAATGAGACCAGGAGCCAGAGGGCAGAGGGAGTCTGGCAGAGTGCAGCCACTCTGTGTCCTGGCAGGGAAAGCTGGCTGCACATCACACAGCACAGGAGATTCCTTTGGCAAAGTGGGGCTCTCCTGGAGATTTTGAGAGCCTCCCCACAAGGGCAGTGTAGGACACAGCCCATCTCTCCCTCACTGGACACCTCTTTCTGCTCTGGTCACAGTGCCCCACACTCCCTGTCACCACAGGGGTTAATAACCCCAGAGACAGAGGCACCAGCTGTGGAGACTCCTGCCCTGACTCCATGATCTCTGTGCCCATCCTGTCTTGTGGCTCAGGGGTGACTCAGACACTCCCTCTGGGCTTCTTTTCATCTGGGATGGGACTGCCACAACTTTAATTAACACAAAGCATTTTGACACATTGGAGGCTTTGAAAAGGAACATGAGAAGGGGAGACAATGTGGGCAGTTAACCAGGACACCAGTTCTGCACCCCTCTGCCATGCTGGTTGGAGGCTGGATCCTCACCATGGGGAGCCTAAAACACATCTGGCTCCTTTGAAAAACAGAAGTGTTTTATTTTAAACTGGGCCCAGCCCCAGGCACTCTGTGTTTTGGGTTTGGATGAGGCTGGGACCAGGAGGTTCTGATTAATGCTCAGTTCCCCACCACAGCTGCCCACAGCCAAGCACAGGTTCATGGCTCTTCCTCCAGGCTCTGCTCTCCCCTGGATGAACTTAGACCCACACACAACTAATGCCACAGAGTACTCAATTCCCTTATCAGCCAAACTGAGATGTAGTTTACAGGAGTGTAATGACCTCAGAGAGATCTGCTGAGGAAAAATAAATGGGCTGTGCCCATTTTCTACTTCCTTAAAAAGCCTGCCTAGGATGGCTTCCTTGTTTTTCACATTTCATTTGCCAGGAAGGTCACATCTGACATTTTTGGGGTTTCCTGTAGGACTTGTTAGAGGCCCAACATGCAGAAAATGAGCTTCATGTGACCCTCACTGATGAGCACTGAAACTGAAGAGGACTAACCTTTTCTCCCAGCTGTTTGTTTAGTTATTGAGTGAAGCAAACAACAATGACTGACAGGTTTAACCATTTTGTCACAACTCAAGCAATAGGACTGTGTTTCTTGCTGCATCTGGTGCTACAAAACCACCTGCTTTTTTTCATCCAATAATTCTGAAAGTTAGACATACAAGATCTGACTTTCTGATGTGGAAGGAAAACAAACAAGCCTCTAGTTTCACCCTCAGGAAAACAAATGGGTTTTTATTATTTCAATGTGGCCCCCTGCCCAGCTCAAGATTGGATATCCAGAATTAGCATTTTAAAAAAATCCCAAGCATAGATTTTGCAATCTTGTAATTACACTACAATCCCTACTAAGAAGGAAAAGCAACAAGTGGAAAGTCTTTTACCATCATTTATGCCAACTCCTTCCTTTCTAGTCTTCTTCCTGTCTGGTCTTTGCTTGGCACAGCCCCAGGAAGAGATTTTGGGGAAGATAGGGAGCTCTCTGCACCCACACCATGAGGCAGCTCTGTTGCTTCCTTTCTCCCTCTGTGCATGCTCCTGCAGCTGGACAGGGCAGAACTTCTCTCCAGGAGCAGGCTGTGCCCGTGGCAGCTGGATCAGGCTGGAGGAGAGCAGGGAGAGGATGTGCTTTGTGTTTAGGATGGGGAAGGAAGGGCAGGAGCAGCTTTACAGGCAGGGAGCACAGCATGGAAAACCCTTCCCCTGGGCCAGGTGTCCCTGCCCTCCCCTTGGCACTGGTGGCAGCGGGTGGGGTGACTCAGATGGCCCTGCTGGCCCTGCTGGCCCTGCTGGCACTGCTGGCCCTGCTGGCCCTGCTCCCTGGGCTCCACTCCTGGCCTGGGATCCTGAGGGCGCTGCCTCTTCTCCCTACAATCCCACTCTGTGGCCAGTGTCAGAACTCAGTGCATCCCTCCAGGTGTCCAGAGCTGCCAGGACCCCATCGGGGGGCTCAAAGACCCTGGCACACAGCCCAGAGCACCTGGGGATTTGATTGTGACCCCTGGAGCAAGTTACCAGCTTTGTATGAGGACCTGAAAGTCACAGAAGTTTGAATGGTGTAATAACAAAATGATCACAGGGTGAAAATGTAGATTTTAGGATTTTTGGTGTGGGGCTTGTGGGGACAAGATGGAGGAACTTGGGC
Organism: Geothlypis trichas; assembly: GCA_009764595.1. Classification (NCBI taxonomy): domain Eukaryota; kingdom Metazoa; phylum Chordata; class Aves; order Passeriformes; family Parulidae; genus Geothlypis; species Geothlypis trichas. The sequence goes on along the minus strand of CM019924.1, from coordinate 2,595,075 downwards.
ATGTCCAGCCTTTCTTCTTCTTCTTGTTCTCCATTTTCTGCAGTGATGTTGGCACTTTGGGATTGGTTTAGAGTAGAAGTGCACTGTCTAACATGGGTGATGGGTATTGGGAATTAAGTGTAAATATGTTATACATAGTTTGGAGTATAAAAGGACAACACACAGAGTGCCTGTGGCTACCCTGCTGAGCAGACTCGGCTGGACAGAAAGAAAATTTTATAGATAAGAATTAATAAACAACTTCAAGACTGAAAAGTGAAGAGTCCAGACTCGTTTTTCAGCCGCACGGACCGAAACAGAGACACCCTGCACATCTCAGGGCAGCAATTAACAACCATCTAGCAATTAACAACCATGCTCCTGAGAGCCAGGAGCACTCCAGGGAGAGTTTCTGAATGGACTTTGACAAAGGGCTGTGGCCTGAGAAGGAATCAAAGAATCCCTTGGGAGGGAGGAGAACTCCACTGCTAAACCAGCCTGAGCTGACCAGAGGATTTGGGGCACAGCAGGGTCTGGAACCTTCCCCATGGGCTGGGGCTGTTGGCCTTTGGATAATACAGGCACAGGGAATCTGTTTGGCTTAAAAGGATGGGAGAAGCAATGTGGTCCTTGCTGGGATCCTGCAGCAATTTAGGAATGCTGCAGATCCCTGAAGAAGATCATCTGCACTCCAGAACAAAGCATCCCAGGCTCTGAACAGAGAAATGGGGAAGATTTTCACTTGGCAGCTGAAAATCCATGTGGTGTGAGCTGAAGCCAGGCTGGGGCCCTTGGGTCAGAAAGTTTCAGAGCACACACAGCTCTGTCTGCTCCTCAGCCTGCCAGCTCAGGCTCGTGCTCAGTGTGGGGGGTTTGTGTTATCAGCAGGGTCCTGAACCTCTGCTCTGACCTCCCAGTCCCTCCCAGTGTGAGGTGAGCAGAAAGCTCCTGGAGGGAAGGCTGGCACTGGCATCTGGCACAGCATTGTTCCTTGCTTGCAGCCTGGCTGTGGGACTGTGCCAGTGCCCAGATAAGAGTGCTGATTGCTCAGTTCTGTGCCTCAGTGCTCAGGGCACGTCCCTGGAGCCTGCTGGCTGCATCCTCCCTGCACCCACAGTCCAAAGATAAGTGCAAGGTGATGCCATCCATGAGCTGGGCAGATGCTGCCCTGCCCTGCCCTCGGGCTGCCTGGTAAATCCCAGAGAGGGGAGGTGCTGAAGCCAGACAGATCCCAGCAGGCTCTGGACCATGTCTGTGCTCACTCACTGCACTCAGCAGTGTTTCCCTGGCACCTGAGTCCTTTCAGCTCCTCCATCCTGCACCCTTTGGTGAATAGATTGTGAATATGCCCAAGCTGTGTGTATTTGTGTGTTTATGTCAAGGTTATTTCATCTTTGGCAGGACACTTTTCTATTTCCATGGTGGTTTTGCACTGCCAGTGTCTTTCCACAAAAACCTTCCCAAGAGTTGTCACAGTGCCATTCCCAAAATGGCAAATGTGCTTTGCAAAGCCCAAAGCTCAGGTGCCAGCAAGGTGTCCCTGTCCCTTTAATGCCCACAGTGTCACAATGCTGGAGCTGAGTCACAGCCACCTCCCAAGGAATCGATGACCTGAAAGCTGTCCTCAATCCATCAGATCCCCTGAATTAAGCCCTGCAAAACGAGACCAGTAACAAGGCCAAGCAAGGGACACGATGTTGTGCAAATATTACAGACTTATCTACTTATCTGGATTATGCAACAGGCCTAGAAGTGCTTCCATCCTGTGAACTCCTTTAATGTGTCTCCTGAGCTTGCAGGAGGTGTTACAACACTTTGGCTCGCTCTGCTCCAAGGTTGAGGCATGTACTGGGGAAATTCTTGACTTACCTGCTGGCTCCTGGACAGATGCCATCAGCACCTCTTGCTTAACCCTCTCACAGCCCTCCTCATGGGTCAGCCTGACTCTCCTGAGCACCAAGGCAGGGAGCAGAACCTGTGCTTTCAGGAGAGGGCTGGGACTCACACTCACCTGAGCTCCTCTGGCAGGAGCACAGGACCACAAAGTCATTTTTGTGGCAGCTCCCAAGGTGCCTGTCTAACAGTTTTGCCCCCAGTGAGCTGAGCAGAATGGCTGTCCTGGGGCTGTGTGGATCAGGAGCTGCGAGCTCTGAAGCATTAAGGTCAGCAAGGCCATTTCTGTCACACAGCACAAATGGCAGAGACCCACGGCCAGCTCTGCCTGGTTGCCTCTGTGGAGGCAGTTCATTGTGGTGGGTTCCTTGAAATGCAAGAACAAGGACTGGGCTTCAGAAATAACCAACCTTCCCCTTCCCCAGAATGTCCTAAAGAGGGGAGGGAGGATGTGGATGCCACAGGGACATGGCCTGATGCAGCATGTGGGGTGTGGGAGGCCAGACTGATGCAGTTCATAGGAGCTGTCCTGTCCCTTTTCCTGGTGGGGCAGAGCAACTTTCAGAGCATTGTTATGAAATAATTTACCTCCCTCTGTCTGCACAGCACGGTGTGTTCACAGCGATGCTGTGGGGACCATTGCTGTGGCTTGTCCAGGTGTGGTTTGTCCAGGTGTGCTTTGTCCCAGTGTCCTTTGTCCAGGTGGGGTTCTCCTGGTGTAGTTTTTCTTGCTGTGGTTTGTCCAGGTGTGGTTAATCCAGGTGTGGTTTGTCCTGCTGTGGTTTGCCCAGGTGTCCTTTGTCCAGGTGTGCTTTGTTCAGGTGTGGTTTGTCCAGATGTGCTTTGTCCACATGTTTATCTAGGTGTGGTTTGTCCTCACTGGCTGCACAGGCACCAGATGCTCCTGGGATGTCCCCCTGGGACATGGTTGTGATAAAATCCCTGCTGTCCATCCTGCAGGGACCATGATTCTGTAATCCCTGCTCCACCCTGCACTCCTCTGTGCAGTGTCTCTGTCCCTGGGTGATGCTGGGCCATCTCACCCTGCCAAGGCAATGCTGTGCACAGAAACTCTTCCCACAGCAGCAGACCCGGCCCAGCCAGAGCCAGGTGTGTTTTGAGCCCATGGATGCACTTCATCCTCCAAGTCCAGAGCAGCTCAGCTGGCTCAGCTTCTGGCACAGGGATCTCAGTGCTCACTGCTGCAGAGGAGGCCCCCAGTTTAGCTGAACTGCAGAGCTTGTCTTCCTCACTTGCCCTGAGTGTTCTGTGAGGTATCAGAGCTGTGGTGAACCACCACTGACCCACATTCACCTCCACTCCATCATACTGGTGATCAGAGGTGTCTCTCTGCCAGATCATCACTAGTTCATCAAAAATCTACAGCCATGACAAGGAATTACCAGATCAAACATTCCACCTTGGCATGGGATGGCCAGGATAGGTCTATTGGCAGGGCAACCCCAAATTTTGGGAATGATTGGCATCTGACTGCATGATTCAGAATGCTGAACAATTGCTTGACTAAATTATATTATATTACATTATACTATACTATATTAAAGAGATACTATCCTATCCTATCCTATCCTGTACTATCCTGTCCTGTGTCAGAACCCAGGAAATTCCTCTGCTGCCCTGAAGGGCTCCAGCCCCTGCCCAGGGGGCTGAGAGACCTTGGCACAGAGCCCAAGAGCCCTGTGCCTTTGATTTAGCCCTTGGAAAAAACAATTACCAACTTTATATGAAGAATTACAAGCCATGAAAGTTTAAGTAGAATGATAGTGAATTTATCACAGGGTGAAAAATAGATTTTTGGGGTTTTTGAATGGGAGTTCAGGGAGCAAGATGGAGGGAACTGGGCATGTCCAGACTTTCTCCTTCTTCTTCTTCTTGGCCTCCAGCTTCTGCTGTGATGTTGGCACTTACAGATTGGTTTAGAGTAGAAGCTCACTGTCTAACAAAAGTGATAGGTGTTGGGAAGTAATTGTAAATAATGTACAGGTAGTTTTTAGTATAAAAAGATAACACCAGTGTGCCTCTGTCTGACCTGCTGAAGAATCCTTTCTCTTGGCAAGACAAGAGAAAGAATTTTATAGAAAAGATACAATAAACGACCTTGAGAACAAGAACTGAAGAGCTCTGACTCTTTCTTCGACAGTTGGGCTGGGAAAAGAGACTTTCTAACACATCTTGGGGTCACTCTGAGCAGCAGAGATCCTGAGAATACTACACTACACTACACTACACTATACTATACTATACTATACTATACTATACTATACTATACTATACTATACTATACTATACTATACAAAAAATACTAAAAGGATACTAAAAAGATACTAAAGAAAAACCCGTGACTGTCTGAGACAGCCGGGACACAGCTTTGGCCCAATTTCTCAAAGGAAACAAAACAACTCTCAGCAGAATCCAACTGACAAATCACTTCAGGTAAACAATCCCCATAACACATTCCACATGTGCAAAAACAACAGCAGTGAATAGAGATAAGAACTGTTTTATCTTCTTCACTCTGTGCTTCTCCAGGAAAAATCCCGAGAGAGACAATTGTGTCTCTCTCTGTTCAGAGAATTGTGAATGTCACACAGGTCCTTCTGGGCTAGGTGATGGTCCAGCCCTCTTTGACCAGGCTGTGGCACTGGGTGGGAGCATTTGGAGAGGCCCAGCAGCTGCCAAGGTGGTTTGGGAGCCTCAGACTTGGGGCAGAGTCTGTACCCCAGGCTTTTCTCCCTGCCACGCTTTCCTGAGCAAAGGAACAGCCAGCACTGCTGGGCAGCACTGCCACTGCTTTCCTTGTTATTCTCAGTGTTCCTGGGCTCAGTGCTTGCTGTGCAAGGCTCAGATGCTGCTGCAGAAGCTCTGGGTGTTCCTGTCCTCCTGCTTTTCCCATCCCCTTCACTGGTTCCCCTGTGAGGTAGACTCACCTGTGCTCACCCCTTCTGTTGGGGAAGGTGAAACAGGAAAGCCTTATAAATATGATTGCCTGGCAAAAAGATTTTGAGAATATGGAAACTCTAAGTAGATTGACAAGAAAGCAAGCTTTGAGATCCCTCAGTTACTGAACAACTGGAAAACAATGGCATGGCCAGCTGAAGGTGATCCCCCTTTGGATCAAACAATTCCCTCTGCTTGCAGACAGGCCCAAGGCTCAGAGCAGACCCTGCTGGCTTGGCAGAAGGGGCCCAAAGAGGAGTTTGTAGGGTTTCAAATGTAACCCAGTGTGGGAATGTAATGATTCTTATAGGCTGTATGGAAATGCTGTAGGATTTGTATCTTGTACTAGATTGGTTAGTGAGAATGAGAATATTCAACACAGAAGAAGATTTATGGTATTGTAACGGGAACCTCACTCTCTTACCCCTTTTACTCTCTCACCCTCTCATCCTCTCTCCCCCTCTGTTCTCTCAGGCCTGCTCTGAGCTGTGTTTGGCAGCTCCCAGCAGGGCCCTGCACCCAGGCCCTTTGCAATAACCCACAAGTTCCCAGCCCTGGCTGCAGAGATCTCTGCTCTCTGTCCATCCCCACCATCCTACCCCCCGATGCTCCTACACCTCCCAGCACAGTTCTTCTAGTTCTGTCCAGACCCCTTCTCCCAGAGAAGGTGTGACGGTGTTCACAGGGGTCCCAGGATGAGGGAAGAGATGAGGATCTGACTCCATGTTTCAGAAGGCTGATTTATTATTTTATGATATATATTATATTAAAACTATACTAAAAGAATAGAAGAAAGGATTTCATCTGTAGGCTGGCTAAGAATAGAAAAGGAAAGAATGATAACAAAGGTTTGTGTCTCGGACAGAATCCGAGCCAGCTGACTGTGACTGGCATTATTAGAAACAACCAACATGGGCCAATCCCAGATGCACCTGTTGCATTCCACAGCAGCAGATAATCATTATTTACATTTTGTTCCTCTCAGCTTCTCAGGAGAAAAAATCCTAAGGAAAGGATTTTCCATAAAATGTGTCTGTGACAAGAAGGAGCCTGGGGGGTGTGGGCCCCTCAGGGCAGGGTCTGTGTGTGCTGTGCACCCTCTGGTTCATCCCCCAGCACAGGGAATCAGGACACCCACCCTGCTTGCCTGGCCCTGTGGACACGTCCCTGCCCCTCCAGCTGAACTCCTATCTGTGTCAAACTCCACAAATCCCCCTGCAATAAGCCCTTGCCACCAGGAGCTCTGAGTGGCCCTGAGCATAAGCTAAATAGGATTTTGTTCCAGTTTACCTTAATACAAAGAGCAACTGCATCCCATCAGCCTGGAGGGTCTTGGTTTTGTAAGACTGAGGAAGGGCAAATGTAAATTTTACGTAAGGGTGGAGAGGATGTCAAATGCCTCATGTGAAATGGCTTTAAAATAAATCACTGCAACAAGCACAATATTCACTGACCACTTGTAAGCCTGTGTTGTTTCCACTTGTCAAATATTTGATTTAAGCAAAGACAAAAATGTAGATTTGAGTGGATAGGACTTTTTTGCAAGTCTTACAATTCTGTAGCTAGTAGAATAAGCAATGAATGATGAACAAGTTTTGAGGATGCAGCAAGGTGTTTGGTTATAGCATTTTGATTTATTTTGCTTAGTGGAATGAGCTGTTTTCCTTTGAATATAATGCCATGAATTTATTGTTGTTTGAGAGGAGAGCCCTGCTTGCACCAAAAGGTAATTCAGGAAGTGATTCCTATAGAGAAAGTTGCAACTTTTTGATTTCCAAAAAGGTCACCAGGTGGGACCTGTGTGACCAGGTGTGACCAGGTGTGACCTGTGTGACCAGGTGGGACCTGTGTGACCAGGTGTGACCAGGTGTGACCAGATGGGACCAAATGTGAGCAGGTGGGACCTTTGTGACCAGGTGTGGCCAGGTGTGGCTAGATGTGACCTGTGTGAGCAGGTGTGTCCTATGTTACCAGGTAGGACCTGTGTGAGCAGGTGTGACCTCTGTGACCAGGTGTGTTGTGTGTGACCAGGTGTGACCAGATGGAACTAGGTGTGTTCTGTGTGACTGGGTGTGATCAGATGTGACCAGATGGGACCAGATAGGACCAAATGTGACCAGGTGTGACCAGGTGTAACCAGGTGGGACTTGTGTGACCAGGTGTGACCAGATGGGAACTTTGTGACCTGTGTGACCAGGTGTGACCAGGTGTGTCACATGTGATCTGGTGAGACCTATCTGATCAGGTGTGACCAGGTGTGTTCTGTGTGACCAGGTGTGAGCAGGTGTGACCAAATGTGACCAGGTGTGACCAGATGTGTCCTATGTGACCAGGTGTGTTCTGTGTGACCAGGTGTGACCAGGTGTGACCAGGCACACATGGGACTGCTCCCACCTCCTCACATCCTCACCTCCTCACCTCCCAGCCTGGGCCAGCACCTGCACTGCCCCTGGGGTGCCCCTGCACGTCCCCCCTGCCCTCCCTCAGCCCTGGCAGGTGCTCCCCCCTCCCGTGGCTGCAGGTGGCTGCAGGGAGGTTAGATAAAGGAGGGAGGTTAAATAAAGGCAGACAGGATAAAGGAACTGAACACAGATTAACCGGGCAGGCTGCAGCCTCTTCATCTGCCCTGCTCTGCCAGGCTCTGCTCAGGGGGGACAATGCCCCAGTGCTGGTTAAAGCCAGGACCTGGAGATGCCTCAACCACTCAGGATGTCCCCTGGGTGGGTCTGGGCTCTCCTTTTGTCTCCAGGTGCCCCCTGGTCCCTGTGAGCATCCAGTGTGAGCCTTGAGATCCTTGCAAAAGGACCAGAACTGATAAAAGTGAGAGGATTTATAAAAGTCCTTCTGGCAGAGGGGGTGATGGGGGTGCCCTGCCCTGCCCCAGGGAGCCCGGGGCATGTGGGGCTCTAGCTGATAGCTGAGCATCCCTGCTCCTGTCTGGAGGGGCTGGCAGGGAAGGGTGGGAAGCAGCAGGGCAGGCAGCAGTCAGCCTGCAGCTTGTGCCTGCTGGTGAGAGCAGCAGCTTTGCTGGCAACACATCCCAGGGTCTGGGAAAGTCTAAAGGGTGTGGTGCTGTTCACAGGGGTCCCAGGACGAGGGAAGAGATGAGAACCTTGACTCCATGTTGATTTATTATTTTATTATATCTATTATATTAAAAGAAAATGATATACTAAAACTATACTAAAAGAGTAGAAGAAAGGATTTCATCAGAAGGCTTGAAAGGAATAGAAAGGAATGAATGGTAATAAAATCTTGTGACTTCTTACAGCCTCGACACAGGTGGCTGTCATTGGTCATTGAGAAAAAAGTATTTCACATGCTGGGTAAACAATTCTCCAGATCACATTCCAAAGCAACAAAACATAGGGAAGATGAAGCTTTTCAGCTTCTTAGGAGAAAAGATCTTGGTAAAAGAATTTTTCATAAATTATGTCTGTGACAAAAGGGCAGAAGAGACTGGGAAGGTGCTTTCCTCTCCCAAACCATCTGGGATCAGAGTCAAGTTGTGGTCACACCTACATGTAGGGTGAGTGACCCCATCAGGCAGGAGGTTCTGGGAGAGCTGATTCATTCAGGGCCAGCAGAGATATAAGAGAAGGTCAGTTCACCCTGAGCTGGCATCTCCAGCTTGCCCTGAACTCCACTGACTGATGGAGTGTCTAAAAATCAGATTGAACCCTGCTCTAAACAGGCTCAAGGGGTGAGGTGACTGCACCTGTCAGGACCCAGGACACCCCTCTGGCTGTCCAGGATGGCCAGGACCCCTGCCAGGGGGATCAGAGACCCTGGCACAGGACCCAAGACACACCTGTGATTTTGATTATGACCTGTGGAGCAAGTTACCAACCTTAGATGAAGATCAGCAAGCCACAACAGTTTAGGTAGAATGATAGTGGATTTATCACAGGGTGAAAAAGTAGATTTTGGGGTTTTTGGTATGGAGGTTCAGGGGGCAAGATGGAGGGATCTGGGCATGATCAGCCTTTCTCCTTCTTCTTCCTGGCCTCTATCTTCTGCTGTGATGTTGGTACTTTCGGATTGGTTTAGAGTAGCAGCTCACTGTCTAAATACCTACATAGGTGATAGGTATTGGGAAGTAATTGTAAATATTGTACACGTAGTTTTTAGTATAAAGACATAACACTGCCCCAGGGGCAGGTAGAGTGCCTCTGTCTGTCCTGCTGGATGGACCTTGGCTGGACAGGAGAAAGAATTTTATAGATAAGAAACAATAAACAACCTTGAGAATGAGCAATGAAGAGCTCTGACTCCTTCTTTGAGTGCCGGGTTGGGAAAAGAGACTTTCCAACTCTTCTTGGGGTCACTGAGAGCAGCTAAAGATCCAAACATCCACCATGGTTTGCAAGGGGACCCTCGGGTGGTGTGGGTCTCCCTCAGGGAGGTGAATCTCAAACCTGTGCTCCCTGTGCTCTCCAGGGGATGTCTGGATCAATTCAGACGCTGGATCAGTTCCACCCTTCGTGCAGCAGAGCTGGCAGCCAGGTGTGGTGTGACCAGCAGGACATGCCCTTTTTCTCTCTCACAGCATCTTCCCTAATATTTTGCCAGGGCCTTTACCAGGCCTGTCTGGAGGATTAATAATCCCTTTCTCTGTAATCAGCAGATTGCACAATTACTCCGTTTCTTAATCAATTACAGTCGTTTGCAAATTCTTTCAACAAACAACTCCAGCAGCGCCTGTGACACCCACAGACAGCACCTCCCCGAGCCCTGCCCAGCCCCAGCTCCCTCCCCAGCCCTTCTCAGCCTGGGGGAGCTTGGGGAGCCTGCCTGGCCTCTCTGTGCTGCTATTGCTGGGCTGCCTGGGCCCAAGGGTCCTAGGGTGGGTTATGATGCTGTATCCCCATTCCTGTGCTCTGTTCATGCTGGATATCATGTTCTGTGCCTTCAAGCCTGGCTCTGCACAGCGAGTGTTTTGTTTGGGTTTTGCTCTCAGCCGCTGCCCCACGGCTGGGGGGACACACAGACAGGGCAGTGCATGGTGCTGCTTTTGCTTTTTGCTTTGCTTTTCCCTTTGCTCTTGCTCCTGCTTTGCTCCTGCTTTGCTCCTGCTCATTAGTTAGTTTAGCTCAGCAGTCCAAATTTTCCCTGGACTGTTTCTCCTTTCCCTTTTCTGGACCAACTCGAACCTGCTCCGGGCTGGGCCCTGGGAACACCGAGAGTTTGCACCTTGTGGCTGCAGCAGCTGCCCCAGCACAGGAGGGACTGAGAACAGAGCGAGCACCCCCAGAGAGACTTTGTGAATTTGTCATCTTTGTCAGAGCTGTGACAGAGTGGTGTCACCTGGTATTGTTCATTCTGTGTGCTGGGGGTGCTGTGCTGTTCAATAAACAGGTTCTGTGTGCTGGGGGTGCTGTGCCTGTTCAATAAACAGGTTCTTTCCACTTCTCTCCAAGGAATCCTTCCCAAACCAGTTGTGGGGAGGGGCTGTGTGGGTTTGCTTTTTGGAGGGGCCCTTTGGAGATTCTCTCCCAAATTTGCCCTAAAGCAGGACAGTCCTGCAAAGCCAGTGCATGGATTAGCTGCTCAAAACACCTGGGAATATGCCCAACTCCTGCATCCTGAACCTGCTGGGGAGGCAATGTGTGAGCAGGGTGAGAGTGCAGCCCCCAAAGGGCACAAGGAGGGGGAAGCTGTTTGACAAAAGGCTCTTGGCTGGTGTAGCTGCCCTTGGTGCAGCTGTGTGGGCACAGATAAGAGCTCTGCAGGAAACTGGAGTGGTGTTGAGAGTGCTGCAGGCTCCTGGTGTGACCATCCTGCAGGTGTTTTCAGCCTGAAGGAGTGAACTCAGCACAGAAATCAGGAGCTCTGCAAGGGCAGGGAGACTTGAGTGGAGAAAAAGGAGTCCCTTGTGCACTTGCATCAAATGCCAACATGAGCCAAACAGAAAGGAAATGAATAAAAGAGATGTGATGGGAAAAGCAGGATGATGTTCTAGGATCCTGCTCTTGCAGACAGTCTCCAGATGCCTGGGATATCCCCATGAAAGCAGTTTGGGCAGGAGCCAGCAATGGTCTTGGCCCTACCCTTGCCTCGTGTCCTTGTATTTGTATTTTCCCATGTTTTTAACTTTATTTTCAACTCTGTAATCAAGGGCTTATCTTGTACAGCAGTGTGGTCAGCTTGCAGGCTCTCAGGTCCAGAGTGTGCTGGGAGAGGGCAGAGCAGAAGGAGCTGAAAATGCAAAATCTCACATTGCACGAGGAGAGGATCACTGCAGAGGGAAACGTGCAGGAGCACTCAGGGCCTGCAGTTTGGGGTGGATCTGGGAGTCTGAGCTTGGACACTGCACCTCTCTGAGCTGGGATTTGGGTAAATTTGGGTAACTTTGCTCCTGGCTGGGCCTGGAAGGGCAGGCAGTGCTCACCATGTCTCAGAGAGGGGCAGCAAGGCCCCTGTGTGTGCAAAGGGCTCAGGATCCTTCCTTCTGCCACTGTGGGAGAGCTTTTACAGCAACTCTGTGAGCCACAGAGAAGTTTGATAAGAGGATCCATGCTTGATAAGAGGATCCATGTTTACCCCTGAAAGAATTTCCTACCAAGGCCATTGACATAGAAACCAAGAAAGAAAGGAGGATAAATAAGAGAAACCTGCAACTGCCTGTTCCAGTGAGCACTTTGTTTGTCTCTTGTGACAAATGAGTAAACTTCTGAGCTTTGTATGATGCCTTGGGAAGGCTGGCCTAGAACAGAGCCCAGACTGAGCTAAAGAATAAAGCAGGGATTTATTAAAAGGATCTCCTCAATGGATCCACCTTGGGCAGCACCAGAGCCCAGCCAGGGCTGCACCCAAGATGAACCAAAATGGTCCCAAAATGAAATCAAGATGAACCAAAATGGTCCCAAAATGAACACAAGATGAACCAAAATGGTCCCAAAATGAACCCAAGATGAACCAAAATGGTCCCAAAATGAAAACAAGATGAACCAAAATGGTCCCAAAATGAACCCAAGATGAACCAAAATGGTCCCAAAATGAACCCAAGATGAACCAAAATGGTCCCAAAATGCACGGCCGGGCACGGGGTCTGTCCCTGGGATCAGTTCTGCTCCATTTGCATCTTGCAGTTCATTGTCCCATCCCAGCCCCAGCCCAGGCAGTCCCACCCTTGTTTTTCTCTCTCCAGCCCATGGAGTTTGTGCTCCTGGGCTGAGATTTGGATCATTTGTCCTTGGTGCCCAGCTGGAGCAGGAATTGTTTTGTGTCCCTGCTCTGTGCACAGAGCTCACCATCCCATAATGTGAACAACACAGAATCTGAAAACTATAAATGCTAAATCCTGAGGCATCATGTAAGAATGTATAAAAAGCATGCATGCTGTAATAAAAACAGCTTTGAAGCCTTCTGCAAATGGAGTGGGATGTTTTGCATTGTGACCATCTCAACTACCACCCCCCTGACTTGGACCAGGCTTGCTCAGGAGTGCCAAACCTTGTGGGGAAGCACAAGCCCTGCTCCAGATCTCGTGTTGGAGAAACATCCTTGGCCTCTCACACTGGTAGTTTCTGTTAAGATCAGTGCTTACCTGACATTTTGCTATCAGATGCTAAAATCAAAAAGTGTATTCAAACCTGAAGAACTCTGGGATGCCCCAAACTGGGAACTTTTGACCTGAGGTTTAAAATACTTTGCAACAATCAAACTGCAACTTTCTTCTGAGAAATCCAGGGATGTGACTTTGCAGGTTTGCTCTGCTGTGACAGATAGTCAGAAACAGTTGCTAAATCCAGTAACAAAAATAAGATTTTAACTATATTTGACTCTTGTTTGCCTTGCTGACTCAACACAGCTACTGCTGTGGGTGCCAGAAGATATTCCTGGACATACAATAGCAATGCAGTTCTGACCTAAATGCTGATTGCAGAGCTGCTGTCATGGACTGAGGGTGACTCAGAACCTACAGCTTGAGATTTGTTCTTTGTAATTTGCCTTTTATTCCTTTGCTTCAACAGTGCACTCATCTAGTTTGGGCTTGGAAGATGCACTTTGACACAGAATTTTAGAAAGGACAGTGGAACAGGGTCACTTTCTATTTGAGGTGCCCAGCTGGGTGTTTTTAAGGTGGGGGTGAAAGTCAAGGCACTAAGATACCCACTCACTTTTAAAGTTCCTGGAGCACATGACTAATTACATCTCTGCAAAAAGAAGGCAGGATAGGTAAATCCATCTGCAGCTAAGTCATAAACAACCTTTGCCAAGAGATTGCTTGTCCAGACTCTGTGTGGAAAAACCTATTGAGTCATCAGCCTTCCTAGACATTGGGAACAGCTTAGTAAGGCTTTAAAAAAACAGGAGAAAGGCTAAATTGATCATATTTTGGAGATGGGATGTGGAGAATTCAGGAAAACTCCCTCCATGTAGATGTCTGGTGGTGTTGTGTGTCTGGGGGACTGTGAGGGGCTGGGCAGGGAGCAGTGGGTGTTATCAGACATGCAGGTCCTGCAGGCAGAGGAGAAGGAATCACTTGCAGGGGTTCAATGAAAATATTTTGGAAATTGTTTCTTGGCTCTCTTCTGGGAGGGGAGAAGCTGCAGTGGCTGCAGGCACAGCCTGGGATGTCTCCAAGCACCTGCAGCTCCTGGAGGGTGTCCTGGCTGAGCTCTGGGTGACAGCACAGCCCGAGGCCCTGGGGCACAGCCAGGCTCTGGGGAAGGGCAAACACAGCCCTGGCAGAGCTGGGCAGGGGTCCCCATCACCCCTTTGCCAGCTGCAGCCCTGTCTGACCCTCAGAGTGAGCCCTGTCTGCCCTTTCACTCAGCAGCTGCCCTGCAAGACACAAAGCACAGGGGTGACAGAGCTGAGTCCAGCTTAGACACAGCCACCACCCACAGGGTCACCTGGACCTCGAGTCACCAGAGATCTGTGAAGGTCTTGGGTGCCACATTTATGCCCTGGCTGTCCAGGTGGGACTGAGGAAGAGCTTGTCTGCAGCTGTGTGTGCTTGGGTGGCAGAGCAGCCTGCACACCCCAGCCCCTGGATATGTCCCTGCTGCTGGGTTCAGGTACAGATGGTGCTGGGTCACCCTGGCAGCAGGCTGGGCAGGGCATCCTGTGCTTTACTGCCCTGTTGTGGCCATAGCAGGGCCAGAGGAGGGGTGACAGTGGCTCCCAGGACACGCTGTCTGCTCTTGGGAGATTGGAGGTGTTTTTGTTCTGCTTTTTTTTCCATTGTGCATGGGCACTTCACCCAGCTCAGCCTCCTCTGACAATAACACTTTGTTTCCCTTAACCAACATCACTTTTCAAATGATGCAAATAATTTTAGTGCATCCAAACAGGAAGTGGCTGAGTGTCTGGGTGTCTGAATCAACATCCTGGAGGCTGGGCCTTTGCCACCAACAGAATTACTAAATATAGGAGCTGCCTATGGATGGAGGTGAAGGTCTTGCAAATGGCAGAGCCAATGAGACCCTGTGCCAGTCTGTGACCATTGGATGTGGCCAAATTGTTGCCAGCCCTGCTCAGCCAGGCTGGTGTGGCCACAATCTGCATCATCTCAGCTCCTCTGGGCTGCTGCAGCCCCATTTCCTCTCGGGCTGTGGCACAGATGGAAGGAGCAGAGCACAGGGACCAGCAGAACTGCAGCCAGGAGCTTCCCAGGGAATCCTTTTCCAGCTCAGTGGGCTCAGCAGGGCCCACAGAAGGGGATTCAGGGCTGGCTGTCCTTTCTGGCATGTGTGGGACAACTGAGTCACCAGCAGATCTGAGGAAAAGCCACAAGAAGAAGTCAGGTCATTTACCACTCAGCAGGCGTCACAGTGCCACCTCAATTTGTTTTTTCTTCTGGATAAAGAATGCAGGATTTTTAAAAAAAGACTTTTGCTGCAAGTTTTCAAAGAAATCCAACAATCCCAAGCAAGTTCTAATTTGTCCACATTTGCTGTGAAACACAGGCACCATAACTGGCAGCACAGTCCATGAATGCTGCCTGCAACACCAAAGTACCTCCCTAACCCACTTGATTGCTCTAGACAAAACACCCATGGCTCCTAAACTAATCCCAGGATGTCTTCTAGAGGTGTTTTTGCTCTCCTGTCTCCCATGAGGCAGCCTAGACGGAGACAAAAGATGGTTTGAGGTGATGAATGCTCAGGAGGACACCCCTGGCTTTTCCTGCAGTGGATCTATGCTCAGGTGTGAGGTTGACTCCAAGGTCTCTCCTGATACCCAGTGCTGGGGATTTGCTGAAACTGGTTTGGGTTTGATAGACAGGCCAGGTAGGTAGAGGACACCTGAAGGTGTCCCCTGGGAATGCAAGACATGGAGGAGCTCCTGTTGATTCCTAACATGGGTCAGGAACTTCTCTGATTCTGAGCACACCTCTCTGGCCATTGCAGGTGGAGCTGAGCCCACCAAAGCTGCTCATGGCTGTGGTATTGCCACAAGCACAATAGTGAGATATCTGAGCTCTGAGACACAGAGAACCCAGCTGGCCAAAACTCTGCAGCAGCTCTTTGGAAATGACTGTTTCTACATGATCTCAAATTCTGTGTGTCTCACTGGGACTGTTAGAACCCAGGACATCCCTCTGGATGTCCAGGATGGCCAAGACCCCTGCCAGGGGGCTCAGAGACCCTGGCACAGAGCCCAAAACACCTGTGGGTTTGATTATGACCCGTAGAGCAAGTTACCAACCTTAGATAAAGACCAGCAAGCCACAACAGTTTAATTACAATGATGGTGAATTTATTACAGGGTGAAAAATAGATTTTTGAGGTTTTTAGAAAGAGGATTCAGGGTGCAAGATGGAGGGATCTGGGTGTGTCCAGCCTTTCTCCTGCTTCTTCTTGGCCTCCATCTTCTGCTGTGATGGTGGCACTTTTGGATTGGTTTAGAGTAGAAGCTCACTGTCTAACATAGGTGATAGGTATTGGGAAGTTATTGTAAATATTGTACATGTCGTTTTTAATATAAAAAGATAACACTGCCCTGGGGGCAGGCAGAGTGCCTCTGACTGTCTTGCTGAGCGGACCTTGGCAGGGCAGGAGATAGAATTTTATAGATAAGAAACAATAAACAACCTTGAGACCAAGAACTGGAGAGCTCTGACTCCTTCGACAGTTGGGCTGGGAAAAGAGACTTTTTAAATTTTCTCGGGGTCACTCTGACCACTCTGGACACCCCAAAACATGTGACCTCTCAAGCACCTGGTTTAGATGGAGGAGAGTTATCCTCATGCCATGGTAGAAAGGTGAGAGCCTGACTGAAGCCCGTCAAAAAGGACTGGCCCCAGGAGGGCCAGAGGAGAAGGTGGCAGAGGCAGAACAGCCCCTCTGGTCCCTCAGTGTGACAGAAGGACTTCTCTCCCTGATGCTGCTCTTCCCACATGGTGGAAGGGGCTAACAGCAAGCCTGTTAGCTAAAGGAGCGAGAAGAAGCTGAGAAGCAAGAAAAAGCTGATAAGGAGCTGTCTCCAAAGCTGTAACCAAAAAAGACCAAGAGAAGTGAGGAACTGAAGAAAGATAAGAAGAGAACTTTGCAGCTGGATTGTCGCAGATATCTTTTTATGAAAAATCCTTTCCTTAGGATTTTTCCTCCTGAGAACTGAGAGGCCTCAGGAACAAAATGTAAACATTGATTATCTGCTGCTGTGGAATGCAACAGGTGCATCTGGGATTGGTCTCATGTGGTTGTTTCTAATTAATGGCCAATCACAGTCAGCTGGCTTGGACAGAGAGCCGAGCCACAAACCTTTGTTATCATTCTTTCCTTTCTATTCTTAGCCAGCCTTCTGATGAAGCTTTTTTTCTATTCTTTTAGTATAGTTTTAATGTAATACATATCATAAAATAACAAATCAAGCCTTCTGAAACATGGAGTCAGCATTCTCCTCTCTTCCCTCACCCAAGAACCCCTGTGAACACCCTCACACTGGATGAAGTGTTTTTAAAAAGTTAGTCAAAGTCACTGTAACTTTTCACCAATAGTGTTATGTTGACTTATTGTAGCCCATAGTTAAAGTTAAAAAAGCATAAACAATTAGGAAGTGTATAAAAAGTCAGCCATGTTCAATAATAAAAAGTTACCATCTAAGACTACTTGTAGTCTCTGCTTTGTGTCATAACCACCTCAACAGCAACACTACATTCCTTTTCCTGCAGTTGGGAAATTTGGATCAGCTCCTGCTAAAAATAAGCAGACTTTTCAATTCTTTGGGCTTTCACACTGTGCACTGTTCAGAGCTGGAAATCACCATTTCTTTGTGGGAATTTAGATAAACTGTGGTGGCAGAATAAAACCCCTTGAGTGCTGCCAAAGGGGCATTAACCATCACACAGCAATGCTCTTCTGTGGTCTGGAAGGAAGGAGTTGGAAGGGTTATTTTAAGGTCCAGGATGAATAAATCTCTGAGCAAGTGCCCAGAAATTCCTTTGAGTAATTTTTTTTTTAAGTGCACTAAAGATAATTTTTTTTAAAAGTGCTCTAAAGATAATTTTATCAATGATATCACAATTAAAATGCAGAGGAGGCTTGCACTGTGCTGGCATTGTGTTCTCACCTTTCACAGGCATGTTCTAGACAGAGATGATAATCTCACAGGAACACTTCTGCTTCCTGCATGAATCTGACACTGTCAGGCAGATGTGGATAGAGCTTGGTTTGTTCTGTGCTGAAAGCATCAGCTGTTTTTGTGCCATTTCACTAAGTGGAAGTGTTTAATGAGGGGCTGGTGTGTAGGAGCAGTGACATTTCTGCACTGTTATTCATCAGGAACACTTTGGGCACACTGTGCTTTTCTCTTTGTCCCAGTGCCCTATTTCAGAGCAGATCCTCACACATCTATTCTGGTTTTTTGTAAAAATGTTGCATTTAAGCACAACTGACAGTCCAAATCCTACCCTGTACTGACAAATGTCCAAAGCTTAACCAGGATAACTTGGGGGCTGGCAGCTCAGAGAAAAAACACAAGAAGTTGAGAATTTAAGAGATCCATCAATTCCAAAATTTTCAGACTAAAATGAAAAGAAAAATCTTGATTCAGATCGAAACAAAATGCCATTTCATCTCATGAGGGAGAAATTCCCAGTGTTTTCCACCAACTCAAGTATGGTTATTAACAGAAAGTGACTTTTCTCTCTGAGTGTGGCATTCCTGGAAATGCCAGTGACAGCCACAGGAAACTGGACAAGACCTTTTGGTCTGAATGAGATCCTGCTTGGGGCTGGACTCCCACAGCTGTGAAATGCCTTTGTCCTGCTGTGGGTGTGCAGGGCCAGGGTGGAAAATCACCCATCTTCTCTGCTCTGTGAAGAATAATGAAATATTTAGGGGCCCATGGAGAGTGAGAACATCTTCCCATCCTGGGGGTTATGGGATCTTGCTCCTGCTTGTGAGAGTCAGTCCACAGTCCAGGAGAGAGGTGTGAGGGGCCTGAGAGATCTCCAAACCTGCCATGTAGGAGAGAGTCACACATTTTGGGACAGAGCAGCCCAAATCCCCAATGTCCCCCAGCAGCCTGAGCCCTGGGGGCTCTCTTAGAAGTGCCCCAACCCTCCAAGGGCCAAAGACCTCATGGAGGTCATAATGAAAGTAAAACATTGGTTTCAGCTGGAATAAAATGCTCCTGACTAATCTCAAACCCAGCACTTTGCTGGTGAGAAAAAGGGAATATAAAAGTGACTAGATCTGAATTGATAAAGAAATAATTTTCTAGATCAATATTTCATTGATAATTTGGTTGTTCTTGTGGCAAAAATTGACTCTGGGTTTCCTCAGAGTCACAAACCAATGGTAGCATGGGCTGGCCCCTGTCCTGGCTCTGAGGCACTGGCACAAGTGAAGGGTGGCCACAGGTCCAGAGCTGGGGTCACCACAGGCTGCTCCTTCAGTGGCAGGTGCCTGTGGCAGTGTCAGCTCCCAGGTGAGCTCAGGACAGGCCATTTCATTCCTGGCAGACTTGCTGAAGCTCCAGCTGGAGCCCAGCAGGACATGGAAAAGCTCACGCCAAGGTCATGGGAGCAGTGACCACCACAGGGTGGTGCCTTGGGGAGGCTGCCCTAGAACAGAGCCCAGACTGAGCTAAAGAATAAAGCAGGGATTTGTTAAAAGGATCTCCTCAATGGATCCACCTTGGGCAGCACCAGAGCCCAGCCAGGGCTGCACCCAAGATGAACCAAAATGGTTTCAAAATGCACAACTGAGCATGGGGTCTCTCACTTTGATCAGTTCTACTCCATTTGCCTCTTGCAGTTCATTGTCCCATTCCAGCTTTAGCCCAGGCAGTCCCATCCTTGTTTTTCTCTCTGCAGCCCACGGTGTTTGTGCTCTTGGGGCTGAGATTTGGATCATTTGTCCTTGGTGCCCAGCTGGAGCAGGAATTGTTTTGTGTCCCTGCTCTGTGCACAGAGCTCACCATCCCCTGATATGAACCCAGACCCACACACTAAAGCAGCACAGAACCTGAAAAATATAAAAACTAAACCTGAGGAGTCAAGGGGAAACTTCTAACTGTGTGTGGTGACAATGCTGCCTCCATCACCTTCCCTGGGACAGGAGCCAGGGGTGGGTAAAGAGGGGAAGGGTTTCTGGAGAGGGAATGGCCCAGCAGGAGTGAACAGTGGAGAGAGATCTCAGCTCCTGGTGCTGAGCATGGCAGCTCTGGATTGAGCTGCAGGCTCCATTCCCCTCCCATCCCTATCTGCAGGCTGGCTCTGCCCTGCTGGGGTCACAGGCCAAGCCAGCAGGCAGATGGTCCATTAGTTTAGGCAGGGCTGATCCTGGCAGGGAAGGGAAGAGGCTTCCTGAGGTCTTTCTCCTCCGAGCTGTCTGTGGGAATTACTGGCAGCTCATCACTGTGGGTTTATTTCATTTTCACTGTCTCCCCTTGCCCTGTGGTGCAGGAGCCCCAGGCAGGGTGATGTGCTGGTGCTCCCAAGGGAGCTGGGAGGGTGTTCCAGCTGTGGGTCCACCTTGTCTCCCCTTTTTTGGGGCACCAGGGCTGCCCAGACTGGCTCTGGTGCCACATCTGGGCTGCCCCTCACAGGGATGGGACAGGGGTTGGGCCAGACCCTGCTGTGGTCCCCCTCAGCTCTTCCCTGAGCTCCTTGGCAGTGCAGGGGTTTAATGGAGCATTTTGAGAGCTCCTGCTTGGGGCTGGGCTGTCAGTGCTGGAGCTCACACTGAAGGGACAGCAGTGAAGGCAGTGAGGATGCTCCCAGGGTGGGTGAAGGGCAGGGTGGACACCCCTGACTTGTTCCTGCCCAGTGAATGCCTGACATCTGCCACAGAATGAACTCCAGAGCAGCTCTGTGTGCCCAGATCTCTGTCCCCCCTCTCTGGCCATGGCAGGGAGCTGGGCTGTACCTCTGCAGCCCCGTGTGTGCCATGGGGATGGATGAACTTCCCAAAGAGCCACAGCCCAACAGGCTCCAGCACAGAGCCCCCCTGGCCCTCCAGGACTGCAGGAGGAGATGTGGATTTGTACAATCTTGTACAATTCTTTTGTACAAGAATTGAGCCTTTTGTACAATAATTGAGCCTTTTGTACAGTAATTGAGCCTTTTGTACAGTAATTGAAACGTGGCTGGTGGCTGGGTCCTCTGCAGGGGTAGAGCTGCCAGAGCAGACACAGGGCTCACCCTGAGTGTCCTAGGGCTTGATTCCAGTGTGAAGTTCTCAGTACTGCCTCTTCTCCTTCACCTCCCAGTGAGGAAGGAGCAAATGAGCCCAGCTGTGGCTCAGGAGGCTCAGAGAGCTGTGCTGGTGCCCTGCTCTGCCCCTCTGCTGTCTGCTCAGCTCCACCAGTGTGAGAGCCTGAGAGGAGACACTACAGAAACAGAGCCTGGAAGGATCTCTGGAGGTCCCTAATCCAACCTCCCATGTCAAAGACAGGGCAGGATGCTCCTGGTCTGTTTTTTCCCAACGCGGAACTCGAAGAAGGAGTCAGAGCTCTTCAGTTCTTGTTCTCAAGGTTGTTTATTGCATCTTATCTATAAAATTCTTTCTCCTGCCCTGCCGAGGTCTGTCCAGCAGGACAGTTCCAGGCACTCTGCCTGCCCCCAGGGTGGTGTTATCTTTTATACTAAAAACTACATGTGCAATATTTACAATTCCTTCCCAATACCTATCACCTATGTTAGACACTGAGCTTCTACTCTAAACCAATCCCAAAGTGCCACCATCACAGCAGAAGATGGAGGCCGAGAAGAAGAGGGAGAAAGGCTGGACACACCCAGATCCCTCCATCTTGCTTCCTGAGCCCCCATACCAGAAACCCCAAAATCTACTTTTCCACCCCATGATAACTTCACTATCATTCTACTTAATTTGTCATGGCTTGCAGATCTTCATATAAGGTTGGTAATTTACTCCATGGGTCATAATCAAACCCACTGGGGCATTCTGGGCTCTGTGCCAGGGTCTCTGAGCCCCCTGGCAGGGCTCCTGGCCATCCTGGACAGCCAGAGGGATGTGCTGGGTTCCCACACTGGCCTTGTCCAGCAATTCTGAAAATCTCTGTGGATTATGTCTCCATAATTACAGGCAGCTGCTCAACCAGGCCCAAAATCACCTGTGACCATGGGGCAGATAAACACACACAGGGTCACTTAAGATAAACAAAACCTGCTCTTTCTAACTTCTTAAAATGCTTCAGGGAAGAAAGTGAACAGATATGAGTTATAGAGGAACTGAACCTTTCCATCCCTGCTTTCTCTTTCTGCTTCAGGGCTTTTTGTCAAGACTACAGGAACATCTCTTGGGGCAGAAAATGGCATGATGGACTTGTGCTGGGTTCTGTTTTCCATCTCACACATATCCTTCCAAGGCTGGACTTGGTGATGTGTGGCTTCAGCCATGGTTAATGAGCACACCTCCATGGGGCTGAGGTGTGGGAATACAATAATACAAAAATATTGTATTATTGTACAATAACTGAACTGTGGATCTCTCAGGCAGACTGTAACCAAGCTCATCCTACAACAAAGCTTTTGTATCTTGTGCAAGTTACCTTCACCTCAAGTCTCCTCAGCAGTGAGCTCTTTTTAGAACATCTCTTCTTTAACCATTTGGCTTGACCTGCTGCCTTCCTCCTGTGCTAACCCACACATCCTGCAGCCCACAGATGCATCTACATACATCATGCTTCCTCATATGAGCCACCCTGGTGAGTTTTGGAGTCTCTGTCTTGCTTTTTTGACATCTGTGGGCAGGCCCAAAAGAGTTACTGAGAAAGCCATGAATTTCTACCCAGGATTGATTCATATGCTCAAAAAAAGGCCACTCTAAGGCCATGTCTGGCCCAGGCAGGACTCTCTCCATCACACGTCCCTGTGCTCTTCTGCACCCAATGCAGCTACTCAAAACACACATTGGTGTCCTTCAATCAGCTCCTGAAATAAAGGCAGAGTGAAAAGTGTTTCTGCTATATTTCAATGGCAATTCTTCAAAAATGAAGCATACAAAATTCTTCATCCCAGTCCCATCAGTGAAATCAGTTCAGGCAGGAGAGGGCCACGAGATGCTTTTCTCCCAGAAGGAATCATTGTGCCAAGCTCAGATCCAAGGAGTTCTCAGGTTGTCATTTTGGGTGATTGGACTTCCTAAATAAACCTTGAAACTTTCTGCTGCAAACAGTTACCATAAAAAACAAAGTAAAATCAATCTCCTGCATTTTTGGGAGAAAATGATGCAAGCCAAAGCTGGCAGCCAATGCTTGTGCAGAACTGGCCCTTCTCTCCCTCTGCCTTCCAGCACAGGGGGCAACGTGGGCAGGGATGAGCCCCTGGCACAGCTCCTAGGCTGGGCAGGAGGGTCACATCTCCATCCCCATCTGTGAAAACCAGAGCCAGGGAGCACCAGTGAGCCAGGAGTGAGGCTGTGCAGCTGTGAGTGGCTGTGGAAGAGCAGTCTGGTATCAGTTGGTGTGTGCAGAGCCTAAAAATAGAGACCCTCTCCTCTCACAATGACTCAGAGATGCAGAAGGGAAACCCACAAGCTCAGTGCTTGGCTGTCCCCTGAGCTGATTGAAAGTTTGCATCTAAAACTTTGTTTTGACACAAAATGTCTTTTTGAAAAACAAACTAAAAAAAAAAAAAAAAAAAAAAAAAAAGGAAAAAGAAAAAAGAAATAAGAAAAAGGAAAAGAAAAAGAAAAAGAAAACCCAAACCTCCTCTCTCACCACCAGACCTGTTGGGAATTCTTCTCATTTGGTCTAAGTTTGGAATAGGTCCTGGCCAGTAAAGCATGACATTTTGTAGTTTTAAAATGCTAGTTTTTGAAATCCCCTGCAAGTATTCACTTGCTGAGCTCTTCCTTGGCGACCTTTGAGACCAGATGAAATGGTGCAAGGTGTGCTAGGCCTCTGGAACTTGCATGGGGACACAGTTCCTTTTCCAGACAGCTCTGATTCCAGCTCAGGAGGAGCACCTGCACCAGCTGCCTGCTGAATCCCATGAGGAGGGGATCCTTTCACCCTGTTCATGCCATGCATGGGGGGCTCCAGCCAGGTTTTGGGCTGCCATGGGGGATTGTAGCCTGGAGGGGAAGCAGAAGGGAGCCAGGGTGCCAAGGGGAGGAGCACTGCTGCTCCAGCTCTATCCTGCATGACAGTCCTGACACACACACAGACACCTGGCCCTGACAGGCCAAGGAACGAAAACACCCTCACTGTGGGTGAACAATCTCCACATTGCATTCTACTATGGCACAAACACAGGCACAGCAAATTTTAAGTGTTCCAGATTGCAAGGAAAGATGTGTTCTATTATCATCTGTATGGCAGATTACCTTTGTCAAATGGGCAGTTTGCCTTATCTCTCTCTCTGAGTGACCACAATCACTCCTCCCTCGGGAGGGGACACCTGCTGATAACAGCCATTGAATGTCCCTGCATGGCTGATAAGAACTACAGCATCCCATTGGGAGATGGGAGCCCAGAGGGAGGAGCCAAGCATTCCTACCCGGATAGAATCTGGAGATTCTGCAACACCAGCACGGCTCCTGCACTGCATTGCCCAGAGGAACAGCAGCTGCCTCTTGCCCTGCATCTGCAGAGGCAGAGACTGCACCTTTCTCCAGGATCCCTGCTCCAGCAGAACCAGCCCTGACCCTGCAGGAGGGCTGAGCAACAATTCCAATGGGACTGCTGCCACCAGCCTGACCCACAGGGTGTCAGCTTGGGTTCTGACTCTGCCAGTGTTGTTCTAGTTCACTGCATTGTTTATTTTATCCTTTTTTTTTCCTTCCCTATTAAAGAACTGTCATTCCTGCTCCCATATTTTTGCCTGAGATCCCCTTAATTTAAAATTTATAGCAACTCAGAGGGGTGGGGAGGGTTTACATTCTCCATTCCAGAGGAGGCTCCTGCCTTCCTTAGCAGACACCTGGCTTTCCAAACCAAGACAGTAAGGATTGTTTTTCCTTTCTCTGAGATTCAGAGAATGTGAAACCCAGAAATATTCTTGGGAAGAATTGTGCCTTGCTTTTCTCTGTGAGGAGAAATGTGGCGACAGGGAAGTGCCTTTTCCTTGTGAGCAAGTGGCCCTGGCTGCAGGCCTGCTGCCTTTGAAGACTGAGAGAAGAGTGGGCCAGAAAACTCCAATTTGTAAGCCCTGTGTATCCAGGGGTGTCACAGTAATATTTGATATAGACTCTATGTATTTTAAAAGGTTGATCATATTAATCTTTATTAAGAAACCTATTGCTCTTATAGACAGTTATGATACAGCTGGACCTAATTGTTCCTCCTATCCAAACACCATCACCATTGGTTAATTAAGAACTAATTTATTTTACCACTCTTTGGTAAACAAATCCCCATAACACATTTTACATCTTCACAATTCCAGGTGTAGTAAGTTAAGAATTGTTTCTCATTCTTTTCTCTGATTTTCTCATAGCCTTTCCCAGGACTGTGTTAACCCAGGGCACAGGGGATATTTCTCTGTCTGCTCTGGGGTGCCCTGACCCTCAGGGCAGCTCTGACTTTGACCCTCATTCATGGAGAAAGTTTCCTAAACTCCAGAATAGACTGGAATCCACAAAAGTGTGCAATAGATTATAGAGAGCAGTGCAGGTGTATCACTTGGTGAGAAATTGAGGTTTTGGGATTTTTAGTATGTTGTGGATGGAAGCAAGATGGAGGGCACAGGGTGTTGTCCTGGGTTTCTTCTTCATGATTATTTTTCCTTCTTCTTCTTGGGGTTGGGTGGCATTTTGTAATTGGGTGGAAAATTCCTCATTGGGGGCTCTTTGGGATCAGTTATTGGGTTAAAAGGGAAAATAATCTAGGTGTCAGTTCTTAATTGGATAGTTTAGCTTTAAAATACCTTGTAACCAGAGACTGTTGGCCATTTCTGTGGTGCTTTTCCAGCGTGCTGAGCCTGGTGTGGACAGAGTGCAAAACTCTAGATAAGATAACAATAAACCAGAACCTAAAGACTGAAAAGAGGCAGTGTGTCTCTTTCCTGACACAAACCCACTCCAGGAGGGTCTCCCTCAACAGGGGAGCCCCTGGGAGGGCCCAGCCAGAGCCCCAGGAGTTGGGGAATCAGTGACAGGAACCCAACACAGCACGATGCCTGGGAGAGTTGTGGTTCTGTCTGTGGCCAGAGAGCTGCTGCCACACCAGGGATGTCCTTTGTTCCCTCCATCCACGCTGGGAGAGCACATCTGCTGCTCCCCAGCCCTCAGCAGTGGTTACATCACTCGGATCATGCTCCATTTGGAAATGCATTAACAAAACTCTTCAGCAATAATAAGCTTTAACTAACGAGTGGCAACTGGTGAATGGAGCCTCCATCTGTTCTCACCCACAATGTGCAAAGTCTACCAAAGTCAATGGACTTCTCTCTGCTGAATTCAATGGGCCTCTTGCCAAAATCTGTGTGAATAAAATGATGCTTGTGCATATATTTATGAATGGTGAGGCGGGGGAAATGTGCAAATCCAGCATCCACTAAGCGCCCATGAAACTGTTACTAACACAGTTTGATGTGAATCCCAGCAATTTCCTGTCTGAAAACTTCATGTTTTGGTGCAGGGAGAGGAATCCATAGCCCTGGGACAGCACCTGTGCTGTGTCAGCAGAGGGTCACCTCTGAAAGAGTGACATTGCAAGAGGACACCTCGTGGAAAAGTGGATTTTGAAGCCTTCATTATTGTACCTGTGTCTAATCTAATTAGTCCTGGCATTTATTTATGGCAGACAATTGTTGCTTCAGTCCTGACAGACAGTGTTCATTCAGTTCTAAAAAATCCAGCATTTCTGTGATTCCTATAAAGGAAAAATGGTTGGGAAAGAATTCCATGCAACTGTGTGTAATGTATATTGCTCTGAAGTAATTTGTTTCTCATGAGCTGTTCAAACGACACCCAGGGACTCAGCAGATAATGAGCCAAATTAGGGATGAATTTAACATCCGTCTGGAAGGGCAGGCATTATTCTTCCAGATAGCACCTGGCCATGCTGAGTTGCCACAGTCAGTTGGAGAGAAAAAGCAAAGAGTTTTTCTGGATTAGTTCAGATAAAACCACCAGTGTCAGTCCTCAAGTGATGCTCTGACAGTTTGGGTAAAACACAAATTTTTTTGCCCCGGTGTGACACAACTCCCTGGGGTTTTGTGCTCCAGGAACTGGAGACTTGAGTGAGAAGGTAACATAGTAGGAGACAGAGGAGGAGGAAGGTCAAATGTCTTGAACAAGTGGGCAGAAATCTTTGATGGCATCACAGAGTGGAGCTGAGAATTGGGCAAGGACAAGGTTCTGGGCACCACATTGCCTGAAGGCTCTGACTCCTGGCCTCCTCACAGAAACCATCAGTGTGAAACAGATTTTTTACTTGCTTGCTTGCAATCCCTTCTGCTTCCATTTGTATGTGTCCCTAGTGACACAGATAAAATCCTCCTTTCCATCTGATGCTATAAGGTGTTTGTTATTGCCTCAGCCTCCCCTTCCAAGGTGTGTGGCATCAATGGCCATAGCCAAAAAGAGTCCAAAGGGCTCCTGTGTCTGCCTCCTCCTGACCCCTCAGAGTTCATAGCACCAGCACTTTGTCCTCCTGCAATGGTCCTCCCCATTCTCCAGACAGCTCCCTGTTATTCCTGGGAAAGATGATGCATTTCACTCAGCAATAAAGGAAAAAAACCCCAGTTTCTCTAAAAAAATTGAATGAAAGCTATAGCAATGGAGATTGAGAATGAAGAGGTATTTAACTCCACTTTATAAAACTTGAGGTTGATGATGTTTCCCAAAGAGAGCTCCAGTGAGGCACCTGCTGCCCCAGCCCTTCTCCTCACAGTTTGGGGAGTGATGCACTTGTGGTCACTGTGGAATTTAATTTGTTATTTATTTTCTTGTGTAGAATCGTTCAAATTTCAAGATTTTGGGTGGAAAGCAATCAAGCTGGTGCACTGGGAAAGGACTCCAGCCAGCAGCTCTGGTGGTGCTGGGGGTGATGGATGCAGAAAGGCCTCCAAGCACCTCGAATTAGCACCAGGGCCTCATTTCTTTTGCTGTGGCCCTTGGTAGTGGTTGTCTCCTCAAATGCAAACATCTTAATGACTTGAGCTCTTCAGTGGATTTCCTCTCTATTATCCCAGCTAAGCTATTTGCTCTGCTCACAAGCTGCCAAGCATTGCAGGTCATGGAAAATGCTTTCTAAACTTCTGCACATCATTAGGTTTAAGTAGGATGCTTATAAAGCAATGGAGAGGAGTTAAAAGGCAATTTACCTCTTCTGAGAAATGCAGGTACCCTGGTGATAAGCTCCTGTCTCCCATAGAGGATCTGTGAAGTCTAACATGGGGAGGGACAAATCACTTTGGCTAATTTTTTTATTCCTAGGGGAATTTTGTTATTTTCCTGCTAGTGGGTGGTATCTTATACTTTAATAACACGCACCCCCCTCCCTACAGTGTCATTCGAGCTGACACCCTGCAAACTGTCACCTGAAGGTCAGTTGCTCTGTGTTCCATCCCTGCAAGCAGAGCTTTGCTGTGACACCGGAGGAGTCCCTGTTCCAGGGCAGGGTGGCTCAGGTTCAGCTCCCTGGCAGATGGCATCTGCTCACTGCTGCCCTTTTCCCCTCTCAATCAGGTTACCACGTCTTGGTGAGCAGCATTAATGTGATGGTGCTGAGCCCGGACTGGGAAAGACAAGCTGACACTGAGCTGGGGCTCTGTGCACACTCAGGGCCACGTTTTTATCAGTGTTTTTATCGATGTTTTTATCAGTGCAAATCAGATCTCCACTCTGCAGCGAGACAAAGCTTTCTGGGCACTTCAACCAGGAGTTCATTCATCCCAGAGAGGAGCTCTGGTGCTCACTCCCTGTGTCTGGACATGCTGAATCTGTGCCCTCCCCACTGCAGCTCATTGTGCACTAAGCCTGTCCACATGGCAAGTGATTTTTCTAGTGCTGACAACAATTTTGTGCCTAACTGATGTGTGCAATGCTGTGCTAATTCCAACCACACAAAACTAACCACTGAGAAGGGGCAAGAAGAGAACCACTTTGGTGGCTTTTATGTTCTGCCACCCTCCAGGATCATGGTCTGGGGATTTTTTTGGCTGTATTTGCATAGAGGCAGCCTTCTTCCTTGTGCCACAGGCTTAAATTGTTTGGTTTGGTTTTGTTGGTTGTTTTTTTTTTTTTTTTTTTCTTTTCATATTGAGCTGTATGAGATCATTAATGATGTGTAAGCACTGGAGATCCCTGTGCCCCCAGCAAGCACTCCAGAAGGGTTCTGAAGGCAGCAGGCTCCAGGATTCCTGGCTACTGCAACAGCCTTAATGTGGAATAAAATCAGAGTGAATGACTCTGACCCACTCAGAGCCACTGCCAATAATCCAAACCCTCTCCTGCCCCATCACAGTGGTTGAGTCAGTGATGCCAAGAGAGAGCCCATGCCACTGTGGGCACCAGGGCCAAGTGATGCCCTCCCAAATGGCTCCTGGGCACGTTCAGGGCTCCCTGAGCAGTGACACCAGCCCTGTCAGACAGGCTGGATCCACCACACTGTTCTGGAGACTCAAAGAGTCGTGGGCAGGTCTGGGCAGCTTGATCTCATGCCAGTTTGGGAAATGTTTAACTCACTCACTCAGACCTGGAAAGGTTGTGGCTGTGGCTGTCATGTGCACTGACAGATTTCCAGGGTAGTGCTGTTGTCATATACAGCTAAAGCAAAGCTGCTTTTTCAGCTGGCAGAGCTGAAAACGACACAAGCAAAGGTAAGAATGTGGCTCATTAATGAGCTGGAACAAGACAGATGGTTCAACTGGCAGGACAGAGTTTTCCCTAAGCCTGTCTTTCAGGGCAGGTTTTCACTGGAAGGCTGGGCCAGGTTCCTGCTCACAATGTGGGTCCTGGTGAGTTTGTTCTGTCCTTGTGGCAGAGCAGGAGGCTGAGCTGGGCACAGCCTTGGCAAAGGGCCTGTGCCTCCAGTTTTGGCAGCAGGGCTGAGTCCTGATAGCATCAATAAATGATGCAGATGTCCAGAAGGCAGCAGTGTCCATCTGGCTGTGTTTGTTGATCTGTAATTTGGACTCTAACTATTTGCAAAATCTGTTCTTTAAGTGCTCATTCTGGGCTGCTGCTCTGCAAGGCTCAGCAGCAATGCTGGCAGCCCAGAGTCCCACTCACCTTCCTGGCAGATCCTGTGCATTCCCTTCCCATGGCTTGCAGCTCACTCCCAGGTCTGATTCCCACCTCTCTGTCAGCCCAAACACATCTGCACCCAGCTCTGCCCTGCACAGCCTCCTGCTCCTTACAGAAAACAACTCCTGCATGTCCAGGAGCTTGGCTGATCTTGCACAGAGCTCCTCAGCCTGCACCTGCACCTGGAGCAGGCAGGACAAACACCTTCTCCACCTCAAGAGCTGCCACAAGCCCCCTGTGTGAGGGAAGGGACCATCAGGTCATGAAATCATAAAATCATGGAATCATGGAGTGATTTGTAGTGAAAGGGACCTCAAAGATCATCTTGTTTCACCCCTGCCATGGGCAGGGACAGCTCCCACTGTCCCAGGCTGCTCCAAGCCCCACCCAACCTGGCCTTGGACATTCCAGGGATCCAAGGGCACCCAGAGCTTCTCTGGCCAGTACATTCTGCTGGATTTTGGGCACTGAGAGACCCCCCTGAAAGAAGCCTTACTGGCATTACACTGGGGTCTCCCTTCCTCAAAGGTACAACTCAGCCTGGCTGCAGTCCAGGATGTTCTTCCTCAGCCACTTCACTTAATCCGTATTTTAAGCTTTTCTTGCCAGTTGGGATGGGGTTAAGCCATGTTGTTAATTAATTAAATGGGGCACATCTCACCAGCTCAGAGCATGGCTTTGCCACTCTTGTTGGGGCCTGGCCTGAGAGCAGCTCTGGGCTCATCACCCACTGTGTGCACCTGCCCTGCACTCCTGGCTTAATCCCCTGTTCTGATGAAAGCATCCAGCCCAGGGGCTGTTCAATTAACCCTAAACCATGGGTGCACAAGGAGGTGGGGCACAGGACCCAAGAAATTCTCCAGCTGGATCATGGTGTCAGCTTGGACCTGGAGATTCCTGCAGAGCTGTGTCACTGCTGCAGGAGCTGAAGAACACAATAAATTTTCACAGCTTGGACCTGGACCTGGAGATGATTCTCCACAGGCAGATTCTTGCAGAGCTGTGTCACTGCTGCAGGAGCTGAAGAGCCCAAGAAATTTTCCCAGGTGGATCATGATGTCAGCTTGGACCTGGAGATGATTCCCCAGAGGCAGATTCCTGCAGAGCTGTGTCACTGCTGCAGGAGCTGAAGAATCCAAGAATTTTCCCAGCTGGATCATGGTGTCAACTTGGATGTGGAGATTCCTGCAGAGCTGTGTCACTGCTGCAGGAGCTGCACTTGGCTCACTATTGCAGTCACAGGAGATGAGGACATCCCTGCAGCCTGCTCTCCTTCACACACACACATGGGCTTAATCCTTGCTTCCAGACCAGGGTCTGGTCTGGGTGGAGGAAACACTGATTGTAACTGCTCAGCAGGGAAAATTTGTGACCAAGGAGTGATCTGGCACAGAGGGCAAAGGGCCGAATGCAAGGAGGGGTTGAACTCTCTGGATGGAAGCACAAGTGCCAGAGACTAAATGGCTCCTTGCAAGGGCTTGGTGCAGGAGCAAGGGCATGTAAGGAATCTGCTTGTGATGCATCTTTTCAGACTCCACATGTTACAGAAGGACTCTGCCCAATAAGTGCTCATTAAATTTCTCTTCTATCTTCAAGAACAAATGTATGTTTAACTTCCCTCAAGGGGTATCATAAAAACTCCCCATGAGGGATATTTGCCTTCTCAAAGAGCAGTCAGTCTGGATTTGTGCTGGCACCAGTTCCAGTGCCCAGGAGCTTGGCTGGCACATCAGTGAGGGCAAGGGCTTGGAGCCCTGGAGCCATCCTGCTTCCACAGTGCCAGAGCCCCTCTCACACATCCTCTCACCCACTCTCTTCCCATCAGGCATGTCTGGGAACATCAGGAATCCTCCTGAGGCTGGGCAGTGAGGTTTTCCTCTGACCTCCTCACAGCGCGCCCAGCCAAGAGCCAGGAGTGCTCATGGTTTCAGGATGCACGAGAAGTTTGGAGCTAAGGAAACATTTCTTTATTGAGAGGGTGCTCAGACACTGAACAGGCTTCCCTGGGTGCTGCTGGGTGCCCCTGGCCTGGCAGGGTTTAGAAGGCATCAGGAAACACATTTCAGATTTGGTCAGCCCTGAAATGGCTGGGCTGTTGCACTGGCTGATCATTTTATGTCCCTTCCAAATGAAATATTCTATTCTGTTCTATTCTATTTTATTTTATTCTGTTCTGTTCTATTCTATTCTATTCTATTCTATTCTATTCTATTCTATTCTATTCTATTCCATTCCATTCCATTCCACTCC
The DNA here is from genome assembly GCA_009764595.1 of Geothlypis trichas. NCBI lineage: Eukaryota > Metazoa > Chordata > Aves > Passeriformes > Parulidae > Geothlypis > Geothlypis trichas. The sequence continues at coordinate 2,563,378 of CM019924.1, read as the reverse complement.
ATCACAGTTTTCTGCACTTTAAGGACAACCGAAAATTGCAAGGATCCGATGATTGGACTCCACATAAAGAGATTATTGAAATATAAAACAAGGAGCAAAAATAAGGGGCAGAGAGGTGTTGTCCAAGCTGCAAGAGGAATAAACCCTGATCCTTCTTTTGCCCAGGCTTAGGCAATATTGCCAGGCCAGGATTTGGTGCTGGAGCTTCTCAGCTTGGCTGCACACTCCTCTTCCCCCTGCTCAGACAGGGGAGGTGCTGTCCCTGTCTCCCTCTGGGCCAGCTGTCTAGACCAGCCTCAGGGGATGAAGCACTTTTGGGGCAGACTCACCTGCCTGACAGGTAGGTCAGAACCAAATGAATCACTTGTACTTTTTTATTTTTGCCTCCAGTGCTTATAAATGGAGCTGGGCATGACTTGCTCACATTGGCTTCCCTGCCTTTCAGCCAATTCACACAGGAGGTGAACTGCACCCTGCTTCACTTTTGGACTCTGGCATCTTATTTCCACTCCATATCCCACTTCACTTTGGGGAAAGCTGCTCATGTTGCCTGGGGCAGGCAGATCTCCAATTCTCTTTCCATAATGGAACAAGAGAACTTCCCAAAATAATCAGAGGAGAATGCTCTGGAGAATGTAAGGTGGAGCCTTAGAGAAACCATTTACATGCCTCCTGCAAATTTGATGTTTTACAATGGCAGGCACAGCTTCTGCAGCTGCTGAGAGAGGTTTCAAGAGGAAAATCTGCACAAAACTGAAGGCAACAATTGTTCATGGGCAAAAAGAAGAGAAGTAGTGAAAATAAACTATAAAAAAGAATGTTTTGGTTCAACGTAAGTGGAAACCTTTTGACAATCAGGAAGGGCAAATGCTGGGGGAAATACTGTGACTCCAGCATGAGTGGATTTTAAATCCAGGTCAGACACTGTCCAAGTGCCAGAAGCACCCCTGTGTGGGAAGGGGATTAGCTGACACCTTGCTGTGTCTCTCAGACCTCTTTTATCATCCTTTCACCTTTTTATGGGCATTCTGTGTGAGCAGATTGTAATCACTTGGTATCTAATGCAGCCTGGTCTCCTCCCTCCTCCACCACTCCCAGGCAATGAGCTCCTCCAGGACCCTTTAATGAGCTCCTCTGCGAGTTACTGTGGGCACATCTCCCAGAGAAAAGATATCACCAGTGCAGCTCAAACAGCAGAACTGAGCGTGGCATTCACCTGTGGCATTCATGAGATCAGCTGGCACTTCAGGGAGCTTTGAAATCTCATCAGATGTTTCTAGAATGACAGGAACATCCACAACCCCAGTAAATAACAAGGAGAATTTTGGACACCCATTTGTGGCATTCACATTCCCTGAACATGATTCCTTTGGCCAGGTTTTCTCCTGGGAAGCTGAAAGGCAGCTAGAGGCCTCAGAGAAAAGGAAAACAATTCTTCTCTCATTTGCTTCTCCTGTGTTGTGCTCATGTGGAATGTGTTTGGAGATTGTTTACCCACAGGTGATTGTTCCATTGCATTCTGCTGGGAGTTGTTTTCATTCTTTGGCCAATCAGGGCCAAGCTGTGTTGGGACTCTGGAAAGAGTCACAAGTTTCATTATTATATTTTTAACATTCTGTCTGTATCCTTTCTGTATCCTTTAGTATAGTATAGTATAGTATAGTATAGTATAGTATAGTATAGTATAGTATTGTTTGATATAATATAGTATAATAAAGTAATAAATTAGCCTTCTGAGAACATGGAGTCAGATGCATCATTCCTCCCTGCACCTGGGGCTCGCTGGGAATTTCCAATACCCGTTAAATTTTGTGTAAATTTACAATACCAGTTAAATTTTGTGTGAATTTACAATACCCATTAAATTTTGTGCTCTCTTGCTGAACAGTGCAGGTTGAGTGTAGGGGTAGGGACTGAGAAGGGGTTTCTGGCAGGTGATGAGCATCAGCAAATGTACAAGAGCCTGTACCAGCATAAATGGAGACAAAACTGAACCTGCAGTGCCTTGTGCTGCTTCAAAACAGACTATAAAACCAGATAGGAGACATCACAGGTCTTTGAGGCATCACAGGTCTTTGAGACATCACAGGTCTTTTAGGAACATTTCTCTGCATGCAGTGCCCCTGGCACTCAGGCCCTCTCTGGCTGGGAAGCCACATGCCCTGGGAGTGTTTGTCATTCCTCACTGCCCTGTGGGTGCCTTGGACTGCAGCTCCTGGCTGGGTTCCCGAGCTGCTGGGATAGGCAAGGTTAAGGGAGTTCCTCTCACTAGCAGGTCCTGAATTTTTACATTTCCTGCCTTTTATGCATTCACATCAGCAAATTCCCTTGGGAAGAAACAAGGTCTAAGAGAGGGCAGGTGTGGCCTGAATGGAGGAAGTCACAGCCTTAAAGACTGAGAAGGGAACTCTCGGGTTTGTTGTTGCTGAAATGGCTCCCAAGGTATTAAAGAGTCTTTTTTCCCAGCCCCATGACCAAAGAAGAAGTTGAGATTCTTCAGCTCTGGTTTTCAAGGTTATTTTCTCTTATCTATGACATTCTTTCTCTGACCTGCTGAGGTCTGTCCAGCAGGTCAGTTCGTGGCACACTGACCACCCTTGGGGTGGTGTTATCTTTTTATACTAAGAACTACGTGTACATTATTTACAATAATTCTCCAATACCTATCACCTATGTTAGACAGTCTGTCTCTACTCTAAACCAATGCAGAAGTGCCACCATCCCAGCAGAAGATGGAGGCCAAGAAGAAGAAGAAGAAGAAGAAGAAGAAGAAGAAGAAGAAGAAGAAGAAGAAGAGGAGGACATGGCCAGATTCTTCCATCTTGCCTCTTGAACCCCCTCTTGCCTCTTGAACTCCTACCTCTGCAGCCCAGCCTGGGTGTGGCTCCTGCCCTGTGCCACACCCTGATGGTCCAGGGATCACCCCACAGCCTTCATCTGGGCTCTGGTCAGACAATCAGGTAATTTTCAGAGCAAAGTCCATTCACTTCTAGAGTAATTCTGGGTTCACTGGCTGCCTCATCCTCTGTCTGCTTCCCCCAGCACTGGCTGGAGCACTCACACACATGGTCATGGGGAAAGCTCCTGACTCTTGGGATGCAACATGAGGATGACCAGGTGTACTTCTTACCAGAAGGGCTGCACTTCTGCCCAGGAAAGGGACTGGAAGCATCTGCAGCTGCAAGCAGTCTCTGAAGAGATGCATTCCTACAGCTGTTGCTGGAATTCCCAAAAGAAATGAGAAATCAAGTTGTGCTACACCTGCCCCAATCTCTGGATGTGGTTCTTTGCCATTATGGTCACACCAGGCATGGCACTGGCCCAGGACAGAGCATTCCTGAAACCCCTGATAGCAACAACACCAAGTGAACCTTGGTGGCAAAGGCCTGGAGATGCTCACAGCTCTCTTTGGGACATTTATGGAAGGAGCAAACAGGTTAAGCTCTGCTGAGCCACAGAGTTAGAGGAGCAAAGACATCCTGCTTCTCTTTAGCACGTCACCAGTGTCCCAGTTCTGTAAACATCCTCTCAGCAGGGCCTAAATCAGTCTGTCACATGTCACTGCCCCATCTCCTGTTCCAGCCCTGTGGAAAATAAGGGTGGTATGGACTGCAGACAGCAGCTCCAGTCACGCTGCCAAGGGGAAACCTGGACAAAGCTGTGCTTGTGGACAGGGAAGAAGATTCATGGCATGAAGGAGGATGTACCTCCTTGAGTCTGTGCCCTCTGTGACAGATCAATCCTGGCTACTCGCCACAGGCAGAAGTGTTTAAATTACTTTTACGTAACAAAACCTGAAAAAACCCCATCCTTCCTGCTGGCTTGTGCTTCCAGATGCAGGCACTGCACACTCAGCCTTGGCCAGACTGCTGCTGTTTGGCACAGCCTGGCTCTGCAATGAACCCAAACCCAGGGGAGCCTGGCACACAGGGAGGTGCCAGCAGGGCAGAGCTGCGTGGCCAGGGCTGTCTGGGGCTTTGGCTTTGCTTGGCTGTGGCTTTCCAGTGGGAAAGAGCAGGAAAAGAGATTTCTGCAGTGGGGAGAGCATCTCTGAGGGCAGGGGCTGCACCATGGGCAGGTCATGGTGCACTTGGGCAGAGAAGGAGCTACAAGCTCAGGCACGTGTTTCCCACCACAAATCCACTGTGGAAACCAATCTGAGCCTCTTTATTTCCAGGTTAGTTGAAGAAGACAAAAGCTTGAGAACACAAGTGAGGGCAGAATGGAGTAGGCAAAATAGGATCCAACGTGTTTTCAATTCTTAAATATCTTTTAATCTGATTTCATACTTTTGGGGTTTGACAATGACTGGCAATGCTGAAACTCATTGTTCAAGAATCCAGCCACACTGTGCTCCTAGGAAAGCAATCCTTGCCTGAAATCCAAGCAACAGAAACAAAATTATTATAAAAGCAGATTTTAGCCCTACCACTATTCTGGGAAAAAAACAACCATTTTTGGGGTTTTACACTTCTATGATAATGGTACAATTTTTTCTTGACTCCTGTGTTGTTTAAAGAGCCTACAACTGTAGCAGCAATTCCAGGAGTGCTGTAGGTCAGAAACCCTCACCTCAGTGCACTGTGGAAATTTACTGTGCAATCCCCACAACACAGGGAGAATTCTCTTCCTTCCTAATCCCTCACAGCTCCTGTAGCACAGGATTACTGCTGCTAACAATAGCATCTCAAACAGCCAGGGAGCAGCCTGAATTTTCCAATGCTGGGTGTTGTGATAGAACTCAGAACCACAGAGCACCCTGGGACCCACAAGGAGCATTGAAGTCAAACTCCCAGCCCTGCACAGGACACCCCAAAAATCAAACCAGGTGCCTGATATGATTTTTGGAGTGGTCATTCTTGAACTAGAGGTCTCTGTCATAGGGTGGAGTGTGATGGCCACTCTGGAGATGTTCCACCTGGTGTTTGATGATGTCTCACTGAAAACCCAAACCAGAAATGTAAAGATATTCTTAGGAGGCTGAAACTTCCCTGCTTATGGGAAATGGAAGCTTGGTTTGTAAAAAGGAAAAAAAGAGCCCACTTTGCCAGCAGCAGAACAAACCAAGGGGCTTTGACCTTCATGTGGGGACTGTGAGCAAATTACAGACACATTTAGGATCAGGAGAACGAGTGAGGAGAATGAGTTACACTGCAACAGAGTGAAGGGTGTGGATCAGAGGCTGGAAAATCCCCAGACAAGGGAAAATGAAGAAATGAGGCACCAAAATGTTCTTTGAAACACTCGGTGTGACTCAGAGGCACAAAAGGCTGATCCTGGGAGAGGAGCAGCAGGTCAGGAGCTGCAGGGCAGGGTCTGCCTGGGGCAAAGGAGTGATCTGAGCACTTCAGAGAGCCTGGCCCTGGGCATCACCCACAGAGCTGCCAGGGACACTGGGCACTGACAGATGCCAGCGACTGGGCTGCTCCCAGTCAGCCAGGGTCCATCAGCCAGGGGTCCATCAGCCAGGGTCCATCAGCCTTTCTCTGGGCACTCAACAATTGGGGTCCATCAGCTTTTCTCTGGGCACTCAACAATTGGGGTCCATCAGCCTTTCTCTGGGCACCCAGCAGTTCTTGCTTGAAACTGCAGGGTCAGAGTAAGCCTGAGCCATGTCCTGATAGTGAGCAGGGGCAGAGTAACCTGAAACATGAGCTGACAGTGGGCTGTGAGCCCTGAGCCTCTCCTGACCATGGCTGCACTGCTGCCACAGAGCATTTCTGCTTCCTAGACTGGGAGAAGGCACACCATCAGTGGGTTATCTCATTTTGCAATTCAAACCATTTTTTTTTTTATCATTGAAATATTCCCCTGAAACATTTCAGCTGCATGAAATCACTACTTTCAGAATAAAAAATTTACAGGGAATTTTCCAGCAAGACTGGTGACATAGCAAAGGTCTTGGCAGGGCAGCCAAGCTCTGCAGCCCATCAGCTGTGCTCAGCCTGTCCCACTTCTTCCACAACAGGATCAAAAGGCCACTGAGAATACCAAGCTCTCAACCTCCAGCTCCTTCAGGACCTGGAGGCTGAGGAGGTCCTGTATTGCTCTGGCCAAGCAATCAAAGTTTATAGAGCAGGATGGGTGGAAGAAACACAGAGAGCAGGAAGCAACTGCTGAAACTGCCAGTGATTAAAATGCAATAAAATGTTTGCCTTCTGCTGCTGAGCAAGAAGTGTGGCATGTGTTTTGCTGAGGCAGCACAAGTGGTTGTGTTCACTGAATGAGCAGCTAATGAAAAGCATTTCAAGCAGGAAGCAACGCTGATGAAGATTACGAGCCTGCTTATATCTTGGAGAATTAAATGGCCTGGGCTGGATACTCCTGTTTTACACTGGATTTTGCATTGATCAAAGAGGATTTACTCTGCTCTGCACCAGTGTGGGAAGAGTGGGAGCAACTCCTTTGTGCCAAAAGCTGCTTGTGAACATCCCCTGCCAGGGCAATGTGTCAGCAGAACAAATGCCCCTGGACAGGGCAGCTCAAGCAGATCCCACTTCTGAGCAAAATCCATCTGGCAGCAACCACTTGTGCTGAGGCCAGTCCCACAGAGCAGTGCTGAGTTTCCAGTCGTGCTCATTCCTCCTGGGCTGCAAACAGAGCTGGGTCAGCTGAAGGGAGGGCTGCAGCCATCTCCTCTTTATTGGGGTGCCTCCATGTCCTTGTGAGAAACAACTGCTCACTTTGAAAGTTTAAAAAGGTTTATTAAACCTTAACAGAAGTACAACAAAAGGACTAAATAAGGAAAAATTCACAGCACTGGGAGCTGCCCTTGTGGATATCACGTGGCAGGTTCATCTTCAAGATGGATGCTCAGGTTTTTATACCCCTGGGGGTTGCATCAGCCAGCCCTGGCCCCTCCAAAGTTTGTCAGTCAGTTCTTCTTTGCCATTTATTGGTGGAAACTGCTTTGTAACTGGATTGGGGGTCAGGTGTTGCCATGTTGCACCCCCTGAGCACCCCCAAGCTTTTCCATTCCCACCTGCCCCATGCAGGAGACACCTGTGCAGCTTCTCTGTACCTGTCCCAGACAGCCCAGGCTGTGTGATGGCAACAGTACAGGGGGGAAAGGGAACTGTGGGGAGAACAGAGGACATCTAAACTACAATAACATAACTATACATCTCTAAAGCTTCTCTTAATATTCACACAATAGTAATTCTTTAATTCCGAGAGCCAATCATCTCATTATCCATCTCTAACATCCTCCTCCCCTCCTGCCACTGCCATTAGCCAGGTCCAGGCCCTGCTGTGCTCAGACACTGTGGGCACAGGAGCAGCAGCTGTTCCTGCCTGCAGAGCACAGCCAAGGGGTCACACAGCTCTGGGCTGTGGGATGGGACTGGGCACAGGTGCTGGCAGGGAAGGCCAGGATGGCACCTGGGAACAGGGGGGCACAGGATGCTTACCTCCCTCATTGTGAGGGGTTTAGACTGAATATCAGCAAAATGTTCTTCCCCCAGAGGGTGCTGGCACTGCCCTGGCTGCCCAGGGAATGGGCACGGCCCCGAGGCTGCCAGAGCTCCAGGAGCCTTTGGACAGTGCTGCAGGGATGCCCAGGGTGGGATTGTTGGGGTGTCTGTGCAGGCCTAGAAATTCCATGTTTCTTGTGATCCCTTCCAACTCAGGCTATTCTATGATTCTCTGATCCCTGATATCAGTTTGCTTCTCTGGAGGTGACCTGAGCTACCAGCACATGACAACACCCAGTGGGTGAGCAGTCACCATTCCTCAAATCGTGTGATACAGAAAGTGCTGATAAAGCTTGGAAAACCCACCAGGCAGAGTCTGGGTGGGGAACAAAGCAGGGAGGTGTATTGGAAATGCTTATATTTGGTGCTCTCTAACAACAGGAGAGGAAACTGAGGTGTCCCAGACTGGAAGGAGAGGAGGAGGCTGTTGGCTGTGTAGGGGAAGGGAGTGGGAAGAGAGCTCAGAATCACATGGCACAGAGCAGATCCTAAGGTGGAGACAAGGCAGGGAGGAGTTGTGGCACATCAGGGTGCCCACATTGCCCTGGCCATTGGCTGGGTGTGTGCAGGCCCCTGTGGGATCAGGCCAGGCACTGGCCCAGTGGTCAAGGGGGTTTTTGCAGATTTGTCTCCAGGCAGAGCAAGACACAGCTCCCAGTGGAGGGAACATCATGGTCAGACTGAGCAGCCCTGCATCACTGCCCTGGACAGCTTTGGCACAGGTGGCACCCAGGAGACAGGAGCTGATCTTGTGGCAGGGACCTTCAAAGCCCATCAGTTTCCTTTCATCAGTGGTTTCTGATTACACAGCAAACTCATCACTGAGCCTGAATGCATTTGTGTCCCATTTTAAACGTCAGTAACAGGCTGGGGGTTCCCAGGAGCAGTTTATGGCAGGCATAGGTTAGGCTGGGAGCTGGTGAGATTTCTATCAGCCAGCAACTCAGCTGGAAAGACCAAAGGTCCTGAGAAAGGGTGTGGACAGTTCTGGTAATGGAGACACAACTCATGACAGCAAATAAACCCATTTTGTTTGGGGTCCCATTAGAGGTGAGAAGCAGGCTTGTCCTTGGAGTGCCATGAGCAGGTGATTCCTTGCCAGGGCACAAACAAAGCTGCCTCTGAGGGAGGTGTCAGGGTGGGTGCTGGTGCCCAGCAAGGCTGATTGCCCACTCTCTGCTCCTCAGGGTCATGCCCAATGTGAATTTAACTGCTGTGGAAGGTGAACACTGTTAATGATCCTCTGTGTCTCCCTCCTCCAGGGAGATTTTTCAAGGGTAGGGTTTTCTCTGGTCCCTGATTATTCCTCATTGCTCCTTTAGAGTGGTCTCTGTGCTCACAGCTGTAGTTCCAGTGCTGTGGCTTGGTCAGGGAGGGGGAGATGCTTCAGGGAAGTCACGATGCCCTGAGATGGACTCTGATTTCTGGAGAGGTGTCAAGCACTCCTCTAAGTTTTCCCAGGATGATCCAGAAGCCAGCAGCATATCAAAGCAGCACTTCCCTGGGGCCTAACCACGGTCATTACTGACATTTTCTTTATTCTTGGTGCTGGTAAAACCTGCTGTGTCTCTCTTGGCAGAAGAGCGTGGCTTGCTCTTCAGATATGGAACCATCAAATGTCTGCAATCTGAAATCACCCCCTGCCTTGCTCAATGCATCCAAAACAGCCTCCATGTGCAGACACTGACATCTGGCACCTCATTAGGGATTTCCTGCAGGGCCAGCTAAATACAGGAGACACCAACTCACCGGGTTGGAGCTGTTCTGTGTCCTCACAGCCCTGCCTGGCTGTGCTGCTCCCAAACCCATCTGCAGGGGCTGGGGTAGCTCAGTGACAGTGCAGAGCACTGTGCCCCATCTCCCCAGAGGGCAGGGCTGTGATCCTCACAAGACTGTCACCCTGATTTTTAAAGATTTTCTAAGCTTTTTGATGTTTACATTCTTGTAACAAATTTCCTCACACTTTTTTTTTTTTTTTTTTTTGTAAATAACTTATTGTTTTGCATTCTTTTATGGAAGAGGAGAAATTTGATGGGCTGTTGGTTTGTCCAGTGTCATTGGAGAGGTGGCACTGTCACCCTCCAATCCACTGTCACTTTTGGGAAAACTATAAATGCTGGAGTCAGGACATAAACTTGGACTCTGATTTCTGGAGAGGTGTCTAGCAATCCCCTAAATTTTCCCAGAATGATCCAGAAATGACACTGTCACCCTCCAATCCACTGTCACTTTTGGAAATCTATAAATGCTGGAGTCAGGAAATAAACTTGGACTCTTATTCTGAAGAGGCGTCTAGCACGCCTTTAAATTTTCCCAGAAGGATCCAGAAGTGGCACTGTCACCCTCCAATCCACTGTCACTTTTGGAAATCTATAAATGCTGGAGTCAGAAAATAAACTTCCCTTTTTACCTTGAGAACAGCAAAGTGTGTGCACATCATGTTATTTCATGTCTTACAGTAACACAGGCCTCTCCAGGCTCTCCCACAGCACCAAAGCCTCTCCTAGGCAGCACATTACAAATTCATGTGTGCACAAACTTGCTTGGATAGCTCCTCCCTGCCTCGTCCTCCCCTCTCCCTGCAGGGCAGGAGGCAGAACTCATCCTGGGCAGCTGTGCCACGCTGCCAACCCCGAGCTCTGCTCAGCCCTGCTGGAGGTGGGCAAGGTGTCTCTCAGCAGAAAAGCTGGCAGGGATCCCTGCCTGGGGAGAGCTCGGCTCAGCCAAAGGCCCAGAAGGATCCTGGTGAGACAAGTGCAGGCACGTCTGCTCAGCCTGGCTCCAAGAGATACCAACAGCAAGAGCAGGGCAGCAGAGCACAGCTAATGGATGGAAAAACACATTCCCAGGGTTACTCACATCCAAATCCTGTGAGACGTGCTAACACAGCCCAAAACAGCAATTCCTCCAGAGTTTTGATTTCTGCAGCAGCCACTGCAGCACTGCTGAAGAAATCATCATTACACTGATGGTTTTGGCTAGTTCCAGGCTGCCACTCAAAGCCCATATGTGCTTTTAAGAAGGTCACCACTGAGAAAACTGATCTCCCATGAGCTCTCTCAGTGTGCCCAGGCCTGCAGAGCTGCAGCACTGCCCGTGCCAGATTCCAGAGCCTGGCTGGGACCTGCTGTGGGCTGGTGGGAATGGCTGGAGCTCCCAGCCTGGTGCACCTGCACGTTCCTGCACCGACCTGCTGGGTGGTTAAACGGGTTAAACCAACCTGTGCTGCCCAGCACACGCTGGGGAAGGCTGAGTGCAGGGGAAGGCTGAGTGGAGAAGAAGGCTGAAGGTGTAAGAGAAGGCTGAAGGTGTAGAAGAAGGCTGAGTGGAGAAGAAGGCTGAGTGTAGAAGGCTGAAGGTGTAGAAAAAGGCTGAAGGTGTAGAGGAAGGTTGAAGGTGTAGAGGAAGATTGAAGGTGTAGAAGGAGGCTGAGTGTAGGAGAAGGCTGAAGGTGTAGAGGAAGGCTGAAGGTGAAGAAGGGTGAAGATGTAGAGGAAGGCTAAAGGTATAGAAGAAGTTTGGAGGTGTAGAAGAAGATTGAATGTAGAAGAAGGCTGAAGTTGTAGAAGAAGGCTGAAGGTGAAGAGGAAGGCTAAAGGTGAAGAGGAAGGCTGAAGGTGTAGAGGAAGGCTGAAGGTGTAGAGGAAGGCTGAAGGTGAAGAAGAAGGCTGAAGGTGTAGAAGAAGGCTGAAGGTGAAGAAGAAGGCTGAAGCTGTAGAAAAAGGCTGAAGGTGAAGAAGAAGGCTGAGTGTAGAAGGCTGAAGGTGTAGAGGAAGGCTGAAGGTGTAGAAGAAGGCTGAAGGTGTAGAAGAAGGCTGAAGGTGCAGAAGAAGGCTGAAGGTGTAGAAGAAGGCTGAAGGTGTAGAAGAAGGCTGAAGGTGCAGAAGAAGGCTGAAGGTGTAGAGGAAGGCTGAAGGTGTAGAAGAAGGCTGAAGGTGCAGAAGAAGGCTGAAGGTGTAGAAGAAGGCTGAAGGTATAGAAGAAGAAGGCTGAAGGTGCAGAAGAAGGCTGAAGGTGCTGCAGAGCTGTGGAGCACCAGGCAGCTCTCTGAGGTGGCTGTGGCTGTTGCATGGCTCAGGAGCTGCTGGGGTTCAGCCCCTTGCTGGTGCCCCCTGCCCAGCCTGGCAGCCCCTGCAGTGTGGGGAGGGCAGCAGGACCCCCAGCCACACCTTTGGCTCCCTCTCTTCACCTCCCTGTGAGGGTCTCATCACAGAGCCCCCTCACAGCAGCCAGGAGGGCAGCAGGGTGTGCAGGTGATGCAGGATGGAGGCCTGGCCTGTCCAGCCCAGCCAGGAGGGTGCAGCTGATGCTTTATGATTTAACTTTTATATTTTTCAGACTATAGTGCTTTAGTGGATGACTCTAAAACAGCCAGCTGCTGTTCTCCCATTTTATTCAGACAAAACAATTCCTCTGTAGGCCTGAAAATCAAGGACAGAGCCTCAGGCCCAGGGAGATTTAAACAACAGTGAATTGGGGGGGCAAACTTGGAGTAAATTACTTCATTACCTAAAACTGTAATTGGAGGATTAACCCCTGATATGTAAATAGAGCAAACTTATAAATGTGTGTAAAATTCATGACCACCATCCATCTTGGGTGTAGCCCCTCAGAGGCTTTTGCCTGCCCAAGGTGTTGAAGGCCTTCAATAAATATCTGCTTCTATTCTCTTTATTTTCTCTAGCCACTGTTTTAGGCAGCCACTCCAAGGCATCACAGCAAGGACCATGGCCTGGGAACAGCCAGGCTGCTTCTCACAGGCAGGATTGTGCACTTGTGGTTTTAATGGGGAAAAAAAATAAATCCATGGAGATGATAGGCCATCAGCAGAGCCAGCTAATGGGAAATAAATCTGGTAGCAAATGTCACTGTTCACAGGGGGCTGTTTGGGAGATGTTTCTGTTGGGCCTGGTGATTGCCAGTCTGTGTTTTGCAGCCTAACTTGGTTTCTGTAACTCTATGTGGATCAGATGTGGTCACTGGCAGGAAATTCTGGATGATGAGGAACTAAAATATTTTTAATTTCAACTAAAAATACAATCGAACTATCTTCCTGACTCAAAGACCTGAGCTACAAAGCATTCTCTTCAAACAAAATGTGCAACAAAATTCAAATTATTTTCAAGTGCAAAACCATGTGTGATGGTGTGTGAGGATAGGAAGGTACAATCAGGAGGGTAAGTTGAGCATCACAGAGAGCAGGGCACATCCCAAAGAGCTGAGTGCTCACTTAGGAAGTCTTTGCCCTGGCTCTGGTGCAAAACTGAGAGCAGCTTGTTCAGCTCAGAGCTCAAATCTTTTATGGTTTCATGTGGGTTGAGTTTGTGACAAACCAGCATTCCTTATGAATGGGGGCTCTCCAGAGCTGGACCAGGGCTGGCTTGGCAGAGTTTTGGCTTTTTGAGCTGTAGCCAGCAAGAAACAGCTGCTGGTCCCTGCTCTGGGGCTGTGTGCTGGAAGCACATCCCTGCACTTCTTCCTCTTTGTCTGCATCTACAACCCAGAGTGGCAATATTCAACAGAAACAAAGTGCAAGGAACATGAATCACAGCCTTCCTCTCCAATCAAACTGGATTCATTGCTGCCCAAGCTCTCATTTTTGCCAAGCATTAACCAGCCAGTGGGCAGCTGAGCCCAAAGCTCGTTGAGAAACCTTTTGGTTGCACTCACTTTTTCACTGTTTCTGTGTAAAAACCCATTTGAAGAGGCTCATTTCATGCTTGCAGGATTCTCTCATATTCACTCATCTCTCTCTTTTTATCTTCACTGCTATTTCAAAACTCCTGGCACCATTTTCTTGGCCCCTGGAGAAACCAATTAGCTTTTTAACCCACTGCTCTGTGCAGATCCCAGCTGCTTCTCCTTTTGCCACATGCATGTGAACTCTGACCACTGAATTCTTTGGTTGCACCTTGATTTTGAGCCCCTTGCCCATCAGGATGTGCCTAAGCTTTGCCAACAACAAAGCAGAGATCAGCTGCATGTGAACTCTGAACACTGAGCTCTTGGGTCCCACCTTGATTTTTGAGCCCCTTAGGATGCACCTAAGCTTGGCCAACAAAAAGCAGAGATCAGTTTTGTTATCAGAATTGTTTAATCTGCTGCACAGGGCTCCTTCTGACCACTCTGCTGACATCAGCCAGGTGTATACAAATACTTCCTCCCAATTATTCCCTGTGTGTGCCCATGTGAGCGTCCCAAATTGCCACACAGCTCCCCAGCCAGCTGTATTGACACAACTGGAGGGGTGGGGGCAGGAATTTCTCAAACTGGCTTTGCCACTACAAAATGTTTGGCAGCACCACACCCTCCAGCTGCCTGGGAAAAAGGGTATTTGGGAAGGTGGCAGGAGGGTGAGCCTGGTGTGAGCAATCAGCACATCACAAAGGCTTTGTGGATTCCAGGCCCGACAAGCTCCGACAGAGCTTCATTTGCATTGCCACAAACAAGCTGTAAATACCTGAAATTTCCTAAATTGATTAGTTGGAAGGAAGGAAAGGGATGGGGTGAGCTGTTTTGAGGATACCCACACAGTCAGGGCTCTGTGACAGCCCTGCCTTGTGCCTGGAGCTGCAAGGAGCAGAGGAGGGTCCCAGGAGAGGCCAGAATAAAATGGGATCTCACAGAAGGATTATCTCTGATAAATAAACATTAGTCCCCATGTATTTATTCAGAAATCTTCCACTGAAGTGCTCTGGAGTGCTTGCACAAACCCACATTGCCCTATGCAAAATACACCCGAGTTTTGCCAATGCATTTGTTTCCTGCAGGAAATGCAGATCAACGTGTCCTGAATATGAATATGCTGAGGATGCCTCCTTATCTGCTTCAGTGACTTTCTCCTAAGGAATCTGTGCATCCCATGATCCTTCCCAGCCCAGTTTGCAGATCTGTGATCTCTCTCCAGCGATTGGAGCTGTGAGCTGAAGCTGTGCCCATGAGTTTGTCCATCCAAAGGCAGATGCTTTTAGCTCTCTATTTATTTTTCATTCCAGCCAATTTACTGCAACTAGGCAGTGTCTCTTCCACCCCCCTTGAACCCAAAGAACCAGGGTGAGAAAAGAAATTTGATGCTGGCAGTGCAACACAATCATAGAATTGTGACAAAAACTGACTTTTCAGTGACAGTGTTTGAGGCTTGGATATTCTGGCAAAACTCCCCTCTGGCTCACACCTGACTTGTTTGCTCAGGCCCAAGCACAGCTTCAGTAAGCACAGAATATGGTGTAAGAGCAGGAGAACCACAGAACCACAGAATGGATGTTAAAGATCACCTGGTTCCAACCCCTCCATCATGGGCAGGGATGGAGGGCTCTGATCAGCAGGATCAGTCAGCACCAGACACCCTCCAGCCCTGACATTTGGGGATATTTTGTCCTTTCCCTGCTCACTAGCAGGGAAACAGGGAACACATTTCCCCTCACCTGCCTTGCTGCATCTCCCCACTCTGCAGGGCTCCTCCTCTCAGCTGCAGGAATGCAGTAAATGCATTTAATTCATATTTTGTAGGCACCTACAAGGCTGGCCAGGCACATCTTTCTTGTTGCTTCCTTTCCTATGGATCCTCTTGTACTTAATTTCAGTTTTGAAACAGGGACGTGTCAGAAGGAGGGAAACAGAGGTGAAACACCAACGTAATGCCTTTGCAGAGAGGCAACATTTTCCTGCTTCTTGGAAAGTGGAAGTTCACGTTGCTCAGAGAGCTGAATTGAAACTGTGTTCTGTCATGTCCTGCTGCTCTTGTGGTTCAGTATTTCCCCCTGAACACAACGATCCTCTCAGTGACATTGTTCTGCACCTCTGAAAATGCTAATTTGGCCCTGCTTTCCCTGACGTAGCACCCGAGAGGGTCCAGCTGCAGGGCTGGGGAAGGGACACAAGAAACAAGAAGAAAAATTTCAGAACCATTTGGGAACCAGCTGGCAAAGTGCTGTGCTGCTGGCAGACACAGCAGGGCAGGCAGAGGCAGTGCTGGAGCCTGCTCCTGGGGCTCACAACTGACTGAGTGTGCCTGCACATCTGACAGGACAGCTAAACAGATCACACAATAGAAATAAAGTAACTGCTCCAAAATCGAGGATTGCAGCAGCTACTCTGCAGATACTGTACAGTGTACCCCCAGCAAAAATGAATTTAACCTGAGCTCATCTTCTCTTGTTATGTATTTTTCATGTGATCTTGAAAATTATTTTAGCCTGGAGCTTAATAACATCGAGGAGAGTCCATGCAGCTCAAATGCCCCTGATTTTGCAATTTTTTTTTTTTTTTATTTTTTTTTTTTTGCACAGGAGCACGTAATGAGTAGCATTCAAGAGTTATTTTTTTCAGATTTAAGATTAAATTTTTAAGAATTAATACCATGAACGACTTTGTCCTCATGGTGGAGAAATGCAGTAAAGGTATTAGGAGTAACAGAAATAAATATCCATAGAAAAGCTCCATTTCTTCTCAGAGCTCGAGGTTTCTTCCTGATCCTATCAGTGCTGTCACAAGTCCTGAGCACTTCTGGGCCATTTCTTCAGGCATTTTGATTGTTATGGAAATAGGCCAGTGTTTCATCATGCAGGGAAGCAATAACACAGGTGGAGGGGAAGTGGATTTTATGCAAATATTTGTTTCTTGTTTGTAGGAGCCTGGGCACAGCTCTGAATTCCACCTGCTCAGGATCCAGCACAGCCAGGTCCATCTGTGGTTGGACCCAGCCACAGGGAGAATCCTGTCTGCTGAGCCCCATGAGACAAAGTTTTAGACATTTACTAAGAAACAGAATTGAAACTTGCTTGGAAAGTGTGATTTCCAAGAAAATGAATTCTTGGGGTGATTAAAATTTGGTTTTGGTCTGAAACGGGCTGAAACTTTCAACGTTTCCTTTGAACAGAAAATGTTCCAGATGTTTCCAAGATAGACAGCTGTCAATCAGCATCACAGCTAAGAACAGCAGCTGTTTCCAGCTGTTTCCAGCCCCAGTGTCCCCAGCCAGAGGTGACCCAGGTGCCAGCTGCTGTTCTCACTGTGCCTGCTGCTCTGGCAGCCCCGGCTCCAGGTGTGAACTGCAAAATCGTCCCCAAATGAAGCCATTTCCAACAGGAAATGTGGGACTTTGTGCAGCAGTGTTTCCCAGAGCAATCAGCAGTTCCATGGGCTAAAACCAGCCCTGGCCCCTGGCCCCGTCCCACACAGCTCCTGCCACCATGGGCACCACAGCCAAACTCACTAAACATGCTCCAAAAAATAACAATTTCATCAGGATTCATTTTTGCTTTCATAGTTACTGGTTTCTGCCTGATTTAGGAAATTTCTCCAGTTTCTTGTCAGCTTAACTTATTTTTTTTTTCTGTGAGATATATTGTGTAAGCAGCTAAATTCAGACAGTATTTTCTCTGCATTCTGTAATGAAGAAATTATTTGAGAAAGATTGAATTACCTTTATTTTATAGATAGCTTTATGAAGATGGAGGACAAATAGTCAGTTCCCAAATATTGCAATGATTCTGCTGAGACCTGCTGAATCTCTCTAGTAGAGGACATTTCTGGAAGACCTCAACAGAGCAGCAGAGATGACTCCAGTTCCTTGTGTTCCTTCCTGAATATCATCATGGATTCCTCCCCTTCTTTCCCTGAGCCAAATGCACCAGAAATGCTTTTTCAAGCCCTGCAATCCTGTATACAGATTTTACCTGCTGGAAAATGTATCCCATGCCAAAATCAAGTGCTCCTGCCAAAGCAAAAGTTCCTTACTTGCAACTTATTCCCACTTTGAGGTTTTCCAGCATCGCCCTCACAGGCAGATCTCGGTTTCTGTCATTTCCCAGCCCCTGTTCACAGGTAAATTAAACACACTGACCACCTCACCTTTGTCACCACGAGATTTCCTACACCTTCCTGCATCCTTTGGAAAGCCCCATTTAGATAAATTAAACACAGATAAATTAAACACAGTGGCCACTCACCTTTTTCACCACGAGGAGATTTCCTAGACCTTCCTGCATCCTTTTGGAAAGCCCCATTTAGATAAATTAAACACAGATAAATTAAACACAGTGGCCACCTCACCTTTGTCACCACGAGGAGATTTCCTACACCTTCCTGCATCCTTTTGAAAGCCCCATTTCGCAGCTGTTTTTAACTGAGGATGTCACCACCTCCCCAGCCTATGACTGTGTGACAGCCCTTCCTTGAGCTTCCAGAGGTGTTTATAGCAGGGCAATAGTCCCTGATTACCCGTGCCTCCCCGCTGCTCTTCTGTGCAGGCTGCCACAGCATTTGTTTCCTCCCAGCCTTGTAAATATTTCATGGCATTCCTAGATTTATTAAAAATATCATCATCCCATGAGAGCACACCCCCTTCCAGACCCTTGGTTTCAGGCTATTGGGCTGTTTAACTTTGAAGTTTCTGAGCAATCAGTTAAACTTTGTTTTTCCTGATTGCACTTTAACACCCTGCTTCTCCTGGGGGTGGAGCAGACACTTGTGTGTTATCTCAGCTTGCTGGGAAAGCGTCTCCCACTATCTCCTGGATATTAACAAACAGGGAGTGAATTCCTTGGAGCTATGTTAATCCCTGATCCTCTCAATCCAGGAAAGGGCCTGTGGCATCTTCACCCGTGCATTTATTTCTGATGTATTTCAGCAATTCCAGGTCTTTGTCCTTCTCCTCGTGGCTGTTCCATCTCTGTTTATTTTGTAGTTGAATGCATTCTCATAATGGGTTTTATTTTCAGTCCACACTATCCTTCCCAGCCCATAAGGAGTTACCAGTACCCAGGCTCAAAGCCAGCAGTCAGCTGAGATTGTTCCTGGGAAGGCAAGGAACCATCAACTTTTATTTCACACTCGATTCTGTGATTAGCTTTTCAGGTTTTCAAGCCCTTCTTAGCCACCAAAAGGACATAAAAATTGGGTTTTTCAAATAACCTTGGTTATTTAATAGTGACCTGTGGTCATTCCAGCCTTTGATTGCTGAAATTCAGACAAATTTACTCCTGATGAACTAAAGGAAATGTTTCAAACCTACCCAACCTTCCCTTCTATGGACCCCAATGCTCCTTTTATCCATTCAGAATTCAAATTGTTGCTCAGAGGAGCTGGGCACTGCCCCTTGGGTCCTCAGCTGCAAATCAAATGTGGAAAATTCTCCAGATTATCAAACCTGAGCCAGAGCTCTGAGCTTGGCCAGTGGCAGGTCAGGCTGCCAAGCCTCTTCTGGTATTGCAATCGAGGAGAGGAGAGGAGAGGAAGAGAGGAGGAGAGGAGAGGAGAGGAGAGGAGAGGAGAGGAGAGGAGAAGAGAGGAGGAGGAGAGGAGAGGAAGGAGAGGAGAGGAGAGGAGAGAGAAGAAAAGCCATGCTCATCCTGCAAGTATCTCCAGTGGTGTCAGGTATAAAGGGAGATGTCCCCAGGCATGGCAGGGCCTTTCCCTGTGTCCCAAAACCCATCAGAACCTTTCCTTGTGTCCCCAGCCATGGCAGAACCTTTCCCTGTGTCCCCAGTCATGACAGAGCCTTTCCCTGTGTCCCAAACCCCATCAGAACTTTTCCTTGTGTCCCCAGCCATGGCAGAGCCATGCTGTGTCCCCATCCATGGCAGAGCCATTCCCTGTGTCCCAGCAGAGCTTTTCCCTGTGTCTCCAACCATGGCCAAGTCTTTCCTGTGTCCCCAACCATGGCAGAGCCTTTCCCTGTTCCCCAGCCATGGCAGAGCCTTTCCTGTGTCCCATCAGAGCCTTCCCTGTGTCCCAACCCCATCAGAGCCTTCCCTGGTCCCCAACCCCATCAGAACCTTTCCTGTGTCCCAGCCATGGCAGAGCCTTCCCTGTGTCCCATCAGAGCCTTCCCTGTGTCCCAGCAGTGACTCACAGCAGAGCAGGCACGGTCACACCGTGGCTGCTGCTGTGGGCACTGTGTGACATATGAAGTCACTTTGGTCCCCTGACTCACACTGAGGGTGCAAGGGCACTGCTCAGAGTTGATGATTTTGTGTTTCTCCCTGTGATTTAATCACTTCAGACGTTCGGTGTCTATTTAAAGTTCTGGTTCCTGATTTTTTTTTTTCTCAACTATTTTATCTCTTAAAATCAGAGCCCGACTTCCTAAGAAACTCTGAAGTACACCCTGCCAGTGGGGAGGCCCTTCCAAGTGAAGCAATATCCTCCCCAGGGTGACACTGCCACTGGCTGTGTCACCAGCCCGTGGGTGTGGGTTTTCCTCGATGCAGCCACAGCCCTCTGGTGCTTTCCATGCTCACAGAAGGCAGCAGGGCCAGCCATGGGAACACACAGGGGAATTTACAATCCACTCCATGGTTTGGCCACTGGATTTCTGATTTGGAACCTCTGATGCTGTGATGAAGACCCCATGGGCTGCTCCAGGCATGATTCCTGATTGGGGATTTGGGACCACAGCTGGCTCTGCAGCTCCAGAGTGGAGGTTCCTGAGTCTCTGGATTTCCTCAATAAAGTCACCTCACAGACACATTTTATGAAAATCCTTTCCTTAGGATCTTTTCTCCTGAGAAGCTGAGAGGCCTCAAAACCAAAATGTAAACATTGATTATCTGCTGCTGTGGAATTCAACAGGTGCATCTTTGATTGGTCTCATGTGGTTGTTTTTAATTAATGGCCAATCAGTCAGCTGGCTTGGACTCTCTGGTCAGTCACAAGATTTTATTATCATTCCATTCCTTTCCTTGCTAGTCTTCTGATGAAATCCTTTCTTCTATTCTTTAGTATGGTTTTAATATATCATTTAATTTTAATAACTATATATAATAAAATAATAAATCAGCCTTCTGAAACATGGAGTCAAGGTTCTCATCTCTTCCCTCGTCCTGGGGCCCCTGTTACACCACCACAGAGAAATGTGTTTCCCAGGGTGAGAAATGCATTTCTCAGGGGGAGAACTGTGTTTCCAGTGATGGGAAGGTCCTTTGTCACATGAGGGGTCATTGTGAAAAGGGGGAATGTCACAGGAGCTGCCTGGAGAGGGCAGATCCCCAATTTCCTGAGCATCCCTGACTTGAGGCCACAGCTCTCCATCAAAGCATTTTGGTGAGGTGAAAATAACAGAGTTTTATGTTCATTTCTTGGCGGAGGTATAAAACATGAAAAAAAAAATTTTGATTTGACTGAATACACAACCAAAAAGCAAAAGAGACTTTAACTTTAACCCAAAAAATCCTTGTATTCTCTTGAGTTTCCCACAATTTCTCAACATAAACAGGCTGATGAATCCACAGACACGTGCAGGCATTTGTTTGGTGCATTCCTCTTTTCCAGCAGCTGAAATCCCAGAGTTCCAACTCCTTGGAGCCCTTGGAAGGTGCTCAGAGGGGCAGGGGAGCTCAGCTGGGGGAGCACTGGGGGTCAGGCAGGGACACAAAACCAGGTGTGAGCAGAAGTCACAGAAGGGAGTGAGGGAGGGACCGCCCAGAGTTTGTGCTGCCTTCTCTGGCTAAAAAACACCAATGTGCTATTCAGGAGCTGGATGGATCCTTTTGGGTGCCTTCCAGCTGAACATATTCTATGATTCCATGGAATATTTCTCAATTTGCAATCACTGGCAACTGCTTGACACAAACCTGAGAGTCTCAGGGGTGAATGGAAAGAAATGGTTTCTTTGACCCCCAAAAATCTTTTTTTTTTTTTTTTGTTTAGCTTTGAAGGAAAAGAAAGCTCAATGTGTTCAAACGAGAAAGTGCTTTAGGTGGAAGAGCTAAGTCAGATCCTCTTAATTCTCATCTTTTTATTCTCACAAGGATTCCCAGCCTTTCGGCCTCAGTTGAAAAAAAATGGGGCAACTTTTATTATTTTTTTTCCTATCACAAAGGACCTGCAAGACTTTTCAGTGCAGGAAATTCCATCCTGGGACAGGCTGGCACCTGCTGGGACAGAAACCAAGCAGTGATTGGTGCCATCACAATTTGTCTCCTCCACTATTTGTTTATTCCACAGGCCTGAGGCTGTGAAGAGCTTTAGCAGCAAACTAATCCTAAACTCTGCCATAAAAGACACAAGAGAAATGCTGGTTAAGGTTTTGATTGAAATGCTGGGTGAGTTGCTGGTGGTGGAAGCTGTGTAGACCCAGCCCCTATCACTGTGATATTTTCTGAAAAATCCCTTCACCCAGGATTTCTTCTCCTGGGAAGATGGAGAAGCCTCAGCTTTCCCATGGTTTGCTGCTTTGGGATGTGGTGGAGATGTTTTATCCAAAGATGTGAATTGTTTTAATTAAGGACCAATCATAGCCACCTGTGCTGGACTCTGAGGGAGTCAGGCATGAGCTGTCATTATCATTTCTTTCTAGCTTCTGATATATCCTCCTCTTCTTTAATAAGTTCTAGAATATAATACTAATATGATGTAATAAATGTAAGCAAAAATAGAAAATAATATAATATATATAATAAATATAATATAATATAATAAAGATAATATAATATGATGTAATATAATATAAGAGATGTAAGAATAGATAAAATGTATTGTAATATAATATAATATAATATAATAATATAATATAATATAGTTATATTACAAATTATATTATATATAATCATATATATATAATATATGATACAATATGTATATTATATATAATATTGTACGTGTATGTAGTATAATATATATTGTAATTATAGATATTACAATATATTATATATATTAATATATATTATTATATTTTATATTATTATATTATATTATATATTATTATATTATATTATATAATTATATTATATTATATTATATTATATTATATTATATATATTATATTATATTTAATTATATATTATATTATATTATATTATTATATTATAATATTATATCAGCCTTCTGAGAACATGGAGTCAAATTTTCTCATCCTGGGCACCTCCCAACACCACCCAGCCCCCATCAAGGCCTTGGGCTGATCAGGCTGTTCCTGCCTTGTTCCACTGCTCTGCCAAGTGTGCAAACATGGAGCATCTGTTTCTTTTAGTATTTTTTCTTTATCTGCACCATTAATCTCTCTTTGATCAGGAACTTTCAAATCCCACTGCCAAATTATATAGCCATTAATTCAAAGCTCTTTTTCTAGTTCACTGCTTTTCTTTTCCTCAGAAGAAACACCTTTTATCCCAGTGAATGGAGTTGTGGATGATGCATCTGACCTTTGATTCTTTCCAGTGTGAAGCCAAAGTCTTCAGAGGATCTCCTGAGCAGGAGCTCTGCTTCCACAGTCCTGTGGTGGAAATTTGAGCCCAGGTGGGTGCAGATTGTCCTCAGCTCATGCAGTGCTCACACACGAGATTTAGGGGTTTTATTTGGAGCTATTATTGCATCATGAGTCTGTTGAAGCAGGTTTCAGGAGAATAAGGCTTTTGGGCTGAATTCTTTGGCAGTAAAATTAATTTTGATAACAAAATATGTCACATTTTGCACCAGGGTTTTACATTAGATATTAGGAATTTATTTGTTTTTCCACAGAAGGTTTGTCCAGCCCTACACAGTCTGCCCAGGGCAGTGATGGGGTCACCACCCTGGAAGTGCTCAAAATTGAGTGGATGTGGCACTTGAGGGCATGGTTTAGTGGTGAACATGGTGGTGGTGCTGGTTGATGCTTGTCCTTGATAATCTTAAAAAAGTATTTTCCAACCTTACAGATTCTGTGATTTGTGATTTTCCAACAAAGTTTCACCATTGTCCCCTTGGCCTGGGCACCTGAGTGTGTGCAGATAAACCTGTGATGCCCATGGGGGGTCACAGACAGGCTCAGGTGTGGGCAAGGGCAGTGTCCTGAGGAAGAAATGTCAGTTTAAGAGATAAAACTTAAAAGAGATGACACATCTGAGAGTTTCCTGCCTCCTTCAGGGTGTGATGGTTTCCTTACTTCATGGCTCTTTCTTGCCCAGGTAATTCCTACTGTGAGTACCTGAAATTCCCCCCATTCCTGTCCTGGAGAAACAGCCTCATGCCAGATTTGGAAGGAAAGAGAAGAAAAACAATCAGTGTTGGGAGAAAAATGAAACAGAACTCGAAGATTTGATGGAGATTTTTTCAGTTTGAATTTTGAATTGGTCTCTCTCAAAAGCAAATTTGATGCCTTTCTGGGGCTGCTGAGAAGACTGTTCTGTGGTTGCAAAACACAGCCTTTTGAAGAAACAATTTGTTTTCAGAAAATAATTAGTCCAGGAAACATGAAATGTGTCAAGTTGTGGTTTTGGAGTGAGAGAGGAGCCACTTGTGGAGGGAGAAGTGCACTCAGGCTGGGAGCAGAGGCACAGTGGCTGCCTGTCCCCACTCAGATACACAACTTTCAGCACATTGGGTGAACTGTCAATAGAGGAGAAAAAAAACCACCCTTGGAAATAGAGTGAATCCCTTTAATGAATAAAAACCTTGTGCAGGAGAAAGTGAAATGTTGTTTAATGAGCCTGAGGCCCATTAAAGGAAGAAGTCTGCTATTTACCTCTCTCTCTACTGTGAAATCTCTCTTAAACAAACACCTGCTATAGGCATAAAGTGGTTAAGTATTAAATTGGCTGCACATTATACCCAGACTATTATCAGTTATCTAAGGAAAACATTGCCTCCTTTTCAGAGCTTTTTGCTGGAGACTGTGGAAGACAAGAACTTTATTGTTGGCTCTGTATCACCAGTTTTACCCTGAGGTGTTAATGTCCACCTTTCCTATCTGAAAAGCTGAGATTTCCACAAAGTGCCACAAGAAAAGACTCCTGCTGTGATTACTGATGGCGGACCACCATCCCAGGGATGAAATCTTCCTGGAAAACCTGTTCAGAGTCAGAGCTGGTGTGTTTGGGGGGCAGATTTGCTCAGCTTTTGTAGGCTGGGCTGTGCTCTGACACAGGTTTGTGGACTCTCAGGAGCCTGCCCTGTTTAAGGTAAAAAAGGCAATTATTGGTGTAAAAGGTGGAGGGATTTCATGTGCCCATGCCAATGGCAGAGGAAAAACTGAGGGTGATATGTAGAAGAAGATATGGATATGTAGAAAAGGATGAAGTAGAAAAAGATGAAGTAGAAAAAGATGAAGTCTCTGCCCTTGTGGTGTGTTGCTGCCCAAGGTGCTGTGGAACATCCCAATCTGATGGTGGATCTTGGAGTTCTGTTTCATTTTTCTCCCAACACTGATCCCAAGGTGCTCTGCAGACAGGGTAGGAGCAGGATTGGAGTCTCCAGTCCATGCAGGGTAGTGAGGTGATGAGAAAACTCTCTCTGGGCCTTCCCAGGTGGATCTTTGAGTTCTGTTTCATTTTTCTCCCAACACTGATATAGTTTTTCTTCTCTTGCATTCCAAATCTGTGCATGAGGCTGTTTTTCAGCCTCAGGACTGAGTGGAATGGGGGCAATTTCAGGTACCACAGTAGGAATTACCTGGAGCTGGTGGAGACATCCCAGTCTGGGATACTGGTGGAGCATCCCAGTCTGATGCTCACCAGTCTGATGTGTGATGGGCACAGCCTCGATGCTTATGCAATCAAAATTTGCATGGATTGCTGGTGAATTATCATATTATAGCCAGAAAGGGACAAGTTCATTTCTATAGTGACATCAACGTGTTTAAAACATTCAGAGAACAGCAGCAAACCTGTCTGGGACTCATCTGAGAAGATGAAAAGTGTTATATTTTTAGCACGGCAGTCTCTGCTTCAGCAGGGTCATGACACCAGCCCATTATCATTTGAAAAGTGCACTCATGAAAGGGGAAGAAGAACTGGTTTGGAGCAAGTAGGTGCAATGAGATGAAAGGCACAAGCTTCGTTTCAAGACAGAGCAGCCACTTCCAGGCACTCGACTGAGAGCTGCAACAGCCAATTTCCTTCCTGCTGCTGCCACTGCCACTGCCTGGCTTTTTCATCTGCAGTTTCTGTTATTCAGATGGGTGGAAATTACCCCAATAAATATTGATGGCTGATGTATGGGAATTTGTCCCAGATGCAAGCAAGATGGATTCTGTTTGCCATTTATGAGTTGTCTTTTGTCAGGTGGGCAGTTTGCCTTATCTCTCTCCACAACCAATCCTCTCTCAGGAGACACCTGCTGATAACAGCTCTGGAATGTCCCTGCAGGGCTGATAAGAACTACAGCATCCCATTGGGAGATGGGAGCCCAGAGGGAGGAGCCAAGCATTCCTACCCGGATAGAATCTGGAGATTCTGCAACACCAGCACGGCTCTGCACTGCATTGCCCAGAGGAACAGCAGCTGCCCTGCCCTGCATCTGCAGAGGCAGAGACTGCACCTTTCTCCAGGATCCCTGCTCCAGCAGAACCAGCCCTGACCCTGCAGGAGGGCTGAGCCACAATTCCAATGGGACTGCTGCCACCAGCCTGACCCACAGGGTGTCAGCTTGGGTTCTGACTCTGCCAGTGTTGGTTTAGTTCACTGCATGTTTATTTTATCCTTTTAAATTTTTTTCCCTATTAAGAGAACTGTATTTTGTGCTCCCATATTTTGCCAGAGAGCCCCTTAATTAAAATTTATAGCAATTTGGAAGGAGAGGGGTTACATTTTCCATTCCAGGGGAGGCTCCTGCCTTCCTTAGCAGACTCCTGTCTTTCCAAACCAAGACACCATGGCTGTGCTGAATTTGGGTGGGTCACTGGGCAGGCACATGTGAATTGCTCGGGAATCAGGGTCTGGGAGCCCAAGGTGCTATGCAGACAGGATGGTGTTGAGTTTGTGAGGATCCCCAGGATGAGGGAGGAATTGAGTGAATCTGACTCCGTGTTCTCAGAAGGCTGATTTATTATTTTATTATATTATATTAAAGAATGTTATACTAAAAATCTACTAAAGAAAGAGGAGGGATACACCAGAAGGCTTAACAAGAATGAATAATAAAACTTGTGGACTGACTCCTCAGAGTCCGACACAGCTGATGGTGATTGGTCATTAAATAAAACAATTCACCATGACACCAATCAAACAATCTCCAGACCACATTCCAAAGCAGCAAAATATGGAGAAGCTGAGGCTTCTCAGCTTCTCAGGAGAAAATCCTGGGCAAAGAGCATTTTTCAGAAATATGACAGTGACAGGGTGGGAGCAGGACTGGGGTCTCCAGTCCATGCAGGGTAGGTGAGGTGATGAGAGAACCCTCTCTGTGCCTTCCCAGCTGTGGCTGGTACAGCACTCTCTGGAAATTAGGCACAACTTCTGTTTTTTTCCCTGAAGAAACCAGAAAATCAGAGAAGATTTAACTGTATTGGAACCTTGTTGGCTGCTCCAGAACTCATTTTCCAGGTGCTGCAACACCCTGGAGTGGGGAATTGTGCTGGAGCAGGGGCTTTGCATATTCAGAGGAGACAGGGAACAGGATTCAATATCCAGTGACCTCAAATCCCTCACTGGCTGCTGGGAATGGAAGATTTCCTGTCCATGACCCCAGAGAACATCACCAAAATGATACTTGCTAATTCTATCAGTCTCCAAACACCTTTCAAAGGAAATGTCCAGAAATAAAGACATCTAAGCACTTAAAAGTCTTCAGGATGTTAATTAATTCTGATGATTTGTATGTTTTAATTATTCACTGACACTGTATAATTTTCAAGCAGAAAAGGACTTTTAAAGGTGTCCACTGCCTTTGCTACTTAAAGCAAAGAAATGGTGTTTAATTAAACTGAGACCACCAAAGCTCTATTGTGTGACACTTGCAAAGCAGGCTGTGAAATAGGAATGTCAAAGATTAAACAACCTCTTTTAGAGCCAGCTAAGGGGAGAGGTGCCACTGTTTATAAATCAGAGCCAGGAAAATATAATAATTAGAAAAAACCAGGTCACATGGAAAAACAATATCCAACTTGACAATTTTTCATGCAGATATGATTTGAAGTTCATTACTCATTGTATTCCTGCACAGAAGGCTTTTTGTTATTCTTTGTGCTAAGTCATTTTTTAATTTAAATGGAGATGGAGATTGTTCAAAGAAAATTTTAAACAAATGAACCCAGATGCATTTCATGTCGTTTTGATATAAAGGTGAATGAAGCTGCAGGGAAAAAAAACCTGCATCTAATTAATTTATATATTTTTTCACAAATAGATCTGTTTCTGACCACTTCTTTTAGTATTCATGGGTGATTGGTGAGCAGGGAGTACATGAGGATATTTCCTCATTTGAAACCCAGTTTAATTACTTTTGAAAAAATATAACTGTTGAACATTAAGCTTTAAAACATAAATATGTGTATTAATGCAGAAGGAGATGATGGGAGATTTTTCACTGGCTGGATTTCCTCACATGGAGCTGGATGATATTGAACTCTGAGATGCTCATTCAGACGTAAGACACATATCATTAAAATGCACTTTAATTCCCTTCTTTGCTGCTTAGAGCTATTTTCCACCCCAAAAGGTTGCAGTGCAAAATATACAAAGAGACAGTTCCCTCCTCCCTCCTGCTCCCCACGCAGTGAGACGAGGCAGAGCATCCCTCCAGAGCCAGCCCTGCCAGGTGTGTGAGGCCCAGCCAGCCAGCAGGACACCTCTGCCACCCCCTGCCACCCCAGCTTGTCCCAAGCTCCTGCCCCAGCTTGGCCCACGGGACCTGGGGTGAAAATCCAGCTCAGTCCTGGCCCAGTGTCCTGGAGAGTGAGCAGCTGTGGCTGCCCCTGGATCCCTGGCTGTGCCAAGGCCAGGTTGGATGGGGCTTGGAGCAGCCTGGGACAGTGAAAGGTGTCCCTGCCATGGCAGGGGTGGGATGGGATGGGTTTCCAGCCTAAATAATTCTGTGATTCCATGATTCCATGTTTTGCTTCCTCACCAAAAGCAGCCCCCAACCTCAGACCCTAAAGATCATCTAGCTGTAGCTTTGGCTGGATCCCTCCTGCTGCAGGAGGTTTCATGAGGCAGAGTGAGCTGATCACAGCTCAGGCCTGTCTTTTTCCTAACTTTCTCAAGACCCTCTAATTTTAAGGATTCCCGCAGGTCCCAGTGCCTGAACATATTCCCAGAGCTCTTGGGTGCTCAGGAGCCCAGTGGAGCAGCAAGAAGGCAGTTTGGTGGAAACACTGGAGCCCTGAGGTGGCAGCTGCCAGCAGGCAGAACATCTCAGGGGTCGGTGTTACCTCAGGCCTACAGGTGAGCAGTCCTTCTCAGCAGTGCTTCTTTCCTTCTGCTTCATGGCTCTCATGGTTCCTGTGCTGTTGGGAAGGGACCTCCAGAAGCCTCCAGTCACCTCCTACTCAGAGCAGGACCATCTCCAGCACTGATCTGCCAGAGCCATGAAGCAGAAGGAAAGAGACACTGCTGAGAAGGATTGTGTGAGGTGACACTGACCCCTGAGATGTTCTGCCTCTTGGCAGCTGCCACCTCAGGGCTCCAGTGTTTCCCACCAAACTGCCTTCTTGTTGTTCCACTGCCCTCCCCCCAGGGTTCCTGTAGATGTGCTGCTCTGTTCATGCTCTCTCACTCCCAGCAGGCAGAATTCCCTCTGGACCTGTTGGGGAAGGTGAAACAGGAAAGCCTTACAAATATGATTGTCTGGCAAAAGATTTTGACAATATGGAAACTCTAAGCCAGATTGAAATGAAAGCAAGCTTTGAGATCCCTCAGTTACTGAACAACTGGAAAACAATGGCATGGCCAGCTGAAGGTGATCCCCTTTGGATCAAACAATTCCCTCTGCTTGCAGACAGGCCCAAGGCTCAGAGCAGACCCTGCTGGCTTGGCAGAAGGGGCCCAAAGAGGAGTTTGTAGGGTTTAAAATGTAACCCAGTGTGGGAATGTAGTGATTCTTATAGGCTGTATGGAAATGCTGTAGGATTTGTATCTTGGACTAGATTGGTTAGTGAGAATGAGAATATTCAACACAGAAGAAGATTATGGTATTGTAATGGGAACTTTGCTCTCTCATCCAGCCTTTTCCTCTCTCCCCCTCTCTTCTCTGGGCCCTGCTCTGAGCTGTGTTTGGCAGCTCCCAGCAGGGCCCTGCACCCAGGCCCTTTGCAATAACCCACAAGTTCCCAGCCCTGGCTGCAGAGATCTCTGCTCTCTGTCCATCCCCACCATCCCACCCCCCGGTGCTCTGTCATGGACCAAAAGAGTTCAGAGTTTTCAGGGCTCCCTGGCACCCTCAGAGGTCCCTTCCTGCAGGGAGCTGTGGCAGCTCCAGCACACACCTCACCTCTTCTGCAGAGCCATCCCTGTGGTGATCCAGCATTCCACCCACACTCCCTGCCCCTGCTCTAATTCCCTGCTGGCACCCAACTTTGGGGCTACTGCTACCCAAAAACCTCTTGGGACTGCACCATTGCAAAAAGACTTGGGTTAGGGAAATACAGAGCTGGTGGCCCTTCCTTGTCCTTGGCCATGTCCTTGTCCAGGTGCCAAACCTCTCGGTACCCTGCATCTCCTCAGCATCCTCCCCCTGGCCTGCATTTCTCTGGAAGGTGTGTTCAGGTTAGCACGGAAAGAAAACAGCCAGAAAAAAATCTGTTCCTCACTAGGGTGCTCTGAAACAATTCAGTGGGTCTCCAACATGTGGCATTCACATTCTCTGAACAGAGAGAGAGATAATTCTCTCTCTCAGGTTTTTCCTGGAGAAGCAGAGAGATCAAATCAATTCTTATCTCATTTGCTGCTCCTGTGTTTTGGAACATGTAAAATGAGTTAGAAGATTATTTACCTGAAGGAATTTGCTTGATTGGATTCTGGTGTGAGTGTTTTGTTTTCTTTGTTTTCTTTTGTTTTCTTGTGAGTGTTTTTGTTTTCTTGACCAATTTCTGCAAGCTGTGTCCTCACAGTCAGTCAGGAGACAGTCACGAGATTTTGTTGAGTGCTTGTGCAGTTTCAGTTTAGATAAGTGTAATATAGTATAGAATAATATAGTATTAAATAATTAAATAATATAGTATATAAATAAATATAAATAACATATTAATATCATATATTATATATGTTATATATTATATTTTAATAAAAATTAATATAAATAATATTAAATAATTAAATAATATAGTATATAATAAATATAAATAAGATATTAATATTATATATTATATAATATATGTTAATATGTTATATTTTGATAAAAATTAATATAAATAATATTAAATAATTAAATAATATAGTATAATAAAGTAATTAATTAGCTTTCTGATATCATGGAGTCCTGCTCATCATTCTCCCTGCCTGTCAGGCAAAATTTCACCAATACCTACATCTCCAAGGCTTCTCCAAGAATGGTGATGGAAGGGTTCTTCCCTCCTTGCCAGGGCTGTTCTCTTGCTGCCTCCTGAAGCAAAGTCATTTGGTCATGCCAGTAACAGGGCTCTGTCAGGGCTTTATCCTGCTGCAGAGACAGCTGAACATTTTCCATCAAAATTATTTTCAGCCAAATCTGATTTTCATCAACACAGAAAACTGTGTCTATCTTGGGGGAGGGGTGATTCTTCAGAATCTCATTATGCAATTAGCATTTAAAAAAAAAGGAAGGAAAAAAAGAAATCTCACTTTTGGTTTTGGAAAAAAAAATAAAAAAGCCTTGGCAAATCTTGCAGAAACTCATCAACAAAAATATTTGCTGTGATTCTGTAGAAATTGCTGCTGTGGATGTGCATTGCCCTGAATGGTCTGGGGAAGGGGTGCACAGCCCCGGTGCTGGCAAGCCCTAACAGGCTTCATGTTTCCTTCATGTTTCCTTCATACTTTCTTCATGTTTCCTTTGTGTTTCCTTCACGTTTCCTTCTGTTTCCTTTGTGTTTCCTTCTGTTTTCTTCATGTTTCCTTTGCATTTCCTTCGTGTTTCCTTTGCATTTCCTTCGTGTTTCCTTCATATTTCCGTCTGTCCGTGTTTCCTTCATGTTTCTGTTTTTCTGCTTCCTTCTGTTTCCTTCATGTTTCCTTTGCGTTTCCTTCTGTTTCCTTTGGTTTCCTTCTGTTTTCTTCTGTTTCCTTTGTTTCCTTCACATTTCCTTCATGTTTCCTTCGCGTTTCCTTCATATTTCTGTCTGTCCTTCATGTTTCCTTCGTGTTTCCTTCATGTTTCTGTTTCCTTCATCCTTCCTTCATTTTTCCTTCATGTTTCCTTCATGTTTCCTTCGTGTTTCCTTTTCCTTCATGCTTCCTTCATGTTTCCTTTGTGTTTCCTTCGTGTTTCCTTCTGTTTCCTTCGTGTTCCTTCGTTTGTTTGCTTGAGGCGCCCTGGGGCTGTCCTGGAGGCAGAGGATGCACAGGACACCACACAGATTCATTAGTGTCCCTGCTCATTAACTGAGACCTCTGTGTCACTGCTGTGGCACAGGGGGTGAGGAGCAGAGCTGCTGCCCACCCAGCCATGGCACAGAGCTGTCACTGAGTCCTCCAGGGCAGCTCCTGCCACCACTGCCCATCCTGCCCATCCTGCCCAGCCCTTCCAGGGGCTCAGAGCCCTCTCTGACCCTGGCACTGCTGAGCCATGGGGTGCTCCTGCTCCATCAGGTCCCAGTGAAGGGGGTTTGGTGCTGGGGTGAGGAGGGGTGAGCAGGCTGAACATCAAAGTGGGGACAGGAGTCAGGGGCTCCCTGGCTGTAGGAAATACAGCACCAGATGTTATTCTGCTCTTGCCAGGCAAAAGCCCTCAATCTGCTGCCCTCCAGAAGAAACCAATCCTCCTAATCAGAGGTGTCTGTTTGCAGGGATTAAGTGAAGATCAGGCCGTCTGAGGACCTTACTCCCTTTCCTGAAGAGGTCCTGGTTATTTAAAGGACTCTAATTTGCTGTCCTCATTACCAGGGGCTGCGTGGTGCTGGGCAGAGCCTGCTGGGGCTGCTCTGAGGGTCCTGTCCTTGCCAGCCCAGGGTGGCCCCACTCGGGGGTCAGCACCTCCTGGGAAGGGAAGGGAAGGAAGGGAAGGGAAGGGAGGGAAGGGAAGGAAGGGAAGGGAAGGGAAGGGAAGGGAAGGGAAGGGAAGGGAAGGGAAGGGAAGGGAAGGGGTTCCTCTGTGCTGCTGTTGGATGCTTGCTGTTGGATCACCTCCAAAACTTCAGGCTAAGGCAAGCAGTACACAGCCCTGCTGGGATGCAGGACCAGCCTCAAACCCCTCTTCCCATTCAGTTGTTGTGTCACTGAGCTGTCACCCAAGGAAAATGAAGGGCTGGCTCTGCCTTTGCTGCAGAATCACTCCAGCATGAGTGATCCATGAGTGATTCCCCACTGATCCAAAACTGTCAGGACTGGGTACCCATGGTTAATATGTTCCTGGCATGCCCCTGGGAAGTCAAGGCTTTCCTGGACTGTGTGCTGCTGCCTTTTAGTCAGCCCTGTGTCACCTGGAGGAGCACTGGAGCTGTGAGTTCCCAGGGCTAAACCCCCAGCTCCTGACATCTCCCCTTCCAGGAACACCCCTGCAGCTGCAAATGGAGATCACAGAATATCCCGAGCTGGAGTGGTCAGTGCAGGAGTGCTCCTGACATCTCCCCTGTCCAGGAACACCCCTCAGCTGCAAATGGAGATCACAGAATATCCCGAGCTGGAGTGGTCAGTGCAGGAGTGCTCCTGACATCTCCCCTGTCCAGGAACACCCCTGTAGCTGCAAATGGACATCACAAGAATATCCTGAGCTGGAGGGATCACTGCAGCCCAGCTCCTGCAGGGTGCAGGTAACTCCCTGTCTCTGAGTTCTCTGCAGCAGCCCCATCTCACCTCGCTCTCCCATGGCACCGAGTTTGTAAAACAGTGACTCAGTACTGACACCTTCTGCACCGGGCTGCAGGGACGGGACTGCCCGGAGCTCAGAAATCCAGAGGCACATCCTGTTCTTCAGGATGCTTTGGTCAGATTCCCTTTGTGCAGGACACAGAGTGCAGAACAGAAGTTCATGGGGACAGAAGTCCATGGGGGAAGAGGGGTATGGGATTTGCAAGGTTCCCCAATGCAGGAAGAAATTATGCATTTGACTCTATTGATATCAAAAGGTTAATTAATAATATATAGTAATATATATAGTCATATAGTAATATATAGTATTACTTTATTATACTATATATTACTTTATTTTACTATATTACACTATACTATATTACACTAAATTTAAACTGAAACTGCACAAGCACTCAACCAGATCTCGTGACTGTTTCTTGATTGACTGGACACAGCTTGCAGAGATTGGTTAAGAAAAAACACTCACACTAGAATTTAATTACTAATTTCTTTCAGATAACAAATTTTCTACAGTGCATTCCACTCGTGCACAAACACAGGCGCAAGCAATTGAGTTAATAATTGTTTTTTCTTTCCCTGAGGTTGTTCGCTGCGATTCCAGAAAATATCCTTGGGAAGTTGTGCCTTGCTTTGCTCTGGGCAGGGAAATGTGGCCACAGAGGGGTCCTGCCCTTCCTGCTGCTGGGGACACTGGGGTGCAGTGATGCTGTGCTGGTCCTTGCTGTGCCCTCAACAGATGGAGGTGACACCTGTGGGACAGGAACACCCACACCCCACAGTGCACAACCCTGCAGGACAGGGGAAAGGGCTTCACACTGAAAGGGGGGATGTTTGGGTCACATACACAGAAGGAATTGTTCCCTGTGAGGGTGGGGAAGCCCAGAGCAGCTGTGGCTGCCCCTGGATCCCTGGCAGTGTCCAAGGCCAGGCTGGACAGGGCTTGGAGCACCTGGGATGGTGGAAGGTGTCCCTGCCATGGCAGGGATGGGATGGACTTTAAGATCCCTTGCAGCCCAAATAATTCTGTGATTCCATGTTTCTACAATTCTGTGATTCACCTCCTGCAGCTTGATCTGTGCCACAGTGTGGGTTTAAAGATTAACCCTTTGAGGAGCATTTGCTGTCCCTTTGTTCCACACCATCAGCCACAGGCTCTGCTGTCACCAGAGGCTCCTCTGCAGGTCTCAGCTGGAATTTCTGAAGGATTTTTCTGACTGTCACCTCTCTGTGCACATGGCACTGCACCTCCTGGTCGATGGCAAGTGCTGCTCTGCTTTTATGGCAGGGACATCCCAAAGAGCCACTGCACTGCAACAGCCAGAGGAATTTTCTTATCCCTCCAGGCCTTCCTCCCGCTGACTTTTTGGGTCAGAGGGTGTTGGACATGCATCTTCAGTGGACAGAAACACAGCCAGGGTGACTGATCAGTGCTGGAGATGGTTCTGCTCTGAGTGGGAGGTGGACTGGAGGCTTCTGGAGGTCCCTTCCCAACAGGAACCATGAGAGCCTGTCGCAGACAACTTTTATGAAAAATCCTTTCCTTAGGATTTTTCCCCCTGAGAAACTGAGAGGCCTCAGGAACAAAATGTAAACAATGATTATCTGCTGCTGTGGAATGCAACAGGTGCATCTGTGATTGGTCTCATGTGCTTGTTTCTAATTAATGGCCCACTCACAGCACAGCTGTGTTGGACACAGAGCCCCCCCCAAGCCACAAACCTTTGTTATCATTCTTTGCTATTCTATTCTTAGCCAGTCTTCTGATGAAACCTTTTCTTCTATTCTTTTAGTATAGTTTTAATAATATTTTAATATTATTTATTTTTACATATTATTAATATATTTTAAATAATATTTATTATTTGATGATATTAGTAATATATATCATAAAATAATAAATCAAGCCTTCTGAAACATGGAGTCAGATCCTCATCTCTTCCCCAACCCAAAAACCCCTGTGAACACCATCACAAGAGCCATGGAGCAGAAGGAAAGAAACACTGGTGAGAAGGATCACAGTGCTCAGTTCCATTTCTAGTGCTTCAGAGAAAGGACACCAAAGAACCAGAACAGTCTGAAATCCATGCAGGACGAGGGATGGACATTGAGCACACAGATCTCTCCTCCCAGCTGATGGAGGGGATTGATTCCATTGATTCCAGGGGTGCATCTTATTCAGCACCTGTGGACAGTTTTTTTACTGAGACATAGTCCATGGAAAAGTAACATGAGAAAGTACATCTGAGAAAGCAAGAGCTGCCTAATTCAAGGACATGGTTTCTTTGAGCAAGAAGTTGTTTTGTAAATTATGTGATAACAGGAGGTAAAAAAGAAGCCACAAACATCTTGAGAAAAGGTGGGACTGACTTTTTAAGCTGACCAATAGTGAGCCCTAGTTTTGCAATATGTATGAGCCTTATTACTGTGATTATAAAAGTGTTTCTGTTAATCAATAAATTTGAGATTTGTCGTGCATCATTGGATGAGCAAGTCTCCCGTCGGCCTCGTCAAATGGTGACCCCGACGAGCACCTGGGGCTGGGGCCTGGGAGGGCTGGAGGGGGCTCAGAGCTGCTCTCACTCAGCAGCAACAGCTCCCATGGCACCATTCCTGCAAGGCTTTTCCTTCCCCCTGCGTTGTAAATGATTAATGGAGGATATTGTGGGAAGCAGATGCACAGTTTCCACAGTGACTGGGATGAGTGGCAGGCAAGGCTTGGGCACATGGTGAGTGCTGAAGTGAGGAGCTTTGTGCATGCTGCAAGTTATTTTAGCCTTCATAAGATTCTGGTTAATTATTAACACCATAACTCCTAACCTGGGGGAATATTATAAGTGAGGATAAGTTCATAATGAATCCCTTTCCATTTTCTGTCCCCCATGCCCTCCCTCCCTGGATACCATTATAACTTTATCTCCCTAAAATCTCCCCATTATCTCACTTTCCACTACAGTAACCTATTACCATCTTAATTTTTTAAAAGGATAATAACACAGAAGAAAATGTGAGCATGGGGATTATTCACAGTCACTCACCTACAGTGGCATTTCCTTGCTCTTTTCCCTGCTGTTTTCTTCCAGTTTCCAGGACTTTTACAGAAGCTGTGTCCCAGGAGAGCAAATCTGGATTTTGCTTTTGACTCCCTGAAGTGACTTTGCCTGTGCTGGGAGAGAAGCAGAGGGGTAGGATTCATTTGGAAGACATTAAAGAAAAAAATAATAATAAAAAAAAAAAAGAGCTACCCCTGCCCCACATTTTTATAGAGAACTGGTGAATGTCAAAAGTTGAGTCTTGGTGGATTTCAAAACTCTTTCAGGAAGAGTTTTTCATGAAAAGAAAATATTCATCTTTCTAATAAGATTTGTTCATACAATAAAGATTTGTTCATACAATATAGATAGACTTCTTCATTACAACAGCTGCTGCAAAATTTACATTGAATTCACAGTTTTCCTGAATTTCCCAGGCTCTGAGAAGGATGGATGGATGGACCCCCAGCTCAGCAGGCTCCAAGCTGTGCTTGTGTCTGTTGCACCTGAGCAGGCTTCACCTGGAGGAAGGACAGACAGACAGACAGACAGACAGACTGCAGGGGGTGGCTGGGTCACTGCAGGCCCAGAGCACTGGGTGCCAACCAGGATGGCAGCAGAGGTGGCACAGAGCAGCCCTCTCCCCACATTTTACACAAATAAAAGAAAAAGGCCCATCTCCAGCCAGCAGGCAGAACCAGGAGCAGGCTGTCAAGATGTCTTTTCAAAGACCTTTTTTTTTGTCATGGAAAATGTGATTTCATCAGAAAAGCCTTTTCAGAAAAAGCCTCTTTCCTGGAGCTGTGTGAGAGTGCTGGGGAACTCTGCACAAGATTCGGTGCTTGAAACCCAGACAAAAAATTGGCAATTTGATAATCTTGTCTTGTCTCTCACATAGTTTTTTATTTTTCCAAAACTGTCCTGTTGTTTTCTCACTAGAAAAATGTGTCCTCTGGGGTGTATTGAAGGCAGAAAACAAGAAGCGTGAAAGTGAAGGGAGTAAAAAAAAAAAATATTATCAAAAGCAGTATTTCAAATATATAACGCTTCCTGAGGAAGTAACACATTCAATTTTCAATAAACCATGTACTCACTTTAAAACACCTGTGTCTTTAATGAGTAAAAGACAAAGTACAGATCTTTAGTGGTTAATAATTAAAACATGGTGCGAGACAGTGTTTGTCTTTTAAATGTCTCAGTTCAAGCTGCTCTTTCCAGTGGGAATAAAATATGATCTTAAAACAGGAAAACCAGGAGTTTTCATAAAAGCCCAAGGCAAAAGGAATCCACCTCAGAGTGCAGCTAAACGGGCTCTGAAATGCTCAGAGGAATTGGGGTGAACCCACAGAAAACCCCTCTGGCCACCCCTGCCCAGGGTTCTCCTGCAGGGATGGGCAGTGGGGTCATCCTCCTGCTCCCTGAGCTCTGCTCTGCCCTCCTCGGGGAGGTTTTCCATGCTGCTCACCCTTCCAGCACTTGCCAGGAGGAGCTGGGGCTCTGCTGAGGGGCTGCAGCCTGTGCCACCTTCCAGAGACACCCCTTGGATGCCAGCTGAGCCAGGGCTGGCACCAAAATGCTGTGGGGCTGAGCTCAGCGGGCACCTTGGAGCCCCATGAGCAGCCTGGTGGGTTTGTGCTGCTCCTCTGGATTCCAGATCCTCAGTGACCTCAGACGGTGCCTGCTTGGTTTGGAAAGCCAGGAATCTGCTAAGGAAGGCAGGAGCCTCCTCTGAAATGGAGAATGTACAACCCTCCCCACCTCTCTGAATTGCTATAATTTTAAATTAAGGGCTCTCTGGCAAAATATCAGAGCAGGAATAACAGTTCTTTCATAGGAAGAAAAAATAAAAGTATAAAATAAACATGCATTGAACTAACCAACAGTGGCAGAGTCAGAAGCCAAGCTGACACCCTGTGGGTCAGGCTGGGTGCAGCAGTGCCATTGGAATTGTGGCTCAGCCCTCCTGCAGGTCAGGGCTGGTTCTGCTGGAGCAGGGATCCTGGAGAAAGGTGCAGTCTCTGCCTCTGCAGATGCAGGGCAAGAGGCAGCTGCTGTTCCTCTGGGCAATGCAGTGCAGGAGCCGTGCTGGGTGTTGCAGAATCTCCAGATTCTATCCGGGTAGGAATGCTTGGCTCCTCCCTCTGGGCTCCCATCTCCCAATGGGATGCTGTAGTTCTTATCAGCCCTGCAGGGACATTCCAGAGCTGTTATCAGCAGGTGTCCCCTCCCGAGGGAGGAGTGAGTGTGGTCACTCAGAGAGAGAGAGATAAGGCAAACTGCCCACTTGAGAAAGGTAATCTGCCATACAGATGGCAATTGAAAACATCTTGCATCGAAATCTTCAACAGTGCCTCAGTGACCCCCTGTCCTGAGGTGCTCCCAGACCAGAGCTGGGGTCCCTTCTTCACCCACCCTGCTGCTCCCCAGGCTGGCAGAGGGGACAGGGAGGAGCACGGGGAGGCAGCAGGGATATGACTTTGTGGAAGTGCCACTTTGGGCCACAGGAGCTGCAGAATCCAAGCCCAGGGAGGGCTGGAGATGGGGCGTGGAGAAATTCCACCTCTGCTTCTGCATTGCTGGCTCTCAAATCCCTGTCAGCTTGCTGGGTCGGGGAGGCACTGCAGGACACAGCTTGGGAAGAAATCCCTTGGGTGATGGCACCCTTGGGCGATGGCACCCTTGGGTGATGCCATCAGTTCCTGCAGTTGGAGGTTTGTGTCTGGCCCATCCATGGGATCCACAGCTGGGATGGGTCCTGCCATTGGCAGCTGCCATTCTTGGGGCTGGAAATTCCTCCCTGTGCTGGAGCTCATTGCTTGGGGCTCAGGACTGGCCACAGCTTTCTGTTTCTGCTGTCAACATCTGGCCTCAGCTAACTGTGGGATTAAAAAGAGCAGAATTTGTCCCTTGAGTCTCAAATTGCCAAGTTCAGTGTGTCTTGGGTGCTGCTTTCAGCACTACTGGGAGCTGAGGGATGGGTCTGGCTGACCCTGAACTCCAAGCAATGTTATCAAATATTTGCCAAGACAATCCTTCCAGTGGCTTAAGGGTTTTACACCTGATTATGCCATTAGAAGGAGGAATTAGAAAGTTACTGCTGTGTGGGGAGATGGTTTTATAGTGGCAGAATATGGTTTTTATAGTTTTATATTTTGGCAGAAGGTCTTATATTTAGGTTTTATATTTAGGCCTCAGAGCAATGTTTTGTACACACTTTCTCACCACACCAGCAGCTCTGATTCAGCTCTTCCCAGCTGCTGCTTTTAGGAAAAGAGGCCAAATCCATGCCCTTCCTTGTCAGAACACTGCAGCATCAAAGTGCTGAGGGATAACTGCATATCTGGCAATTAGAAGAGAGAAAGGAAGAAAAAGGAAGAAGGAAGGAGTTAGGGAGTTATCAGTGTCCCCAGGCTGGCTGCAGAAAAGGCAGGAGAGACTGAGAATCCCACGAATCTGCCCTTGTCCCCTTTTCCTGGCGCTCAGGGCTGGAATTTGAGGCATGCTGTGCGTTAGCACTGCAGATACTGGAATGAAAACAGGAAATGTGAGAGGCTGCAGGCACTCAGCACACTGGAGATACCCCTGCAGAGCTCTGAGAGAGAAGGAAAGGAGTCATTTGTGCAGCAAACTGCTGTTCTGAGGGGGTTCTTGTTGTGGTGTGTGCAGTGCAAGGCTCAGCAGCTCAGCCAGCTCCCAGGGCTGGAAGAATGATGAGCAGGAATCCGTGATAGAAGGGTCATTAATTACTTTATTATGCTATATTATTCTATATTATATTACACTGTATTACACTACATCTAAACTGAAACTGAACAAGAACTCAACTGAACAAAATCTCGTGACTGTCTCCTGCCCGAGCATTTTGTTTTCTTGACCAATCTCTGCAAGGACACAGATTGCAGAGATTGGTCAAGAAAGCAAAACACTCACACCAGAATCCAATTACCAAATCCCTTCAGGTAAACAATCTTCCATAATGCATTCCACTTGTGCACAAACACAGAGCAGCAAATGAGATAATTGTTTTGAACATTCTTTTCTCTGCTTCTCCAGGACAAAAACCTGAGAGAGAGAGACTTGTCTCTGTGTTCAGAGAATGCCACACTGGATGTCCTCCAGGCTGGTCAGATTGGGAATACAGCCACAGCCATGGCTCCTTAGGTCACACGCAGGTGAGAAATGGGCAGAAAGCTCTTCCATGTCATCCAAACAAGGATCCAGGAGATGTTCTCCTCTTGGAGAGCAGGGAACTGATCCTGGAGCCCTTAGCACATGTCCATACACAAGGCTGGGCTCTCCCAGTCCCTCTGTGGGTGATGTTTCCACCACTGCTGGTCATGATCTGGTTATGAGCAGTCAAAGGTGCTCATTTGGGAAAGCAGCAGGAGAGGGAGGATGCACAGGACTTAGAGCAATAACCCAGCTCCCACCAGACACTGGTAGAAAGGACTTCATAAACCTCCCAGGTGGAATTATGACATCAGTCAGTTCTTCTCCTGTGTCTCCAAGAGGAAAAAGTCCCTCTTCACAGCACCAAGGACAGGATCGTGACAAACCCAGTGTAGCCCAGAGAATATCCACACCTCCATCAGTGGCCTGGAGCTGAGGCTGTGGGTTAGAAAAGCACAAATACACGTGGGATGAAAAACTCCTGAAGTTCCAGGTGTGCTCTGACATGTGGAATTCAAAGTGTAACTGCTGGGGGATGTCCCAGGCTGTACCTCATTCCCTGTCTGTGTCCTGTGGAAAGGTGGGTGGGGGTAACAGCCTCAGGGATGGCTCAGCAGCCTGGCAGGGTGACAATGACAGGGTGACACTGATCCCCCCAAATCCACCTGCAGGGGTGGCCCCTGCTCATGGGGCTCTCTGGGCTGAGGTACCTGCAGCACCCAGAGCCACACACAGCCCTGGCAGGTGGGCAGGTGTAGGAGCCATTGGGGGTAGCATGGTGGGGATGGACAGAGAGCAGAGATCTCTGCAGCCAGGGCTGGGAACTTGTGGGTTATTGCAAAGGGCCTGGGTGCAGGGCCCTGCTGGGAGCTGCCAAACACAGCTCAGAGCAGGGCCCAGAGAGGAGAGGGGGAGAGAGGATGAGAGGGTGAGAGAGTAAAAGGGGTAAGAGAGTAAAAGGCAAG
This sequence comes from Geothlypis trichas, assembly GCA_009764595.1. Classification (NCBI taxonomy): domain Eukaryota; kingdom Metazoa; phylum Chordata; class Aves; order Passeriformes; family Parulidae; genus Geothlypis; species Geothlypis trichas. The sequence goes on along the minus strand of CM019924.1, from coordinate 2,522,105 downwards.
AGCTAAGAGAGTGAAGTTCCCATTACAATACCATAAATCTTCTGTGCTGAATATTCTAATTCTCACTAACCAATCTAGTCCAAGATACAAATCCTACAGCATTTCCATACAGCCTAGAAGAATCATTACATTCCCACACTGGGTTACATTTTAAACCCTACAAACTCCTCTTTGGGCCCCTTCTGCCAAGCCAGCAGGGTCTGCTCTGAGCCTTGGGCCTGTCTGCAAGCAGAGGGAATTGTTTGATCCAAAGGGGATCACCTTCAGCTGGCCATGCCATTGTTTTCCAGTTGTTCAGTAACTGAGGGATCTCAAAGCTTGCTTTCATTTCAATCTGGCTTATAGTTTCCATATTCTCAAAACCTTTTGCCAGGCAATCATATTTATAAGGCTTTCCTGTTTCACCTTCCCAACATCAGGGAGCTACACTCCCCATTTCTGCAGAGGTGATGGGTTCAGTGAGACACCTGCCACCTGCACTGCCACCATGTGCAGCACCAGAGCTCTGGGTGAGCTGCTCCTGGGTGAGGTTTAGCAGTGGGACAGCTGAGCATGAGCTCCCCAGGGCTCAGCAGGAACCAGCAGTGAGCAGTGCAGGTAAAAGGTGTGAACCCCACTCTGTGTCATGAGGAGGATGTTGTTGTGTTTGTCCTGACAACTCCATGTCACAGCCAGTCCCCTCCTATTTGTGGGGTTCCCAGAGGAAGGAAGGAATGATGAATTTGACTCTATGTTCTTAGAAGGCTCATTTATTATTTTATGATACTGTATTATAGTAAAGAATACTATACTACTGTCTGCTAGAGAAAGGATACTTACAGAAGGCTAAAAGATATTAATGGATCTCATGACTCTCTCCAGAGTCTGACACAGCTTGGCCCCAATTGGCCAATAAATCAAAACAACTCACAGTAGAAACCAATGAAACAATCACCTGTTGGACAAACAATCTCCAACCACATTCCAAAGCAGCAAAACACAGGAGAAGCAAATGAGAGAAGAATTGTTTTCCTATTTCCTCTGAGGCTTCTCAGCTTCCCAGGAGAAGAATCCTGGGCAAAGGGATTTTTCCAGAAATATAACTGTGACAGCCTCCCAGCCTTTCTCCTGCCCCAGCCAGAGCTGTGATATGTCCATGGGCACTGCTGTGCTCCCCTGCTTCCACCCTGTGCCCTCTGCCCACAAACACCACAGTGGCTTCTGGCAAGCACAGGAGGATCCTGCAAACGCTGAGGCCGAGCGGCAGGAATTGAGAAACTGAGACATCTGCCCAAAAGAACATGGAGAAATGCAAAACACAGGGATCCAGAGCCAAAACTCAAGTGGGTGTTTCAAGCATTCCTTGGGTTGCTCAACCTCTACCACAGCTTCCTATTGCACAGAGCAGCGGGTGCTGGGGCCATTTGTTGCTTTCTCAAGGAGGAAATTGTAGGAAGATAAACTCAGCAGCATGCTGAGATCTCCAGGAATGCCAAGCACTTATTGACATCTGATTCAGGGTTCATTCATCTGGGTGAAAAGAGATAATGAAGGGCTGCATGTTCGCATTGCTTGGTGGCACTGAGGTGTCTCTGAGTCACAGGGACCTGTCCCTGCACAAGCTCTGTGCCATCCACTGCCAGGGACAGATGGGGAAGGAAGCCCTCGAGATGATAATGAAACCTTGTGGTGGTTAATGAAGCCAAGGCATCCCATAATTACCTCTGTGGAGGTGCAATCAAAATCTGCCAGGCTGAAAGCTCTTTGTTGGATTTCTCTTCAGGAGCACACCTTGGCCAGGTGTGCTGCCATGAATGCTGCACTGAGGACTGTGATCACACACTTGTTTACACCCAGGGGAACTGATTGCCAAGGCTGGGAATGTCAGATCATGTCACTCCACCTCCAGATGAAGGGTTTAGAGAAGTCCTTCTCCATAACTGGCCTATTTTCAGTGACCAGTTTGTGACAATCACTGCCCTGGTCCCACTCTGGGGTGTGTTTCAACTGAAAGTGATGGGGCTGACCCCTGGAGAAATTGCCTGCTTGATTCAGACCATTTTGACTCACAAATGTGAACACTCTGTCCATAAATCTGCTTTAAAAGGAAGCTCCATTATCACTCCTGATGTTTCTTGGTCCTCACTGAAAAACCCTCTAGGAACTGTGTGTGTGAAGTCATTCCTGCTGGCCCCAGACCTGGCTGATGACGGGTTATGTAACTGTGGTATTGGTCTCCATAACTTCTCCACTTTTTCCAAGATTTTTCTCCAAATTGTTCTCAAATTTTTTTCAAAAGTTTTTCAAAGAGGCCTCAGGTGCTGTTTTGAAGCACAGGCAAATAGGACACTCTAGGGGCCATTTCAGGATGTGAGACCCATCAATGTAGAGTAATTGGTATTTGTATACAAAAGATTATTTTCTGGACATCTGGAACATTGAGCTGCTGCTCTGCAGCTCTTGCCATCCATAGTGCTTCCAGAGTCAGCACCTTTGATCCCTGCACAAGTTGCTCTTGAGGGCCTCAAAATTTTCCCAATGCCATCCCTGCATGCATCCAGCCACCATGGAACAGCCATGGAACAATGCCATCCCCTCTGCATTTCAGTTCCTGCAAAACCTGATCTCTGCACAGGGTGGAGCACAGCCAGCTGCCTCATTGACTAAACAAATGTCTGAGAGCTGCCTGGCCTTAATCTTCCCAATCCCCAAAGTGACCCTGCAGCCAAGTGGGCCCACCCCACCCAAACAATGTCCCTGTCACTGGGAACTTCTCAGTTTTCCCCATGACTCGGTGTTCCAGTGTTTTGTTTTACTCTCTGTCTTACATTCTCACACTCCTGGGTTTCCTGACTCTTCCCACACTTCATCTGAGAGCCTTGGTTAAATTTGATTTGAGTTTGTGTGTGTTATTTTTTAATTCCTCCACTCTTTCCTTTCTTTAGGACATCACTACAGTGAAGATCTCCCCTGCTCTCTGCATTGTCAGTGTGATTACACAGCCTTGATAACTTTGATATATTTGCTTAACGCTCCTTTCTGTGGCAGTTGTTGCAGAATTCTCTGTTTGCAGGACACATTTCAAGGACATTCAGCTCCACAGTTAATATAATGCAGGTCTGGCTTGAGTTTTTTTGCCAAAATGGTGCCAGTTTTTCTTGTCTTGTTCTGTGATCTCCTCTCAAGTGCACTCTTGAGCCTTGTTGCTCTCAGTGGAACGCTGCTCAGGTGTGTTGGCATTGCCTTCATGGGGTATCTACTTTTGTTACTTCATAGTTCCTGCATTTCCTCAAGGATCTGCAGCTAAAGGGGACATTCAGACTCACTCCTTTGACTTCTGGGGGTTGGAGCCTGACCTCAAGTCCTGGGTGCAGTTTTGGGCATCACAGTGTAAAAAAGGATCTAAAGCTATCAAAGAGGGGCCACAAAGATGCTGCAGGGTCAGGAGGGGCCACAGGAGGAGCAGCTGAGGGCTCTTGGTGTGTGCAGCTGGAGCAGGGCACACTGAGGGCAGAGCTCAGGGATCTGCAGCTCCTCCCGAGGGGCAGCTCCCATCCCTGCTCTGGGACAGGGACAGCAGCCAGGGCACGGCTGGAGCTGGGCCAGGGCAGCTCAGGCTGAGATCAGGGCAAGGCTCTTCCCCCAGAGGGTGCTGGCACTGCCCAGGCTGCCCAGGGAATGGGCACGGCCCCGAGGCTGCCAGAGCTCCAGGGATGCCCAGGCTGGGCTTGCTGGGGGCTCTGGGCAGGCTTTGGCTTTGGCATTGATCATCCCTGTGGGTCCCTTCCAGCTCAGCACATTCCATGGTTGTGTGAGAGTGAGGGATGGGGGAGATGAAGGATGGGGGAGAAATTTGGGCAGCGCTGCAGGGATGGCCAGGGTGGGGGTGTTGGGGGTCTGGGCAGGGTTTGGGGCTGCACTGGATGGTCCTTGGGGTCCCTTCCAAATGAGATTCTGTGGGTCTATGATTTGTCCCTCCTCATTCTAAAATCTTTCCTAGAATTAGAAAGTCACCCAGGCTGGCCTCACAGAATGCAAGGTGGGGTTTTGAGAGGAATTGGTAAGAATTTAAGTGTGTGTGTGTCACTCAGCCCCTCTGAGGAGGCAGATCCAGGCTCCAGGTCAGAACTGCTCTGGCTCTCATGGGGGGATGGACAAGGTCTCTGCTTTGCTCAATTCCCAGCACATGGATGGTTGGGCTGGTGATGAGTCACTGCCTGGTACATTCTGTGGGTTGTACAGTTACAGCAAAGTGAAATAAACTGATAAATGTGTAGCAAATGAGAGGACACTCTGGGAGCAGTAACTTTCCATCAGTCCTGCTGTCAGCTGGCCTGGCTGGTTCCTGAGTCTGACACCTCTGGTCCAGGGGTTCAGAACCTTCCTACAAAATGATTTCTGTAAGCAGGAGCAAGGTGTTGGTACAAGTCCCCTTACAGAACACATCCTCACTACAAAAAACTGAAAATCTGCTCATGGCGTGGAGGACACACAGCTGCAGTTGTGCAACTTAAGTCACAACAACAAATCACAAAACTCTTGCACAACCAGGAGATGAAACCACCATCCATAGGTGGAGGAAAGCAGTGGGTGGAAGCTGCAAATGGCACCATCAACCACATCTGTGAGGGACAACCTGCAGCATCAGCGTCCTCTGTAACCACCACCAGCTGCCTAGCCAGTTTGCCAGGGATCAGTCTGGGACAAGTGTTTCCTATTCCAGAGAAAAGGAGTAGAAATGCTTCTAACTGCAAATATCAAAATATTCTGATGAAGGCAGAGACGTGCATGAACATAAGTGTGCAGGAGTTTGGGGAAGTTGTGCTACATAATTAATGAGAGCCATTCCATACATCCATTGACAGGATGAGGGGAAACGACCTCAGGTTTTGCCAGGGGAGGTTCAGGTTGGACATCAGTGGGAATTTCTTCACTGAAAAGGTGCTTAAGCATTGGAATGGCTGCCCAGAGAGGTGGTGGAGTCCCCATTCCTGGAGGTGTTAGAGGAATGTCTGGACTCTGGTAAGGTGGCACTCAGTGCTCTGGTAAGGTGGGGATTGCTCACAGGTTAGACTTGATGATCTTGGAGGTCCTTTCCAACCTTGATGATTCTGTTCTATGATTCCATTGCAACAAGAGAGAGGAAATGCATTTCAAATGTCAAATCTGGCACCAAGACTCTCCATCTCTAAATCAAGTAACTTTCCAGTGATCGACATATGTCTTGTTAAATTGGTGCTCCCAAGTCCCATAACCTCCAGGTGAATATCCCAGGCTTTCACTGGTGCCATTCCAGCTGGACAGAACAGCCCTTGTGGCTGTGCCTCAGGGGGCAGCAGGGAAGGAACCAGCATGGGAAAGTGTCTCAGGGTCTTGGCCATCACTTTCTGTATACACTCTTAAGTTTTGCACCTTGAGAGAAGGTCACCTTGGCTTTTGCTGTGATAGGGGTGGGTGCACAGATTTGCTCCCTCAGGCAGGGGGGGCAGAGTTCTGAAGTCAGGTCCTTTGCAGGGCACAGCAAACCTTCCACCAGCATCTGTGACACTCGGCCATCAGGGCTGACTTCCAGGCAATCCTGCACTTGGCAGGCACTCCCCAGCTCAGGACACACAAGAAAGGACTCAGCAAAGCCAGGACAAATGATTCCTCACTCCCAGACCAGGAGAAGCTTCCAAATGCTCTGGCAGAGCCACTGTACAACATCCTCTGTTCTAAGGAAAACATGAACCATCCTAATTATCTGCACAGCCTTCCAATTAAAAGGCTGTTGCTCCATCAGCCTCATTTCCTGCCCTTCCCCCTGCTCAGACCCCCAACAGGGTCAGACCCTGACGGGCTGCTGTGTCCTGCTGGCAAGGAAAAGGGTGGCTGCTTATTGACTTTGCTGATGGCTCTGCCTAATGTCCTCTGGTCTGACTTCAGGTCATGTGGTGAACAGAAATGGTGACTGGGGAGTGTGGGAGGATCCAAGGAACTCAGGCCCAGTTTAACTGGAATTTTATCCTTAAAATAGAAGGAGGGGGAGGAGGAGGATATCCTCCTGCTCCATAACTTAGGGAAAATCTCCCAGGGCATCTCGCTCATCATGGGTACAGAAATCATGATGAAGAGATAATGTGAGACAAAGCCACAGAAGACATACATCTCCCACCTCAGGAAATCTTTCCACATATCTGTTCCTGAGCTCAGTTTCCCAGACTGGGTGCAAATCCTTCCCAGTCCCTTTGGGATCCTTCACTTTGCCTCAGCAACATCCAACACATCTCAGACTGGAGAGGTGAGCTGCAGCAAAGGTACAGCTCAGGTAGTATAGAAAAAACAGGAACGAGTCACCATTTCATCAGGTGTTCTTTATTTTCTAATTAATATACTCTCTGCAACCCTCTTCCAAGCCATGAGAGATGGCTGCCTGTTTGCTGCTCACTTCCCACAGCTGAAGGGTGCTGGACCTGGCCGGTCCTCACTCAGCAGGGATGCTCAGGTTGCTGAGCCGGGTAATGCTGGTGAGCACCTGGCCAAGCTAATCACATCCTCCTGATTAAGGGGAGAGACACAATTACCCTTATTTGTCTTGTCAGAGCACGGATGTGATGTGTGGCTGATAGTAACCGGCAGCCACTTTGCCTCGGGGCTGCCCCGGGTAATGATTTACATAGAGCGGCTAAACCTGAAAATCCCACTAACATTCTCTTCTAATGAAGCTCCAGGTATCTTCCTCAAAGCCGCGGCAAGGCAGTATCCAGGCAACACAGACGGCTGTCCCTCCACGAGGAAGCGCTTAGATGAACACCTCCGACGGCTAATTAACCCTTGGGGCAGCGCTGAGCTCTCTGCTCCATAACAAGGGCTTTGCATCCCTGCGTCCCGTCGGGCTCTGCCTCAAACCTGCGCTCCGCATCCCCGGCAGCCCTGGGGAGGGGCTGGCCGGTGGTGCAGCTTGGTTCGTGGAGCAGCAATCTGCTGACGCGTGGAAGGAATTCATCCGAACCTGCTTCCAGCTCCTGAGCAGCCCCAGCGACTGAGGGAATTGCTCAATGTGAAGTTGTTAATGCAGGGCGGGAGGAGCAGAACTTCAGGGTAAGGCAGGGAGCAGGAGCAGCCCTGCCCTCACTCCAGCTGTCCCACCAGGGGCTCCTCCAGAGCTCCATGGCACAAACTCGTGAGGCAGAGGAGCACCAGACTGTCGGGATCTTGCACAACCACCACCTTATCCTGCTCTGGGGCAGTGGTGGGAGCTCTTCAGGAGAATCACTTGGAAGCTCTGATCAACTGCTCAGAGTGACCCCGAGAAGAGTTAGAAACTCTCTTTTCCCAGCCTGGTGCTTGAAGGAGTCAGAGCTCTTCATTTCTCGGTCTCAAGGTTGTTTATTGCGTCTTATCTGTAAAATTCTTTCTCCTGTTCTGCCCAGGTCCGTCCAGCAGGACAGTTCCAGGCACTCTGCCTGCCCCAGGGCACTGTTATGTCTTTATACTAAAAACTACATGTACAATATTTACAATTACTTCCCAATACCTATCACCTGTGTTAGACAGTGAGCTTCTACTCTAAACCAATCCCAAAGTGCCACCATCACAGCAGAAGATGGAGGCCAAGAAGAAGAAGGAGAAAGGCTGGACACACCCAGTTCCTCCATCTTGCCCCCTGAACCCCCATACCAGAAACCCCAAAAATCTACTTTTCCACCCCATGATAACTTCACTATCATTCTACCTAAACTGCTGTGGCTTGCTGATCTTATAAGGTTGGCAATTTGCTCCATGGGTCATAATCAAACCCACAGGTGTTTTGGGCATCATGCCAGAGTCTCTGAGCCCCCTGGCAGGGGTCTTGGCCATCCTGGACAGCCAGAGGGATGTTCTGGGTTTCCACACCAGACTCCACAAGGTTTGACCTAGACAGTGGCTGTGTGGAGCTTGGGTTTGATTCAAACCTGGAGAGGCTCCAGCAGTAACCAAGCAATGACCAGTCAGGAGGATCCCAGTGTGTGCTGTGTGCTCTGGGAGAACCCTGCCTCAGCAAGGGAGGTAGGAGCAGATGATCGCCTGTGGTCACTTCCAATCTGAACCAGCCTGTGATTCTTTATGCTGTTATCTACTGCTGGATGGAGGATTTCAGACCCCAACTATATTTTTGGATGTACTTGTGGTTTTTAGAGTAGGCAGTGGAAGGTGGACATGTGTACAGGAAACCTTCAAGATTTGCACCCATGTTGGCCATCCCCAGGTGAAAGCCACTCCCTAATCTTAGCAGATTGTTTTTTATTCCAGTACTGGAGGAGAAAAGAAGGTGGTCAGGAATTACATCTGCAGTCCTGCCAAGTCTTCAGAGCTGGCTTTCAGTTACAGGTACTTATTTAGACCTAAGATATTAAAAGATTTTCCCTGCAATCAGATAATGCCCAGGTGAATCACAGATGGAGGCAGAGATGATGTGATGTGCAGTGATGATGAGATTAGGCTGTGCAAGTGAATGTAGAAGCCAAAGGGGCAAATGAAGCTTGAACAACTTTTCAGTCAGCACCTCTACACTTTGCCTCCTTGATTTTGCAGCCCTGTTGTTCTCAGCACAAACTTAATTTCTTAATTTGGACTCCACTGTGTAGACATAAGGTGCGTAGGTCCCAAGGAAAGATTCAGCATGTGAAGGTGAGAATTTGTAAAGGTGCTCACAAGAACAATCCTGCCATGGGAGGTGTTCCAGTCACTGCATCCCCAGATTTCTCTTGGTGAGTGCTCCTTGGAAATTCTATCATTGAAGTGACTCCTGACTTGCAAGGTGACTTATTAAAGGCATCAGTAAACTCCTTAGAGAGCCTTGGGGGAAATCACAAGCAGCATTTCACTTTCTCACACCTGGAAATACCTCCAGAGCTCAGCAAACCTGCAGTTCAGCAGGACTGGATTTGATGTTGGTTTTGGGAGCGGCAGCCTGGGGGCACCTCTGCACGGTGGAAGCTTGTAGCTCTCTCTTTAATTGGAGGTGAATTTAATTTCGGTAATGAGCCTGGCACATTCCAGTTCCTGATTAGATTTGCACAGTGATTAACCCAGCAGATATTCACTTGGCAAACTGCCCAGTCCATTCCAGTTGCAGTGGACTGAAACCACTTCTGCTGCTCCTCTCACACTGGGAAGGAAGGTCATCTGAAGGTCATTGTGGCAAGAGAGATATGGCAGGGCTCAAACCTGATTTTCTGACATTCTCCTTGGGAAGGGCCTGTCCAGCTCCTCCTGTTGGATCCCACTTGGACTGTGATCTACAGTGGGCAGTTTCTGCTGCTCCATGGGACAGGAGCAGCTCCTTGGAGAAGGTTCCCAAAGAGAAAGTTGGGTTTGCTGAGCTCCTGGGGATGCTGAGCACCTCTCAGAAAGTGCTGCCAAGCTCTTCCAGCTCTGTGTCCTTAGGGTGTGCAAGAAGATTCCTCTTGTTTTCTGCCCTCATCTGAGAAGAGCTGGAGCTGTGGGTACCTCCAAGGATGTTCACAGCCCTGTGCTGACCTGGGCTCCTGCCTTGGAGCAGAGCTGGATGGAGAAGAGGGATGAGTTATCCAACATGTTTTGCATGCAAAGAATCCCACCCCCAGGACTTCCAGGAAAATGTTCTTTACCTTCACTAATTGACTCTTAGGAGAAGAATTGTGGACAGTTTTTTGTTGAGACATAGTTGATGGGAAAAGAGACGTGAGAAAGTACATCTGAGAAAGCAACAGCTGCCTAATTCAAGGACACAGTTTCTTTGAGCAAGAAGCTGTTCAAGAAAATATGTGATAACAGGAGGTAAAAAAGAAGCCACAAACGTCCTGAGAAAGGTGGGGCTGACTTTTTATAGCTGACCAATGGTGAGCTCTATTTTTGCAATATGTATGAGCCTCATTACTGTGATTATAAAAGTGTGCCTGTTAATCAATAAATCTGAGACTTGTCGATCATCAGCAGATGAGCAATGTCTCCCGTATTCCTTGTCAAAGAATAAACCAGAAGCTACTTTAGGATGTAAAAGTCATCTGTTAGTTGATCAGAGCTTCCAAGTGATTCTCCTGAAGGGCTCCCACCACTGCCCCAGAGCAGGACAAGGTGGTGGTCAGTGCCCTCTCTATGGTCACTGCTCTGTCCCTCTTGGACAGCAGGTCCAGCTCTGGGCAGGTGGGACCATGTCATAGAGCAAACTGAGAAGCACACACAAAACATCAAACACTTTCCTCTGTTGTAATTTCATTTACTGCTTATTGGGTGTCTTCACTATGGTTATTACCAGAGCAGAGAGTGAAAATGGCCAAACTTACTAAATTTATTGCAAAAATCCATAGTTGGCTTAGGAGAGACACCGGGTGATGGCTCCACCCTCCCTCACACGTGGTTTATAATTTTATTTTGCTGACAAAAGACATTTTTTCCTTCTTCCATGGACTGTCTGAAAGGGAAATAAGCCAGAATCAAGAGATTAGCATGTGTGGTTCATGTTTATAATTTGGCACTGATAGGATATTATAATATAGTCCAGATGCCTGGGAAGATGTTTAATGTAAGCCAGAATGATTGACATGTCTCCATACAGGATCTGAAGGCTGTCAGATCTGAGGTTATTGAGTGCCCCACTTACTGACAAATATATACACCAGCTAAGTAGGGCACAGAGCACCAGCTCACCCTGCTGAGCTCAGGCCCTTCTCCTGGAGCTGCTCTCCGAGGAGCTGTGAGGTGCTGATGGCATTAGCAGAGGATATTGGCAATTCCTAAAACCATTAACAGCCCCAAACCTACAACTTCCTGTTGTGCAAAGGAGGTTTGGGAAGGGCATTGAGTCAGGTAAATTCAGTAACTCCCATTAATCCCTGACCTTGGGCTGCAGGAGCAGCTCAAGTATTGTGGATATTTTCAACCCTGACAAAGGGGAGAGAATGATGAGGACTCCATCTTATCAGGAGGCTAATTAATTACTTTATTATACTATGTTAGTCTATACTATATTACACTATAGTACATTACATCTAAACTGAATCTGCCAAGCACTCAACTCTGCACACAACTGCACAGAATCTTGTGACATCTCCTGACTGTCACCCAACAGTCCCAACACACACACACACACACACACACACACTTGGCCCTGATAGGCCAAGGAAACAGAATCACAGAATGATGAGGTTGGAAGAGACCTCTGAGATCATCGAGTCCAACCTGTGCCCTAACACCTCAACTAGACCAAGTGCCATATCCAGGCTTTTTTCAAACACATCCAGAGATGGTGATTCTACCACCTCCCTGAGAAGGGCATTCCAGTACATTCCAGTACAAAACACAATCACTTTGGGTAAACAATCTCCATATTGCATTCTACTTTTGCACAAATATAGGCAAAGACTGTTAAGATCACCAAGTTCAGCCCTGGACTTGAGACTGCCAAGTCCCACAGCAAATGAGATAAGAATTGCTTTTCCTTTCTCTGAGCTTCAGAGAATGTGAATATTCAGAAATATTCTTGGGAAGTTCTCTGGGAAGAGAAATGTGGCTGCACACAAGGGCTTTGCCCCTCTGGCAGAGGTCTTGGCACAGCAGCCAAGCTCCTCAGGAAGGGGCAGCAGGGGTGACAGCAGGCACAGGTCACACCAGGCTGCCTCCATCTCCCCTGCCCTGCAGGCAGGTTGTGTTGGCCCTGCTCTGCTCACGTTTTGGGAGGCCCCTGGAATGCATTGCCTGTGATTTCTGCCGTGGGGAGCTGCTCAGGAGAGCAGTGGAGCTGGCACAGAGGGAGGGGAGCTGCAGCACCCCCTGACCCTTGAATGGCAGAGGGGACCAGGAGGGGACAGTGACACTTCAGCCACACAGGAGCTTCCCAGGTGCACCAAGACTGTGATGTTTTGGGAATATTTCTGCACCTGGGCATCAAAACATCTCTGTTAGTGATGCCTTATGAGGCTACCTAGAACAGAGGCTAGACAGTGTTAAAGGAATAAAGTATTTATTAAAAGGCATCCAAAGGATACACCTTGGGCAGTGCAAGAGCACTGGGCTACACCCAAGATGCACCACAGGTCATGAGTTTTCACACTTTTATAAGTTTTGGTCCATTTACATATTGGAGTTAATTGCCCATAATAACAGCTTCAGGTTATGAATTCCCATTTTCCCAGTTTGCTTTCCTCAATTTGCTGTTGTTTACACTTTTTGGGCCTGAAGCTGCAATGATATCCTAGCTGGAAAAGGATTGTTTTGTCTCACTAAACTGTGAGGAGAACTTGCTGACACTTTATATGAAGTTCAGAGTTACACACTAATGCAGCACAGAATCTGGAAAATATGAAAGCTAAAACTTAAGGCATCATTACCATTGACTCACTTTTCTTTGCACAATAGAGGCCAAACTCTGGGAGTTGCATTGCCCTAGGGATGCTTTTGCCTGCATCAGCAAAGCTCTTCCAGGCCCATCTGAGCAGCTGCACAGCAGGGCAGTGAAGAGCCAGGTTGGATCCTGCTCCCTTTGAACCCAACCAGATATTTGGGCAAAAGACATCAAACAGATTTGAGAGCCATGTCCTGAGGTGGATGAACTGACCAGGGCTTGGTGACTTTAATAATTATTCCCAGGCTGACTTTGCCTTGCTGCAGCTCCCACTCAGTGGGTTTGGTTTGCCTTGGGCAGCATCTTTGCTGTCAGACTCCTGGGTTTGCAAGGCACACAACAGCACCCTGTGCTTTGGATCCAACTTAATGGGCTCAGGCAGCATTAACTGGGAATGGCACCCTGGGGATAATGAACAGGTGTCAGCCCAGACTCAGGGTCTCGTGTTGAGGGAGGATTATTTTATTATAATTAATATTCTTATTTCTTATATTGTTAATTACCAGCAGAAGCTCAGTGCTTTGGGGAACCTGCAGTAATGCCTCCATCCGTGCTCCAGATGATCCTGCAGGCTTGGAGAGGACTTGTCAGAGCTCATCAGGTTTTGCAGATGACTGGCTACTACATAGCAACCAGAGGTGAGTGGAAATATTACAGACACACAGGGAAATCTTCTTTCAGACTAATCCCCATGAATCATTTTGTTTGCATTCATGACCTCTTTTATATATGAGTATTTGGTAGGAAAACACTTCCTTCTAAATAAGGACTTGTAAAAAACAAACTTGTCCTAATTACTCGTGCAAATATTCTCATTTGAGTATTTATGCAAATATACTTGCCCATGTGAGCTGGTATATCAAACTACTATGAATATGTATTTTCTTGAGAAAACACATGAGCTGAAAAATCCTTTTTATCCAACTTCCCTAAAATTCACTTCTTCAATATGACAACACTTTTGTGGTTAGCATTCAACAATGACTGAATTTACTATTGATAAAACACGGGGTAAATTATGATTATGTGAGTTTATATCTGTTTAAATGATTGTGCAACTGCAAAGGATTAACAGGGACATGCCAGGGAGAGATCACAGTACACTTTTAGCCAGAATTTGGTGCAGACTGTGCAGCTAGAAACTTCTTCTGAAGAAAGAATTCTTTTTCTTGTACAGGCCTGTTGGCATAGCTGAAATGCACTGTACCATGCTGATCCCAGCCCAATGCCCTGACTGCCCTGGAAAGGAGATTTTTGCCCTGGGTTGGCTTAAAGAGTTTCCTGGCCCACCTCACATGAAACTCTTCAGACCCAGTGGGCTTCATTGAGTCATTTAGATTGGAAAAGACTGTTAAGATCATCAAGTTCAACCCTGGACTTGAGACTGCCAAGTCCCACAAAACCACATCCCTGGGTTACACATCTACACATGTTCTCAACCCTTCCAGGGATGCTGGCTCCACCTGTGCCAGGGCTTGACCACCTTTTTCATAGAGAAATTTTCTTTAATATACAATCTAAACATACCCTGGTGCAACTTTGGGTCATTTCTTCTTATTTTATTCTCTTTCATCTGTAAGACCAACCCACACCTGGGTACAATCTCTTTTCAGGGAACTGTAGGGAGAGAGAAGGTTCCTTCATCCATGTCTCTCTGTAGATGGATGCCACATCTGAAAATCTAAAGTCAGCTGGGATCCCCACAATGAGTCAGGAGAATAATAATATAATAGCCATTTTTCGACTTCAGGATGAATTTTCCTGGAAAATTCTGGAAATTTTCCTACTGGAAAACAGTAGAAAATGGTAAACTAATTGTTCTTTCAGTAATTTAAAGAGTTAATGAATGTCTGTTTGATCTGCAGCCTTTACTGGAGGAACACTGGTGGATACTGACCTCCTGCAGGTACAGATTTTCATGGAGGAATTTCACATTTTGGACTTTGACTTCTCTGTGTAGTGTGATCCATGTTAGACTCTAAAGAGCTGAGTTTTGGGTCTGAGTCAATGCAGCTGAGACATCACCAGCCCTGCTCTCTCCCCTCTGTGGCAGATAGGAGAATTTGAGGCACGAGGCCTTGTCTGCCTGCAGGAGTCTGTCCAAGGGGAATTTGGGGCTGGGGGAAGATGTTAATCAGCTTTGGAGAGTCAGGGTATCCTGCACAGCACATCCCTGCCATGGATGCAGCTGAGGCACATCCTGACCACACAAGCTCTGTGGTGCTGTGGGAGCCCACAGGGCCAGCTCAGCCCACTCTGCAGCCCCCACGTGGGACACTTTGTCTCCTGCTACATTGGCACTGACCATGGGCCACACCTGGCACTGACCATGGGCCACACCTGGCACTGACCTATGCAAGGGGGAGAGCCTGGTACGGGCTCAGACTCCAGCCCTGCTAAGCCAAGCTCAGGCTCAGACACCAGCCTGGCTAAGCCAAGCTCCTCTCCCTCAGTTGCTCCCTCCCCCACGAGTCTCTGAGAGCTCTCCCTCCTCTCTCCAGTGCGTTCCTGCAGATTGCTTTGTGGTAATTAGCACATCGGTGGGGCTGGGAAGTGGAACAGGAGGAGAAGCTAACGAGGTCAGAAGACAGCATGTGGCATCCCCGCGAGGAGAGGGAAGAGGATTCAAAACCTGCTGCAATCAAAGATGCACCTGCCTGGGATGAATCCCCGGGGCCAGGAGAGCAAAAGGAGAGGGAGAGGATTTCATTCTGCAACATAAGGCAGCAAGTCTTTCTCTCCCGTTTGTTTCAGAGACTAATTAGGTCAATGCTGCCCTTGTAGATTCAGCCTGGAAACCTGAGGTCTGCCTGCTCTGCAGATTGCAGGTCCTGGCAGGCAGGAAGGGATGGGGTAGGAGCATTGGGGGGTAGGACAGTGGGGATGGACAGAGAGCAGAGATCTCTGCAGCCAGGGCTGGGAACTTGCGGGTTATTGCAAAGGGCCTGGGTGCAGGGCCCTGCTGGGAGCTGCCAGCCACAGCTCAGAGCAGCAAAGAGAGAAGTAAATAGCATGGTAAAGAGGATGAGAGAGCGAGGTTCCTGTTACAATACCATAAATCTTCTTCTGTGCTGAATATTGTGATTCTCACTAACCAATTTAGTACAAGATACAAATCCTACAGCATTTCCATACAGCCTATAAGAATCATTACATTCCCACACTGGGTTACATTTTAAACCCTACAAACTCCTCTTTGGCCCCTTCTGCCAAGCCAGCAGGGTCTGCTCTGAGCCTTGGGCCTGTCTGCAAGCAGAGGGAATTGTTTGATCAAAAGGGGATCACCTTCAGCTGGCCATGCCATTGTTTTCCAGTTGTTCAGTAACTGAGGGATCTCAAAGCTTGCTTTCATTTCAATCTGGCTTAGAGTTTCCATATTCTCAAAATCTTTTTCCAGGCAATCATATTTACAAGGCTTTCCTGTTTCACCCTCCCCAACAGATGGGCTGGAGCACAGGATGGGGACAGCTGGTTCTGGGTGTGGATGGGACCCTTGGCCCCTTTGTGCTTGGTTGGTTTCAGATGCTTTCCACCCCCAATAACATCCCTGCTTCCTCAGCCTCACACAGGGAGATTTACTGAGAGGTAAAGCAGATCTGGCTTCAAACCCACATTGCCATTCACAAGGTACCTAATGTGCTGTTCCCACCTTGCTGCCAGCCCTGAGGGAGCTCACAGCCTGCTTTAGCCACAGCCTGGTTCACCTGTTCCATGTTTCTTTCATACCACAGACATTCTGGGAAAGTTCTTAGGGGTCATCTCCAGAAACCTGAATTTTGGAAGCATTTTGCTTCTGTGTTTGCTCTTAGTGGTGAAATGCTGAGCTGCACAGCACAACAGTGGGTCAAGGAATGCAGCAAAACCAGGACAGGCCAGAAAGGATCAGCATGGAAAAGAGAGCAAAAGGATCCATCACCTTTCATCTCACCAGGATTTCTGAAGAAAGAAAAAGATAAAATGAAGATGTTACACATTCTGAGATGTTTAATAATTTTATTTGACAGCAATATACAAATATAAACCCTAAATCTCTGGGTATGAAGGTAGGAAGCAGCTGCAGAGGGAAGAAAAGAGGAAATTCTTTCTTACAGGGGTTACTATTGCCCAGAGAAGTTGCTGATACCCCATCCCTGGAAATGTCCAAGGCCAGGTTGGATGGGGCTTGGAGCAACTTGATCCAGTGGAAATTGTCCCTGTCCATGGCAGGGGAGATGACTGGAACTCCTCCACAACTGCTGCCCTCTGCCAGGGCAGCTGAGGTGGGATTTCCTGGGATAATTTGTATTTCCAGGTAAACAGACACACATGGAGGGGGCAAACCACAGTAGCTGTTGAAATGAAGGCATCACCAATCTCCCTGGAGCACTGCCTGGCACAGTGAGCCTGATGGAGGGGAAGCTCTTTCCCTTCCCCGTTGGGTTCAAGCTCATGTGCTCACATGGGGCCCATCTCACGTACACCCTCCTGCCCGGTCCAGGACTCAGGGAGCTCCAAGCCTCCCAACCAGCCACCTCTCCATTTCACAAGCCCTGAAACCCCTCCAGGGCACAGACTCAGGACTCCAATACAGTTGTTTCAAATCTCATCCACTCAGCCATGCAGCTTTTCTTCTGGTGATGGTTTGTTTAGCCTGTCCCTAACAAGTGACCCATGAGGAGCCTGGCAGTGTTTATGCTACTGCTGATTAGCAAACAGCCCTGGGAGCCGCTGGGAAAATCCCAGCCAAGTCCTTGTCTGGCTGCTGACCCATGTAAACACCAAGAATTACTCCTGTGGCTGCAGTGCTGCAGGTCTGGGGTCAGGGGATTAAGCTCCAGGGAGTGAGAGCTGCTTTGCTGCTCAGTGACAGCATCTGCACAGAGGTTTGGTGCCTCACACTGACAGGCACCACCTTCCCTGCTCTGCCTAACTCAGCTCTCCCAGCTAGGGAGGCAAGCCCAGAGCACCCATGTGTTTGATCTGCTCTCCTCATGGGTCTGGGAAACCAGCAAGGGGTGCAAAGAAAACAAAAAGAGGTCAGAGAAGAAGCAGAGAGAGAAAGCACACACAAAGGAATGAGGGTCTCTAGATGCCAGGTGTGGGACATCAGTGCTTTGGGCATTTCCCACCCTCAGTGGCTGTCCTGCAGCAGCTCTAGTCACTAGATCAGGGTGAGCATGGTGGGGTCACTGGGGCAGAGAGTGCAAAAGCAACACGAGCTGGTGTGATGGACTCTGTGTGACAATCCTGCCGTCACCACAGAGCTGAGGCCACAAATGCTGACTCCACTCAGGGTTTCTGCTCAGGTCTCTTGAACTCTTACTTCCTACAAGTTTCCAGCCATGCCTCTGGCTGTGCCTTCCATCCTTTGCATGCTTGGAAGCAATTATTCCAGCCAAGTGGCATTTGTGGTTATTCACAGAGCCCAGGCAAAAACCAGAGCTGCACATGTGAACTGACAGCTCTCAGAGGGGCTGCTGCACCAGGGACACAAAAAGAAACAGTCTCTGCTCCTCCTGTGCCTGCTCCAGTTATTCCACATGAGAGGCACAGGGGGAAGGAGAGCAGTTCCCCTGATGTTTGCCAGCAGAAGGGTGAATGGGCACCTGAAGGGTGACCCAAACTCTGGGTACAGACCAGGAGGAAAGGGACAGCAGGTAAAGCCCTGGGCCATGGCTGATGGCAGGGGTACCCTCTCCAGGATCTTTGTTGGATCCAGTGAGGCTGTGGTGTCCCTGCTGGGCTCCATCCCTTTGTCCTGAGGGTGATGGTGTTTGGTGCCTCACCCAGAGGCAGTTTGGTAACACTGAACTTTAACCTGCCCAGGAGAGGTGACAGTGTGGTTTATGCTCCTCCTGATTTCTGTGGTTACATCAAATGGGAGAAAGGAACACAATCCATGGGCTTTTCAGCTGAAATTCATGTTTGCTGGAGAAATTTCCTCACTTCCACATGATGGTACCAGGAATTGCAGGGGGAACCAGCTGCTGTGACACAGCTGCTCCTGGCATGGTGCCTCAGACAAACAGGATGGATTACTGGGACCTGGGGGACATTAATAACGAGAGTTGTCCTGAAGGAGTTTTGCCTATCTCCAGGCTCCATACAAAGAGAGCTCTCCCTTCCCAGGCAGTGTGTCTGTAACAGGGCTGGGAACAGCACACCCTGTCCTGTGCACCAGCCCCAGGTCAGGCTCATGGTGACTCTGTGCTGCCCTGGGTCCTTTTCCTTCTCACTTGAACTTCCAACCCCTCCCCATATCCAGGGGATAATGAATAAGACATGTTTTCCTTCATCTTCACTGTAAACTGATAACCCACCAGTGTCTCTTACAGTGGAAACCCATCCTTCACCTGCCCCAAGGGCTTATCTGATACCTGCTGCTCACCTTGGCTCAGCACAGGACCTGCCAGCAGGACTATTCAAGGACATGGTTTCCTGGTTTTTGCTGATTTGGGTCACTCATAAATTTAAATTCGAGTTAAAAGCTGTCAGCTGTTTTGCCTGATAAATACGTGCACATGGGATTTGCTTCAGTTCAAGAGAAAGTAGCAATTTCTTTGACTAAAAGTTGCTTGGAAAAAACTGTGGCTTACAGAAATTAGTCTTGCAACCCTCCCAGCTCGGAGACCTGCTTTCTGCCCTGGTATCGCATCGCTTTGTTATTCACCTCAGCACTCCGGAGTTAATTGCAGAGCTCACACTTTCTCTTGGCTCGTTCGCTTCCTGCTGTTTCATGATTCATTACTTGTAAATGAGTCCCTGCGGTTCCCACAAAGCTGATTCCCAGCCTCACAAAACCCTCAGATCTGTCCTTTGGCTGAGCTTTCCCTGCTCACGCCTGTGCCTGCTACTGGGGAAACTGTCCCCGAGTTACAGGTACTAGCTGCCATTTGAAGAATAGCTTCATCTTCTTAAAAAAAAGCCTTTTTTTAAATTTGGAGGTCCCAAAGTTTCTGTTGACTTCGGGGCTGTGAAGTGAGCTCCCCATGGGCAACAGCTCCAGGGCAGAGCCTCGAGACAGCACCAGACAGGGAGATGGGAATAAGAAATAAAGAGTGAAATTACACCTCACCATCATCCCTGTATCATTCCACTGGTGTCCAGCGTGGATCCTGGCCACAACTGCTCCCCCTAACCAAAACAGCACCAGCGCCCAGGACAACCCAATCCTGTCTCTGGGAAGAGGAATTTAAGCATCACCTCTGAACTACAGCAGTGATTGTTGTCACCTGAGATGGACAGACAATAACCAACCTAGACCAGAACCATGGATTTTGTTGCAGATTGCAATAATCCCCCCAAATTTCAGGGTGTTTCTCCTGGAACAGATGAAGCACCTGCTCCAGTGCATACAGTGAGCTCCTGTCACCCAGGGCAGCAGAACAGGCTGGGATGGGCAGGTCACTAAGAATTGGCTTCTTCTGGACCAGTCCCCATGCTCTGAAATCTCACCAGGATTTGTGTGATTTATCCACAGCAGGGCAGGCACAGCCTCCTCCATGTGCTCTAAAGTGAACTCCTGTCCTGGAAACCCCTGTGGGTGTGGGCAGGTCCCTGAACACTGCAGCTCCTGGTCTCTAGACTCAATCAATCCCTTGATCCAGTCCAGGACAACAGGGCAGGGTAGGAGTGACCTGAGTTTCCCAGCTGAGGGGTTAGGACTGCTCCTGACTGACCACCAGACACAGGTGGAGGTTAAGGATCAGTCAGAAGCTTGCAATGCAACCTGGCATCATGGGGGCATCTTCCCTTTTCCTGGGAGGACATTTTAGAACAACCTGCCTAACAGAGGGGTATGCACAGCTCTGACAGGGAGTGCCATGGATCATTGAATCCATTCTCCTGGATTGGTGGTGGGTGATGCAGCCCCTAGTGCTCACAGCCATGTCCTGTTCATGGACAACTGTTTCCCCCTCTGGAATGAGTGTCAAGCAGCAGGCTGGCATGACAGGAATCTTCATCTCTGGACCCCTTCTCCTTTGTAGTCAGACAATGACAATGATTTCATTTTCGTTTCACTTTCTTCCTTGTCACCAACATTCCTTTTGTCCCTTTCTTTCTTTACAAATGTTAATTTCCGTCTTTGTCTCGGCCGTAGCTGTTTCAGCGCATTGTCTTTTGCCAACTGAAATGAAATCCTCCTCGATAGACAGATCTGAGAAAATTAACATCATGCTGCAATTTGGAACAAGCACAGCTGCAGCAGCTGCTCAGCTGAAGAGAAAGAGGCACAAGAACAAGAGGAGTGAAAAGCACCCCCGACCCAGGAGAGCTTTGTGGCCATACTCTGCCTGTGTTCATCAGAGTGGCAC
Source organism: Geothlypis trichas (assembly GCA_009764595.1). NCBI lineage: Eukaryota > Metazoa > Chordata > Aves > Passeriformes > Parulidae > Geothlypis > Geothlypis trichas. The sequence goes on along the minus strand of CM019924.1, from coordinate 2,501,489 downwards.
TCCTTTATGATTTGAAATCAGTAAAAATGCCTAGGGACAATGTTGGACAGGGTTCTACATTCCTGCTGAATTTGCATCAGCTGGGGCAAGAAGAGGACTGGGAACCCTGGGCCAGTCACCTGTCTATGCAATAATAGGTCATGGAGCTCATCCTCTTGGAGTCCTTATCCAAATGTGTGCAGGATGGGGAAGTGACCACAAAGAGCTGGAATGGTTTTACTGAGGGCAAATTGGGTTTACAGAAAGGCTGGAGAGACACTTTGGACAAGGGTCTGGAGGGACAGGACAGGGGGAAGTGGCTTCCCACTGCCAGAGGGCAGGGTTAGATGGGACATTGGGAAGGAATTGTTCCCTGTGAGGGTTATGAGGCCCTGGCACAGGATGCCCAGAAAAGCAGTGGCTGCCCCATCCCTGGAAGTGTCCAAGACCAGGCTGGATGGGGCTCAGAGCAACCTGGGACAGTGGAAGGTGTCCATGGAATGAGATAAGCTTTAAGGTCCCTTTCATCCGAAGCTGCTCTGTGATTCTGTTATTCTATGAAAACTTAGAGCTGCCTCTGCCTCCTTGTCCCATGACATTCCATTAGCTTATTCCCATTCACACCAATTTGAATAAGACCAGAATGGGCCCCAAAGGGTTAGAGAAAATCACATCAAGTTTTTGGTTTAAAATGTTATAGTTCAGGAACTTATATTTAACAGAAGTGCTGTTATTACCTTCCAGATGCATTACATCTTACATCTCCAATGTGCACAAGAGCACTGAACAGAGGTGGAAGTCTCTCTGGGCATTGTATGATTTTGAGAACAAAAGCTGAACATCTTCCTAGAGCACCAAGACAAATGCCAGAATCAGAGCTAATGAACAACACAACCAGCTGCAGCTGCAGAACCAGGACATGAAGGAAAAAAGACTTTTCAGCACTTCTGCTTACAAAGTGAACTTTCTTCCTTGAGCTGAGCAAAACAGCACTCAAAGAAAGGCTGGCAAAAAGGATCCTGATCCCTCAGGTTTCCAGCAGCCACCCCTCCAGGGATTTTGGAGGAGGTTAATGGTATTTAGTTATTTACAGGACTGAGTCCAAACGAACTGGAAAGCTCCAACTCTGGGAAGCTGACTGATCATGTTGTGGTAACCAGCAGAATGCCTCAATTAATTCCTCAATTAAATCCTCAATTAACTTATCAGATGCAGGACAGGCTGAGCTGGACAAGGCAGTTGATGCCTCAGCAGAATCCTTTGCCAGGATGGAAGGAATGTGGAAATCATTCAGGATTAAAATTCCTCTGGCCCATCCAGTTGCCCCTGTGCAAGCACAGCAGGAGCACAGCCCCAGGGTGATGGCAGGGACAAAAGCTTCCCTGATCTGCCCTCCTGGCACAGCCCCTCCTGCTGCTGCACTCTTGAGGACATGCTCAGCCTTATACTAAAGAGATCAAGAGGGAGACTGTGGTGGTGTTTGCAGGGTCCCAGGGATGAGGTGAGAGATGAGAATCTTGACTCCATGTTTCAGAAGGCTGATATATTTATATTATATTATATTATATTATATTATATTATATTATATTATATTATATTATATTATATTATATTATATTATATTATATTATATTATATTATATTATATTATTACTATAGTATATTATATTAATTATATCATATCATATTATAGTGATATACTAAAACTATACTAAAGAAAAGAGAAGGGAGACATCAGAAGGCTAGTAAAGAAAGGAATTGAATGAATAATAAAATCTTGTGACTGACCAGAGTCCCAACAAAGCTGGACCTGTGATTGGTCATCAAGCAGAAACAATCTATATGGACCAGTCAAAGATGCACCTGTTGCATTCCACAGCAGCAGATAATTATTGTTTTTCTTTTCCTCTGAGGATTCTCAGCTTCTCAGGAGAAAAAAATCCTGGCAAAAGGATTTTGCAGAAAACATGTGTGTGACAGGAGACAACAAATAAAAATGGCAAATGCTCCCTTGTGGAGTGGGTATTGCTGATTTTACACTCCCAGGGTGATTTTACACTCCCAGGGCCGTTTGCTGCTCCCTCTCTCAAACACAGGCAATGAATGGCACTTGTTATACCTGCAAACAACCCTGCTTGTGCAGAGCTTCCCTCTCTTCCTGACCCAGTTCTCCCACTCCTGACTGAAGGAAATAAATCCTGTTGTCCCCCACACTGAGCTCTGTCAGGGTTGTGTTATTTGCACTGTCCCTGCCCAGTGTGGGAGCCCAGCACGCAGGGACTGCCTCTCTCTTCACACCTCCAGCCCCTTTGAGCTCTTCATGCTTTTGTGCCTTTCACAATGTCGGCCTCTTCTCGGCAAGGATTTGGGTTTACAACCTGCTCACACCTCACAAGGTCCCGTCTGTGTGTGCAGGAATGTTCAATAAATGAGCTGGAAGCTTTAGTTTGGCTGCAGCACAGCGGGAGAGAGCACTCAAGCCCTTTGACTTGAGGGTTTCTTCTGTAATGACTCTCTTTGTGCAAGGAAATGTTATAAATGGAGGCAGGAATTTGTAGCACAAGTGTGTGAGTATTCCTTTATTGCCAGTTAAGCAAATCCAGTCTAAAAATTAGCTGTGAAGTGGCCTCTAAGTGAAAAACTCATCACATCTCCATCAGCCCAGCAGAAGTAGAGTGCAAATGGGTTTGTGTCAAGAATACAAATGGTTTTATTTCAGGAGTTTTGATTGAATTAAATAGAAGTTGAAATTATCCTGCAATTGAATTAACTGAATGTCACTGTATTTCTCACACATTTCATAGATTTTAAAGAGCACTTAGAGCAGGGTTTTGTGTCCTTAGGGCTGCATGAACAATGAGTGATTTGTCCTTTTCCATGAAGTGCCTTTTGAGATATCTCACACCGGTTGTGTGACACTCTCACTACCAACCAACAAAGCACTCAAAAAAGGGCTGAAATCCCTCAAGTTTTTGCCTCTTCAAAATTAGAAACTAAATGACACATCAGGAAGAAGAGGCCACCTGCAGAATCGGGTTCAAAGTGCAGGAGTCCAAGAAAATCAGGGAGTAAAAGACCTTTAGGACTGTTGTGAATCCCAGTGCACATCCCTGCACCGTGGAGCTGTTGTGTCCCTTCAGGGTGGATTCAGGGATGTCACCAGTGGTGACAGGCTGTTCTCAGGGGCTGTGCTGCTCAGCCATACCCTGTGTTGTGCTACACCTGCAGTGCACACACCCAAATGTTTTACCCAGGGCTTTATGTGTTTGGTCTGGTGGCTCAAAGCCCATCCAGCTCCTGAAACCACCACCCCAGTTCTGCTGGTACCCTGCTCCTGTCACCTGCTGCAGCCACAGGCTGCTTGTTAGAGGCAAAGCTTTTTGTTGGATTTCTTTGACTGTGGATAGTGACAAAAACCCCCCACTGGATGCTGGGGTGCCCATGTGTGGGAGCTCAGCACATCGCTCCTGACGTCCAGAATCACCCAGAAAACCCATGGGGGGCTCGGAAGTCCTGCAATGTTGCCAGGCATTCTTGGTGGCTGGACTTTGACCCTTCAGAGGGTGTGTGTGAGGACATGAGAATGAGCACAGTTTAAGTGGTGGAGGGATCACACATTCCCAGGGTGAAATATGTATTTTGGGATTATGGTACAGGGGGGTTATATCTTGGTACAGGGGGGTTATGGATACAAGATTGAGGCATTCTGCTGGTTACCACAACATTATCAGTCAGCTTCCCAGAGTTGGAGCTTTCCAGTTCGTTTGGACTCAGTCCTGTAAATAACTAAATACCATTAACCTCCTCCAAAATCCCTGGAGGGGTGGCTGCTGGAAACTTGAGGGATCAGTATCCTTTTTGCTAGCCTTCTTTCTTCTTCTTGTCTTCCATCTTCTGTGGTGGTGCTGGCACTTGGGGATTGGTTTGTGGTGAAGGTGCACTTGTTAACAAGGGTGAAAGGTATTGGGGATAAAAGGTAAATATGATGAATGTAGTTTTTGTTATAAAAGGACACGACCGCCCTGAGGGTGGTCAGAGTGCCCATGGCTGCCTTGTGGGTCAGATCCCGGCTGGCAGAAAGGAAAACTCTGTGAGATAAAAAATAATAAACATTTTGAAGACCGAAGCATTGAAGAATCCAGACTCGTCCTTTGATCCGCGGCTGCCCCGACCCATCCTGTGTGTGCCCGAGCAGAGACAGCAGCCGGGTGGGGCACCCATGGAACTGCCACCCCCCCTGTGGCACAGCAGACCTGCAGGTGGCTGGGGCAGAGCATGAGCTCAGCTGCCCTATGAGGTTTCCTTGCCAGTTTAGCTTCACCTTTTTATAGGAGTCCATCCAGGAGCCCCCCAGGGCATTCCTCCTCTCTCAGGTCTTTGTGTCATCCTGCATTTCCTTCATCCTCTCTCTGGAGCCTTTGTGTCTTTCCTCCTCTCACCCAGCTTGCCAGGAAGAGACTCACAGGAGTGACACTGTGGGACCTCATCTTTCTCAGCCAGCAATGCTGGCCTGGAAACTCTTCTGCCTGCATGTTTGCTCCATACTTCAGCTCTCTGCTCATGCTGCTTTCCTCACCCCAGTTCCTCTGTTTGTTTAGCACTTTGTCAGTGGAGCTCCTTCTGCCTGTGCTGAGCTGTGCTTTGCTGCTCCCAGGCCAAGGCTGGGTCCCACAGCTCCCACACATCACTGTGCTGGTGCCACACTCTCTCCTGCTGGTGATCACATATGCTCTGCTCCTAAAATGGAAGGATTTCACCATTTTTACAGACAAAAAAGCCCCAAAACAAGGGAAAGGGACACTGGGTGTGAGTCTGTGTCAGCTGTTCTGTGCATGACAGTGATCTTGTCAGATTTGTGTTGCAGAGTGAAACATGGAGATCAGTTCTCACCCCTTAACTCTGTCAGAAATCCTATGGGACCTCCAGCAAACACTGAGTGCCTTCATCCCTAGATCACAGAATTACAGAGCCATGGAACAGTTTGGATAGAAAGGGACCTGAAATCTCATCTGCTCCACCCCCTGCCATGGGCAGGGACACTTTCCACTGTCCCAGGGTGCTCCAAGCCCCATCCAGCCTGGCCTTGGGCACTTCCAGAGATGGAACAGCCACAACTTCTCTGGGTACCATGTGCCAGGGCCTCAGCACCCTCACAGGGAAGAATTTATTCCTGATATCTCATCTAACCTTTCACTCTATCAATTTAAAATCATTTCCCCTTTTCCTGTTATTACCTGCCTGTATAAAAAAATCTTCCTCTCTCTTTTTTTAGAGGCATCTACAAACTTTTGGGAGAACCTAACATTTTCTGAGAGCTTCCTAGCTGATCCTAGTTGCTAAAATCTACTTCTTGCACCCTGCTACCTGTTTGCAGCTACAAAACTTCCTGTGCAATATTGGGAAAAAGCAGCTCCCTTATGCTTGAATAGAGCTGAGTCCCACACTGAGGTGAGACTATTCCTAGAAGAATGGGCAGACTCAGGTGTTCTCTGGTTATGCAGAATTCACCTTTGCTACCAGGCAAATATTGAGGTGAAAGCAGAGTTCAATCATTACAATGCAAATATTGTCAGCACAGGTTTAAAGACAGAAAAATGAAGCATTTGAGCAGAGCTTTAAATGAACTGCAGCAGGGCTGTTCTGTGTGGTCAGTGAGCTGATAGGACACTCACAGTAGTGGCAGAGAAAGAGTATTTTAAAGAATTCCAGTATTTGACACATCCACAAAAGCATTAGGGATTAGGGACAGGTACAATTTCACATCCCCAAGGCTCCTTTGGGATTCTGGTGCTCCCTCACAGGGGTTTGCTGTGACACACAGGTCTCCTATGCATGGTCCCACCTGATTTTCTAACCATGGTGGCCTCTGTGTGTGATAACCTGGACTTGCAGATGGTTCACAGTCCCTGTGTGGGGAGAGGGCTCAGCTCTGTCCTGGACTTTGTCATATGATACCTCAAAATGTCATGGATCAAGGTTAAGATGTGCTGAGAGCCAAAAAGGTGCTGGGGGAGCAATGGCTGTGGTGTGTGGCTGCATTTCTCTTCACAGAGAAAAGCAAGGCACAGCTTCCCAAGGATTTTCTGGAATTCACATTCTCTGAACCTCAGAGAAAGTAAAAACAATTCTTATCTCATTTACTGCTCCTGTGTTTTAGAACAAGTAGAATACATTGTAAAAAACTGTCTACCTAAAAGAAATTAGTAATTAAATTCTAGTGTGTTTTAAATCATTAACCAATTAAATCCATGTATGTGTGTCAGCTGACAGTCACAAAATTCTGTACAGTAAAGTACTTAACAAATTCAGTGTAATATAGAATAATAAAGTATAATAAAGTAATTAATGAACCTTCTGATATCAATGGAGTAAGATGCATCATTTCTCCATCAGGTTTGCCCTGCTTTTACTATACTGGTGTATATTTTAATTCAAGGAAAATGCTATATAAAATCACATTTATTCTTTCCCCTGACCTTTCTGTTGAGGATATGAACTCTGGGAGAGATGAGACCCCCTCCCTGTGTGTCTGTGAATTGCCTCACCTCCTGCCCTGGGCCTGGCACACCTGGCTGGCATTAATGTAAACCTTGGCCACACTCTGTTTATGTGTGGTACGTGGCAAATAGTGAGGCCAAAACCTGTTTTGCCTCTTGGCATCTCAGTGCTTTGCTGAGTGTTCCTGCCCTGCAGAGCTCTTCAGGTTTGCTGAACCTGACCCTCCCTGGGTGAGTGCATTGTTTTTCTAAGCACTGAGACCCTGTTCTGTGCCTGGCAGTGACCTTCCTGCCCCCATGCAGGTGCCACCACAGCAATTCTGCCCATTTACCAAATGCCCAGACAAGCAGCCTGTCCTGCACTTTATCACAACAGCAAAACAGCATGGCTGACAAGGTCACAAGCAGCAGGGATGGCTTGGGTTTGTTTGTGAACATACAGGCACACCCTGGCATCCCAGGGTGAGGTCACCTCAACAAATCTTCCTGCAGATCTCTCACCCCATCCCTTCAGCTCTCTGGACCAAGCCTTTTCTTCAACACTTGGTTCATTACCACAACCATGACTGAGGAGCAGCTCTGTCAGATAATTTTATCATGGCTCCTTGTTGCTGCTAGAAAGACAGGGAACAATTAATCTCCTTGGCCAATAAGAACAGAAGGTGTTACTTGACAGCAGGTAAAATTTAAGACTTGATAATACAAACACAAGACTTGAAAATACTTGAAAATACCTGAAACACAACAGTCACTGAATGAAGATTTGGGCACCAGAGAAAACCCACAGAAAGTCAAGCTCACAGCATCAAAGAGGCAGGTGAAAATGGACCTATGGAAATATGACAGGCTAAAAACATTAAAGGCAGATGACTGAATGGAAAAGCCAACCAGCATGCTTCCTGTGGGTAGCAGGTCTCTTTTTCCTACACTATTCTTTTTCTTGGATGACTCACTACAGAGTCCTTGTCCCAGCTTTCCCTGGTCTCTACTAGAGGCACCCTACAGGCTGCAGGGCTCCCAGACCTGTCACAGCACTGCAAATCGTTAGAAACCTAAATCTCATGGTTCATGTACAAGGGCCAGGCAGCTCTCCTGAGAGCTGAGGTAATTAAATTTTGCTCAGTCATGCAGGTAGAGAAGCAGCTCTTGATAATCCTGCCTCTTGTCCTTGCATGTCTTTGTAACACACTCTGTGGCAGCTGGCTTGGCCTCTCCAGAATGCACGAGCTGGAAACGCAGAGCACTGGGGGAGCTGAGGACACTCAGGCTTCAGGTGGACTGTGTGGTTTGTGTCCTCAGAAAAAAGGTGTCACAGAATCACAGAATTACAGGATGGTTTGGGTTGGGAGGAACTTTAAAGGACATCTTGCTCCAAGCCTTCTGGGCAGGGACACTTCCCCCTGGATCAGGTTATCTCCTGGCAAAACCACCACCAGTACAGTCCCCACAGAGAAGGAAACTTCATTTGTTAAAGGAAAATATCTCATTCTGTTTCTACAGCTTCTCCACTCATCAACTCTGCGAGTCCTTCTGCAGACATGGCCTGCAGCTCACACCCTCACCAGGCTGGCCAAACTGTGACAGCAGCTCAAGCAGCTCCTGTCACCCCTTCAGCAGCAGCTGGCTCTGGCACATCCCCTTTGCTGCGTGCAGGACATGCTGCTCTCACTGAAATGAGGGAACCAGGACAGTGCAGGATCAGCCCCCTGCTCTGGACAGTGCCATGAGGGGAGCTAAAGCCTCAACTCCCCAACTCCAGGTACAGAGGGCACAATCCCACCAGTCACCAGCAGAGTCAGTAATGAAAACAGAGAGCTCTGACACCCAGTTCATTGTAGGTAACAAAAGACTGTCCCCAGAAGGTCAGAATCCTTGACTCCATCTTATACAGGAGCAACTGAGGCACAGAACTGTGACATGACTTCACAGGGCTGAGGACTGAGAGCTGGTTTCAGTTCAGCACTCTGTCCAAGGCCAGCACTGGCTCCATCACACAGACTTGAGAGCTTTAATCCCCATCACACACATCATCTGCACCAGCAGAACTTTTCCTCCTCACGCCCCCCTTTGGTGATATGCTGTCCTATTCACAGTCCTCTGGCCAAAACATTCCCTTCCTGGCATGGCTGAGCTCTGCAGCACACCAGAGAGTTCACTCCTTGCCCCCTAGGAAAAAGGCAGCTCTTCTCCATGGAGAAAAGGAAGTGGAGAGGAAGAAGCCTGAAGGTGAAACCTCCCTTTCTGAAAGAATCAAGGCCTGTGGAAGGATCACAATTCTTCAGTCCCAGCGGGTTTGGGATGGCACTGCAGAGACTGATGGAGTGGGGTGCTCCCAAGTGCCCCCCAACACGCAGGGCACGTGTGGTGCTCCAGGATCCTGAGAGCAGCTCTGAGATCCCCACGGGTGCCACCACAGCCTGATGGTGTCCCTTTGTTACTGCACAAACTCTTTCACTGGTGCATTCCACCATCTAGTGGAGATCTCGGAGAGGACAGAGTGCAGCAGGGCAAGAGCTGCCACAAGACACAAAACCACAGGACAACTAAAAATGGAAACAACCTCCAAGATCAGTCAGTGCAACCTCTGCCTCAATCCCACCCTTTTCACAAACCATATCATGAAGTGGCACAGTTATTCATTTTTTGAACACTTCCAAGGGATGGTGTCTCCACTACTGCCCTGGGCATCCTGCACCAATGCCTGACCACTCTTTCAGTAGGAAATTTTCCCTAATTTCCTGAATTAGGGAAAATTCCTGTCCAACCTGAATCTCCTCTGGCACAACTTGAGGCCATTTTCCCCTTGTTCTGTCACTCATCCTCTCAGCTGCTTCTCACCAGATTTGTGCTTCAGAGCACTGTACGTGTAGTAACACCTCTAGTTCCTACATCATTCTGTATTTTATTCAAGACCCTTTGGTTGCTCAGGGTAACAGATGTGTTTACTTTGCACTTAGATGAAAACTTGATCCAGTTCAGAGCACAAGTGTAGACTAGGAAAAGGATTTGCACATTTTACACAAACACTGATTAATCCTGCTAATGGAGACCTCAAGGAGCCACACAGAAGTCTCACGGGGAGCATCCTGCTGCGTGGAAGTGGGACTGGACAGTGCTTGACACTTGTCAGTGACTCCACATCACCCCTGTGAAGTTTATATTAATCATGAGGTGAAACCCAGTGATCAGCACTGGAAACCAGTGGAAATCAAACACAGAAAACTTTCCCCAGTGTTTTCCAAGGCCTGACTGGCACTGGATCCTGGCTTTGAACCATGTGCTGGTGGGAGTTGGTTAGGAGAACCTAAAAATGGGGATTTTTACACTCACCTCTATAGAAGGAAGTCCCCCATCCTACCTCAGATAGTACCTACCTGCATTGTTAAGAAAGAACTTCCACCCTAAACCACTAAAGAAGCCTTTTAGAACACATTTGGATCCCAGCAGGAACTATTTCATCACCACTTCAGCAGTCACAGAGGGTGAATCTGGAGTAGGGCAGCTGACAATCACCCTCATGCCTTGACTTTTAGCTGTCTGCAATATTCTGTACTTAAAAATCAGCCAAGATTTTGCAGCTTTTCACAGGTACTCAGAGACAGAAACGCCCAGGGCACTTCAGCAGCACACAATGCTCTACCTGGAGGTGTTCAAGACCAGGTGGGACAGAGCTTGGATCAACATGGGATAGTGAAATGTGTCCCTGCCCGTGGCAGGGGGTGGAACAAGAGGATATTTAAGGTTCCTTCCCACCCAAACCATCCTGGGATGCTCTGATTCCAAGTGTCCTGTCTGTCCTTGGTGATACCAGAGTTCTGCAAAGCCCTCTGCTGCTAACAAGGGATGGGGTCAGGGTGGATGGGGATGGTGACAGGGATGTCCTCACCCACACTGCTGCCACCTGGGGCATGTGCAGGGCATTTGGAGTAGGCATCAGTCAGAAGAGCATGAGCTGATACCCACCTACCACGCAATGAGTGAGACAGGTGCTAAATGTACCTATCAGACACCTGTGGTGATAAGCAGCACTGGCAACAATAAAGACAAAGTGTTTTCTCTGCAGTGCTGCCCAGTGCTGGGGTGGCAGCCAGCCCACACTGCAGGTCCCACAGGGGTCTGCAAGCTCCTGGATATTGTGTCAGGAACACTCCAGTGCAGGAGCCCCACTTCTTTCACAGGTCACAGAGAAAAGAGTCACTGCCTGAAAATGGTATCTCAGTCTCAAAATCTTGTTGCAATAGGTCATCCTGTCACCTTCATGTAAGAGCAGGCTGTGAATGTCCTGATTGGAATAACTGCATGTATATATCATACATACTATATAATTTATTATTATCACTGTAATTAATACTATATACATGTAACATCACAATCAGCCTTTCCCTGTACTTCCCTAAACTGCAAGGAAGTTCAAGTGAGTGTTTGAGGATTCCAGTCTATTCACTCCTTGCATAATCCCAGTAACATATTAACATTCCCCAGAGCTATGCCAGTCCTCCCAGCAATGCTTTGCAGTTAAATTGTTTTGTTGTGAATCAAATCCTGTTAAATAAACAGAGCAGATCCATTTCATCTCATTTCACATTTCTGAAAGGGAAATATTCAGTCTGTATTTTGCAGAGAGCTGAGAACAAGGCACTGCGAGGGCAAAACTTACTGAGGACAAAATTAAGGGTGAAACACACGTACCGACATACACTTTCACCCACTTCAGCAAAAAGCAGATGTAATTTTGCATAACTTGAGATATTTGTGATCTGACTTTTCTGGGTCACTGTTATTCCACACCATTTAATGCTCACAATAGCTCCCACTGAGTGCAGTTCTCTCCTGAGCACCACGGGATGTCCAACCCCTGAGGCCTTTAATGAGGCACTGAGAAAAGGATCTGTGTGTGCCGAAGTTAATGCACACATCGAGGTTACACACATCCCCACAGGAATGGACTTCCCTTCAGCTACAAGACACATGTCTGGTAGCTGAAGTGTAATGTCTTGTGCCCCACTCATGAAATGAGAAAAGCTGGCATGTCTAAAGGGAGAGCTCAGCCACCCTGTGCCTTATCTGGATGTGCCACCAGGCAGTGACAGTGACAGCCCGAGCACACAGCCCTTGCCTGCTGTCACCCATCTCACTGCCACCAGACCCATGGCCACCGTTCTGCAGAAAAGGTGCTGGAAATGTTTTTTTTTTTTTTAATTTCCCACTTAAAAGCTACTTGTAGGGCAGCAGAAAACAGGAAGAGTCCTTTGTGAAGGAACAGATCAGCATGGCCAGGTAATTTTGAAAGCAAATGCTTCCTCCAAGGGGGCAGCAGGCATTGCACTCCTGTGCAGGGTCACCAAGTGCCAGCAGTGAGGGGACAGCCTGGAAAGCAAAGAGACATCTCAGCCCACAGAGCTATCAACACGCAGGGGACACGTCCGTGGGGAAATGTGCTGGCAGGACACAAGGACAGCCGAAAATGAGACCAACAGTGACAGAATCCACCTCAGGCACAGCTGAGGGAGCTGGGAAGGGGCTGGAGCCCCAGGAGGGGCTGAGGGAGCTGGGAAGGGGCTGAGCCTGGAGCAAAGGAGGCTCAGGGGGGCCCTTGTGGCTCTGCACAGCTCCTGCCAGGAGGGCACAGCCGGGGGGGTCGGGCTGTGCTCCAGGGAACCGGGACAGGAGCAGAGGGAATGGGAATTTCACGGCTGAAAGTTTGTCCTGGTCTAGACTGCTCAGGGCAGTGGCGCAGCCCCCATCCCTGGAAGCGTTCAAGAAAGGTGTGGATGTGGCACTTGGGGACATGATGAGGAGGTGTTAGCTCATAGGTTGGACTGGATGATCTTAAAGGATTTTTCCGCCTCAGTTCATTCCGCGATCTGACGGCCGCCCCCGCCTTCCGTAAGGCGCGGAGGGGGCCGGGGCGGGGCAGAGGGCGGGGCTATCCCGGCTCCGGCCACGCCCCCGTCCTCAGGCTCTGGGCCCGCCCCCTGCTCGCCCCGCCCCGCGCATGCGCTGAGCCGCAGCTGGGCCTCATGCGGTTCCCAGCCGAGCCGGCCGGGATCGGCGCCGCGCGCGCTCCGCACCTCCCGCCCGCTCCCCCCGCGCGCGCGCTGTCCGCGCGCCCGGCGGCCCCAGGTGAGAGCGGCGGGCGGGACCATCCGGGCAGCGCTGAGGGGAGGGGGAGACGACCGGGCGGGCGGCAGAGCGGGACCACGCGGACCCCGCGGGCCTGGCGGCGGGGCCACGCGGGCGGCGGTGGCGGGAATTTATGGCGGGAGGAGCGGGCAGGGCACCGGCCCTCAGCGGCGGGCGGGGCACGGCCCGGGGGTCGCTGTCAGGAATGTCTGCGGGCAGGTCAGCGGCCCTCAGCGGAGAGTGGGACGCGGCTCGGGGGTCGCTGTCAGGGATATCAGCGGGCAGGGCACCGGCCCTCAGCGGAGAATGGGACACGGCTCGGGGGTCGCTGTCAGGGATATCAGTGGGCAGGGCACCGGCCCTCAGCGGAGAATGGGACACGGCTCGGGGGGTCGCTGTCAGGGATATCAGTGGGCAGGGCACCGGCCCTCAGCGGAGAGTGGGGCATGGCCCGGGGGTCGCTGTCAGGGATATCAGCGGGCAGGGCACCGGCCCGGGGGTCGCTGTCAGGGATATCAGCGGGCAGGGCACCGGTCCGGGGGTCGCTGTCAGGGATATCAGCGAGCAGGGCACCGGCCCGGGGGTCGCTGTCAGGGATGTCAGCGGGCAGGGCACCGGCCCTCAGCGCGGCCCGGGGGTCGCTGTCAGCAATGTCAGCGCCCGGGGCGCGTCCCCCTGGCAGAGCCCGCGCTGAGGCGGTGCCGGTGTCTGTCGTGTCCAGGCGCGGGACAGATGAAGTACATCCTGGTCACGGGCGGCGTGATCTCGGGCATCGGCAAGGGCATCATCGCCAGCAGCATCGGCACCATCCTCAAGTCCTGCGGGCTACATGTCACCTCCATCAAGATCGACCCCTACATCAACATCGACGCCGGCACCTTCTCCCCGTACGAGCACGGTGAGTGCCCCGCGGGCTCGGTGTCGGGGGCTGCCGGGTCGCGCCGGGGCTGCCTTGGCTTGCCGTGAATCGTCTCCTTTGTACGAGCCTTTGTGCCTGCTCCTGAGCCTGCCAGCACTGCGGGCCGGCTGCTGTGCTCACAGCACAGATGTGCTCTGCCTGTTCTATGTGCTGCCTGAAGGGGTTCAGTCCCCACAGTGCCGCTTCTCTCGGTTATAAAGGTTTTTAGTTCTGCTCGCCACTCCTGAACTTGCTGTGGCAATCAGGGCAGGAGTATCCTTATGTTGAATTGTTCCACATGCCCGACACGTGTTCCTGTGCCTTTTCTGTGCTTGCAGGGGAGGTGTTTGTGCTGGATGATGGAGGGGAAGTGGACCTGGACCTCGGGAACTACGAGCGCTTCCTCGATATCCGACTGACCAAAGACAACAACCTGACCACGGGGAAGATCTACCAGTATGTCATTAACAAGGAGAGGAAGGGAGATTATCTTGGCAAAACGGTCCAAGGTGATGTAAAACTTCTTTCCTGGTGCTTAGAAGTGCATTCTGTATTTCAGCCCTGGCTGGATGTTTTTGCCTTTCATCTTCACTTGAGGCTCTGCACCATCCTGCCTGTGTTTGGACTGTGCTGGACTTGGATCCAGCTGGCTAATGTAGCCATTGATAAATGTGAACAGACTTCAGAGCAATACACTTTAGGCTTGTTTGTTAGCTGGTTAAAATGGTAAATGCTTTTCTTAACTCATGCCATTAGAAAACCCAAAGTATTTGTGAGTATCAGATCAGTCTCTTTCCTTTTTATCCACTCTCCACAGCTGGTTGACATAAGGACCTTTACAGACAGTTAAAAACAGTGTTACTTTCTCTATTTAGAGCAAAGAACAGTTTGTGCTTGAATCTTGCAGCTTAAAGGAAACGTTGCTTACATGTGTTTAAATTAAGGCAGGGTTCAATTTCCTGCCAAGGCCCTTGAAAATCACAGCCAAGAGTAATCACTTCAAAAATGCACAGTTCTTTAAAGACAAAAATTCCTGCTCAAGCCCTGGCTAGTGATTGTCAGTAATTTGCTCTCTAATGAGTTAAGAGAGAGAAACGTGTGGGGGCTTTAACTCTTGCCTGGATTTCTTTTGCAGTTGTTCCCCACATCACAGATGCCATACAGGAGTGGGTGATGAGGCAGGCACGGATTCCTGTGGATGAAGATGGCATTGAACCCCAAGTTTGTGTGATTGAGGTTTGTAACTTTTAAAAAGTAGGTAGTTTTGTTTCTTGTATGCAGTTAACTGATCTATGTGCATATTTTACATTTTTCTTTACAGAAATGTTTAACTTTGCGTATTATTGAATGGGTTAAAAATTCCCCTTGTTAATTTCAATTATTAATCTTTTGAATTGCAGCCTGCAGCTGCCTCATGAGGGACAGCCCCACAGGACCCCAGGGAACAGCTGGAACTGTGTCAGGGGAGATTTGGGCTGGAGATCAGGGCAAGGTTCTTTCCCCAGAGGGTGCTGGGCACTGCCCAGGCTGCCCAGGGAATGGGCACTGCCAGAGCTCCAGGAGTGTTGCCCAGGGTGGGATTGTTGGGGGATCTGTGCAGGGTTTGGGGCTGGACTCAGTGGGTCCCTTCCAGCTCAGGATCTTCTGTGAATTAACCTATAGAATGACTATTTTAGCTCTTGTAACTCAGTATTCCAGTCTGAGTTAATTGTACTGTGCCTTCTTCTCCCTTGATGGATGGAGGGGAGAGGAGGTAAATCCCCCTCTGGGTTCAGTGCAGGAAATGGCACAAGCTAGTGGTGGCACTTCTCAGGGAGTTTATGGAACATTCTGCTGCCAGAAGGAGACAGAGCAGGGTGAGGGCTCTGACAGTGCTGAGCTGGCTGCTGGGATGTGCTAACACAGGAGAGGGAGCTTGTCACAGAGCCCAGGTCAGGGTGACTTGGACTGTGCCTGCAGCTTGGGTGCCAATTTGTGTGCCAGGATCACAGGCCCAGATCTCAAGTACCAAGGAGGCACTGTCTGACAGCCTGGGAGGCTCCAAGTGTGGTCTTGCATCTGTTCCTGCATGTGCCTACTCTGTTTAGTTCTAAAACTAAACAGAAATTTTGCTTCTCAGTGCCACCTAATGTTCATAAATCATAATTTTCACACCCAAGTATTTTCCCTGACTAGAAAATAGAAGTCAGGCTGATGTCTCTGAGGTGCTGCCCACAGGGGAAGCTGTTTTTTCTTGTGGCTTTTTGATATGTGGGGAAATGATGAAGGTAGAATAGCACCTGGAGTAGATTGTTATGTGTATTTTCATGTCTCCAGTGTGCACCTTCAGCAGGTTTTGGCAGTAATGGCAGTGTGTGTGTGTTGCCAGCTCGGGGGCACCGTGGGTGACATCGAGAGCATGCCTTTCATCGAGGCCTTCCGCCAGTTCCAGTTCAAGGCCAAAAGAGAGAATTTCTGTAACATTCACGTCAGCCTGGTTCCCCAGGTAAGGATCTGAAACATATTGGTGAGCAGAGGCCTCCTCAGTCCAAAGTGTCCTAAATAGATGTTTCTGAAATGCTTAAGTGCTGTTACTTCTGTGTTTCTGTGTATATATAAACTTCTGGCAGAATTGCAGAGATTATTTGCTTATGTATTTAGAAAGTCTTACAGGAATTGAAAAAGAACTTCTCAAAGGGTGTAAATGTAATGAAGGCTTGGGAGTTGCAGAAATAAGGCATGAGGATTCTCTGTGTCAGACTGAACTGGATTTGACAGACAAAATTGATAATTATGGAGTGCAGATCAGTGTTGGTTCTCTTCTCCATTTTCCACCTTCTGTCCAGGCCAGGTGATTTATAGAGAAAAATCAGAAATACAGGACATTAGGTATTTGGAGGGAGCAGTGAATAAACCTTAGGGTCCTGTCCCTCTCCTTCCTGTACTCCAGTGCAAATTGGAACTTGGGTTCCTGCTGTTGCTCTCAGACCTGGGGTTAAAATGGGCTCCATTAGGTTCATGTGAATTGTCCAACTGAGTGCTGCTCATGTGAACTGAGTCAAGAGTTTTTATGAGATGTCTGAGATTCCTGATTAACCTGCTGAATCATTGCTGCTGGTCACAATCTGATGCACCCTCTGCTCTTCTCTGGCCAGCCAAGCTCGACAGGGGAGCAGAAGACCAAACCCACCCAGAACAGTGTTCGTGAGCTCAGAGGTCTTGGGCTCTCTCCAGATCTGGTAAGGTTGTGTAGCTTTAAAATTTGTGGCTTTAAATGTAAAAATCTGGCTTGTTGCAGCAGCAGCCTTGTCTTAAGTAATGCTGAATTTGAGAGCCCTTGTATAGTGGTGATATAAATAAGGAAAAGAAACTGAATTGTAGGTTTCTTTTTCTCAAATCAGAGCCTGCACAAAGACAGCTCTTTCTAGAGGTTTGTTTTATGAATGCCTGAGTGTTTCTGTTTGCATCACAACCCTGATGTTGCTGCTGTGTTAGATTGTTTGCAGGTGCTCCACTCCACTGGATACCTCAGTAAAAGAAAAGATTTCCATGTTCTGTCATGTTGAACCAGAACAGGTGAGGATTGCTGTCTGTGCTTCCTTGCAGGAAATACTGGAGCTGCTTGTCAGATGCTGATGGGAGTTTTGTGTAGTGCAGCAGTTCCAGCTCTGTGTTTTGGTAGCTGCATAATTCATTTGCTGCTTTGTCTTTCCTCCCTTCCTGACACATGAACTTGCTGCTAAACCAATTCTTTTTGTGCCAGCACCAAGGTTTTCTTGTAAGGTGATTCATGTAAGCTTAGAGAATCCTGTGGAATCCAAGGTGGTTTCTGAATCACTGCTTTGATTTTTTACCTTAATTATAGTTCCGCATTCCTTCTGTGAACATGATTTCCAGTATTTAGAGGTGAAAAAATTACTTTAAAATAGTTTTAAAGGCTATATGACTGTTCTTCTGCACTTTTCACAATATTATTGTTCTGCCCAAGAATTCTTGAGGAGAGATTTCACAGAGAGGTTGAAATGGTGTTTGGGAGAAGCAGTGCTTCACTTGAGCCTTGTGATATGCACAAATTCCACGTTTGCACAATTCTTCCTATACTGAGACTTGTAACACACTCTAAGGTGGGCAATAGAAAATAGTCAGAAGCATGTAGGCTGAGTTTTAGCTCTTTCCAATCCAGCTGGAGCTCACAAAATGTTGTCTTTTTGTGAAAGACTTGAGTATAACTTCACAATCCCATGTTCTGTCAAGTAATTTTTACTAATCTGCTCTATAGCAAGACCAAACTTGAGTCCTGTAATTTCAAGCGCTGCACTGCTGGCAATAATGTTGATGTGTCATCAGTAAAATATCTACCTCTTGTTGGCCAGGAATTCAGAATAAGTTGGCTCTTGTCCCTTTCCAGGAAGTTTAATGCAGTTCTGTGTAGTTGTTGCTCTGAGTGCTGTTGCACTTGGATTGAGAAGAGAGCAGTGAAAGAGGAAAATGTGCAGCCAAGGAGGTTTGACTGGTGCAGGACTGAACTCTGCTTTCATTTGAGTCAGTAGAAATGAGGATTTAAAAAAATTTTGCCAAAATGAGGATTTAAAGAAGTTTTGCCAGTCTGTACTGGATCCTTAAAGTAGAGGTTCATTATTAATGGACAGGTGACATTTGTCCTGAGCCATCTTTTCCCATTTCAGTGAACTAGAACCATTGATGTAGATTTTCCTCATTGACCTAAGAATTCTTTGCTCATAATTGTGTAATCCCAAATTGGATGAGGGGCACCCTGTGGTGTGTATTGCTGTACTGGGGTCACAGATTTCCCTGGGTTTCACTCAGACTGGGAGCCCTGCTTGGAAGGACAGTGGAGGGAAGGGGAAGCTGTGCCTGTGGCAGTGTGTCTGTAGCTTCTCTTGGGATTCTGTGTCACAGGAGTCTTTCTGCAGTGTTCTTTGAACTTTGCTGAGTGCTGCTCATGTGAAATGCAGGGCAGCTGACTCCCCTGCTGGGTCACTGTGTTCTAGCCCTTCCCAAGGGGCTCCAGGGAGCAGTAATGCCTTGGAAGTGCTGCAGAATGGCTTTTTCCAGCATAAGGAAACCAGTATTAAACTGCTGATACCTTATATTGTGACAGTGTTCACAGGGGTCTGAGGATGAGGATCTGACTCCATGTTTCAGAAGGCTGATTTATTATTTTATGATATATGTTATATTAAAACTATACTAAAAGAATAGAAGAAAGGATTTCATCAGAAGGCTGGCTAAGAATAGAAAAGGAAAGAATGATAACAAAGGTTTGTGGCTTGGACAGAGAGTCCAAGCCAGCTGACTGTGATTGGCCATTAATTAAAAACAACCACATGAGACCAATCCCAGATGCACCTGTTGCATTCCACAGCAGCAGATAATCAATGTTTACATTTTGTTCCTGAGGCCTCTCAGCTTCTCAGGAGGAAAGGATTTTTCAGAAAATATCATGGCTACATTAAATTATTCAAAATGTTATTGTTTGGAAGTTTAGGTGGTCATATGGTTTTCTGCTAGAGGAACACTCTGAATATCTGAATAAAAATGATTGTACAGGCACTGGATTTTAATGATATCCTTATTTTATGAGCAGGTCATTTGTGTCCATGATGTCTCCTCCATCTACCGGGTTCCTCTGCTGCTGGAGGAGCAGGGAGTTGTGGATTATTTCAGGCACAGGCTGGACCTGCCCATCGAGAGGCAGCCCAGGAGGATGCTCCTGAAGTGGAAGGAGATGGCTGACAGGTGAGCAGCACTGCTGGGCACACTGCAGCATTGGTTTCTGTTCTTGGTTGTTGGTTGTTTGAGATGATGTGTGTCATTTCCTGTTCTTAAGTGTGTTCTTCCATGCTCACATTGGTTTTTTTCTTTTCCTCAGAGCCCCATCCAAGCTTTGAATGTTTCCAGGGTGGGGAATCCACAGCTGCTGTGGGAGGTTCTTCCCAAAGCATTCGTGTTGAACTAACAAATTTTTATTAATGCTTTCAAATGGAAATGAAAATTATGTGTTATCTCAGGCTTGATGAAACCAAAAATCCTCCAGCTACAACTTCTGTTCATCCTGCTTTGTTTAGCTGAGCCTTAATGCAGTGATGATCCCTTGGAGATGAAACAGAAGGCCTGACTGGATTAGAATGTGAAACTTTGATTTCAGCTGGGTTTCTTTTGCTTGCAAGAGCTGCTCTGAGCTTCATTCATTAACGTGCTGCTGAAACAACTGAATGGGTTTCAGACAACCTGTGCCAGTGCCTCACCACTCTCATTGTACAAAACTTCATCCTTATACCTGCCTAAATCCCCCCTCTCTTAGATCAAAACCATCACCACTTGTCCAGGCACAACAGACCCTACTGAAAAGTCTGTCCCTGTGTTCCTCATAAATCCTCTTACTGGAAGGCTGCCATAAAGTCTCCTTGGGGCTTTTTCTTCTTCAGGCTGAACCACCCCACTTCCCTCAGCCTTCTGTCCATAAAATCCTGTGAGATAAACTTAGTGAGATCCTTATCTTATGCTGGAAGTTTACTGTCTGAGTCAAACCCAGCTTGAAGTTATTAAAAACTCTTAAAGTTATTGACAGCTGGACAGCTCTGCCTCCCTTTTTATAAAAAAAAACCCTCTCAGTAACATTACAAAGTGTTGAAATCCTTTTGTAGCTGTATGGAGATGTCAGGAGTGTCAAAGAATATCTTTGAGGGTGCTTTCAGGCAAGTGGGACAAGTGTTTGGTACCTGTTCTGATACTCCTTGGACACTGGAGTCTGAAATTGAGAAATTGAATTGTGGGGCTTTTTTTTGTGAGGAATAGACTCAATGTTCATGGGGAAATAGTGAATAGAGTCTTTTCAGAAAGGGCTTGAATGTCAGGTGAAGCCTTAAATGTGTTTGTTCTTATAAGAAATTAATTTCCAAGATCTAGCTGCTTTCCTTGATTTCTGTGCCTGACACAAGCCCTGTCAATAACATTTCCTTTTGATGGGGAATGCCCTTGTCACCAGCTGGGCTGAAGGTATTCAGCAATTCTGAGAGGAACTTTAAACAAACTCTTGGCTGTGGCCAGGAATGCTGTGTGGATCCTGTGCTGCCAGGTGCTGGGCATTGGAAGTGGAGGCAGCCCAACCTCAGGGCTGCAGAAATGCTGTCTGTGCTTGGAGCTGGAGATGCTGTGCAGTACAAACACACACCAGGCTGTGCTTTGATCCTCTCCTAAGAGTTCAGTGCAGCCTTTGAATCTAATACAGCTTCCTGAAAAGGCAGTTTGCATCTGCTCAGAATGGCTTTTCATCAGCAGGAGAGAGGAGTTAATTTATGTGTGGCTTTCTGCAACTGTTTTCCTGTGTCATTGTTCTGGTTTTCATCTCGCTTTGATGTTTCTAAATCATCATTATTGTGAAAGGTCACTTTTGCAAAGACGTCAGCTCTGCTGGACACACTGAGGAGAACAGGAAAAGTTTGTTTGTTCCTTGGGAAGCTGAACAGAGTGGAAGATTCCATCCCTGTCCTGTTGCTGCTGGGATAACCTGTGTGCTCTGGTGTTGTGTAGGTACGACCGTCTGCTTGAAACGTGCTCCATTGCCCTGGTGGGCAAATACACCAAATTTTCTGACTCCTATGCATCTGTCATCAAAGCCCTGGAGCACTCTGCCCTGGCCATCAACCACAAACTTGACATTAAGGTAGGGCTGGGTCTGTGTGTGGGGAAAAACTCCACCCATCCTGCTTCCATCTACATCCTAATTCAGATTTTCACAAAGCCATAGACAGAAAGAGAGAAGTGATTCAGCCAGTGAACATCCAAATTATCCTTGCATCAAAACAGCTGTTTTGATTAAAACAGCATTAAAACAGCTGTTATAGGCCTAAACCAGCTTCAGAGCAAAGCAGCCTGTCCTCCTGTGAGCTGGAGTGGATGGAAACTCCTCAGTGCTCTGTGCTGAGTTCTGACAGTGGTGGATGGATTGGAGGGGGCACTCTCTGCTCTCATTTCTCTGACATTTGTTGCAAGTGATTCTTTTTGTTGTTGTGCCTTTTTTGTTGCTGTTCACCTTGTGGTACTCAGGTTTTATGATGCTCCTGCCTCAGGCTTTATTAAGGTTTTCATGCTGGTTTGGATGCACAGATGCTTTCAGGGGCCTTGGTCATAGCTGGATGCGCTGAAGAGGTGAAATATGAATTCTACCTGTTGCTAGAAATTTAATTTTCATTTCAATAGACTTTGAAATGCCCAGCAGTTCCATGATGTCAGTGAGAAATAGGTGATTGCTTTTTAACATGACTGATCTAGGTCAGGGTTTCCTTTCAACTTCCAAAATCAGTAGAGGTGAAAATAAGCAAAACAAGACTGGTAAAATGCAAATCCTGCACGTGGATCTGTGGTTATTCCCTGGCACAGCTGTGTCTGAATGGCTCAGGAGTGAACTGAGCCCTGTGCAGGGAGATCTTGTGCTGAAGAACTGAGTAGCTGTAATTAGTTAAAGAACTGATTGATACTGTTGCAACTTCCAAAAAAACAAACAAAAAAAGGACAAAATGGTTCTTTTAAAGGGTTAGCAGCCTGCCACACCATCCAGAAGTTCAGAGGTACTGGAATGCTGGAGATGAGAAAATGGAAAAATTGCAGGGATTTTTCCATTGTCATAACACCCTTTAATTACAGCAGCCTGTGTTTCACCATAGCCTATTTCTTTTGCAATGCCTCTTGAAGGAGATGTTCATTTGATGACAAAAGGATAGGTTTTTTTCCTCTCTGTGTGGTGGTTTGTGTCTGCACAGCCCCATGTTCCCACCTTCTGTGCTGCATTCACACCTCACACTGAACATCACAGGCTGGGGCTCAGGGACTTGGTGTAAGTCACAGCAGAGAGGGGAGGACACAAATCATGGGTTCTGTTTGTGCACCCAGAGCAGGGTGGTGAGAAAAGGAGCTTTGTTGGCTAACAGATGGGAAATCAGCCCAGAAAAAACCAAAGGATCCATTAGGAAACAAATCCAGAGCTGTCCAGGAGGAATGATGCTGTGTTAATTTAATGAGAATTCAGGAAGTCCTGTGCACTCTGGTGGCAATATCTCATCATCCTGTTTTTGGATTTCTTCCCAGTACATTGACTCTGCTGACTTGGAGCCAGACACTCTGCAGGAGGAGCCTGTCAGGTACCACGAGGCCTGGCAGAAGCTCTGTGGTGCTGAGTAAGTTCTGCTGTGGCCCTTTCCTTGGAGAATAAACCTGTTTTCAAGGAAAATGTCTGATAAACCTGTTTTCAAGGAAAATGTCTGATAAACCTGTTTTCAGCACACTCTGACAAGGCCCCAGACACCTCTCAGGGGCATTTAGGATAAGGTGTTAAGTGGAGAATTGTTAGATAAGTGAGGGAGGTGGGGGAAATGATCGTGGTGATGAGAATTGTTAAATGGAGAATTGTTAGATAAGGAAGGGAGGTGGGGGAAATGGTCATGGTGATGAGGATATGCACACCTGCATGATCAGGTGGAAACACAGGAAATCAGGAGAAAGGAAAGGTACTGGTGAAGCCAGAGTGAGAATGGAAGGTGTAAATGGGGTAACAAGTTCTTCAGAAATAGTGTGAGAGGGGGAAAAGCATTAGTATGCAGAGGAGTGCCAAGAATTAGCAGAAAAGCAAGAACAAGTGGGGCCTGTTACCCCTCAGGGCAGCAGGATTGGAATGGGAGCAGAAGAAAGAACCTCGTGCAGAGTTTGGTGTTGGGACAGCCTGACCCTAACCTGGGCTTTGCTCAGCCTGGGCCTGGCTGGGTGATGTGTTTGCAAACATGTTTGGGGCAGGGTGTGTGAGTCCCACAGCATGAACCATTGCAGCATGGTAACCTGGGAGATGTTTGGGATTTCTCTTTGGGAAGGTTAAATTGGCATTTATAAAATATTTCCCCCTCTTTATGTGACAGCTCATGTGAAAACTGCTGCAGCCAGGCCTTGCCACGTGGCTATTTCAGAGCCCTTTTCAGAGGAGAGATCTTGCAAGGCCAAGATTTTATGGGAGGGAGGTGATTTGTGGGTGTGTGGTTTGGGGCAGCCATGCTGAGTGGAATCTCTTCATCCCCTTGCAGTGGAGTTCTGGTTCCTGGTGGATTTGGTGTTCGAGGGACAGAAGGCAAAATTCAAGCTATTTCCTGGGCAAGGAAACAGAAAAAACCCTTTTTAGGTGAGAATCATGTTTCATCCATAAGAATAAAGGAAGTTGAAGGACAGCCTTACTGGTCTGCAGCAGGAGCTGCCCTGATCTTCACTGGTGTGTGGGGTGGGCAGTTTTGCAGCAGTGATCTGTGCTCAGCTGGGCAGGCAGTGCAGCCTCAGCCCTGCTCTGAAGTGGTCAGAGTTGGCTGGGTTGGCTGACAGGCAGTCTGTAATGAGGGGATTGCAGTCTGGGGATGTTTCACATCAGGCTGTGGTGAGCTTGGCACCAGGAAATACAAATCTGCATTTCAGTGAAGTGTCTGTGGTGAGGGACTGAGCTGGAGTGTGAGCACAGGGGATGGGAAAGGAGGGAAGTGAAGCTTGTCAGGACTACAGAGCCTCAATCCCAAAGATGTGCCCCAGGGTGCTCTGTGAGGGTGTGTGTGCTGTGCAGCAAGGGCTCAGGGGTCCTTGTCCTGCCCTGATCCCTGTCCCTCTGTCCCCCCAGGAGTCTGTCTGGGGATGCAGCTGGCCGTGGTGGAGTTTGCTCGCAGTGTCCTTGGCTGGCAAGGTAATGGCACAAAACCCTTCCTGCCTTTGCTCATTTCTTGGGTTGCTGGGATTTTTTTAGATACCTGTGATTTTAAGTTTTTTATACAGTTTAATTTTTTACCTAGACATGTAAAAGTCCCTATCTCTTGTGCTAATTCAAAGTAAAAAGAGCAATTTCCTTAAGCTATTTAAATAAAAACCTATTTAAATAAATAAATAAAAAATGACTTAACTCCTTTAAGTCATGCTGATAATGACAGAAAGCTTCCTATTGCTCAACACGAGGTTCTTAGCTCCTGAATGAAACACCATGGCAAATTCCCAGTGCAGCCAGTGGCAATGAAGCCCAAAAAGCAATTCAGCAGCCAGCAGCTGCAGCTCCTTCAGTGAGTGGGGTTACCTTCTGAGCCCTCTGCTTGGACTGAGCAGGTTCCTGTTAACACAGCTCCCTTCAGAGAGTGCTAAATTGAGTTCTCAGCCTGACTCTTTGGTTCTCTCCAGTAATGAGGGTGAGGAAGAAGGAGTTCCTCAGATCATTGTGCTCCTTTCCCCCTCCCTGCCTTTATTTCTGTATTTGAAGCTGTGTTTTTCCTGAATGAGGGTGGCTTATCCTACAACTGCAGCCTTTGAAATTGGCACTGAGCAGTGCTGGCAGCCCTGTCCTACTGCCTGAGGGGGGCTCAGCACAGCTGGGGTGAGGAGCAGCTGGCCCTGGGCAGCTCCTGGTGCCATGGTTTGAGCCACTCTGTGCTCCTGACTGCTGAATGTTCCCTTGCAGATGCCAACTCAACAGAGTTTGACCCCAAAACTTCTCATCCAGTGGTGAGTTCATGGTGATTTACTTGAGATATCCTTACCTGACTGTCCTGCACATCCCTGGGCATGAGTGCCAGGAGGAGCTGGGGCTGCCCCTGGATCCATCACAGTGCCCAAGGACAGGGCTGGAAGCACCTGGCACAGTGGGAGGTGTCCCTGCCATGGCAGGGGTGGCACTGGAGGGGATTTAAGGTCCCTTCCAACTTGAGCTGTTGTATGATAGCTCCAGTCAGACCTGAATTCCTGGGAGCATTTGTGGAAGGCTCTGTGTTTCTGCTCCAGAGCCCACCATAATGATTGGCTTCCTCAAAGTGAGGAACTTATCAAAAACCAGCTTATGATGATTTATCAGTGAGCAAGTCTGATTTAATTTTTTTCCCCATAAATTTGCTTGTTTGTTTAACATGCAGTTCAGTGCACAGCACAGTATTGGTGTGTGCAATCTGTGAACTCTGAGGCCATTTCCTCTGTGAAAATTCCCTGAATATCCACAAACCTCCCTCAGGTACTGGACAACTCAGCCAGCTGCCCTAGTTCTGTTGGTCTGCCTTGTCAGGACAGTGTTCCTTGGGCTGGTTTCCTTGGTTTTTTGCATGAATGTTGGTGGGATTTTTGTTCCTTTTATGTGTCAGAGTTTGCTGTTATTGTTACTCCTCCCTGATTCCCACCTCCCTCTGAATTCTTTCCACAGGTCATAGACATGCCAGAACATAATCCTGGGCAAATGGGTGGCACAATGAGGCTTGGCAAGAGGAGGACTCTGTTCCAAACCAAGAATTCAATCATGAGTAAGGTCCTTCTTGCCCCTTCTGGAAAGGTTTCCTGGGAATGGCTTGGGGCAGTGAGGCCTGGGGATGTTGAACATCCCTGAGTGGCAGCTGCTCACAGACTCTGCTGGTGGGGAATGGGGATCAGGGAATTTAATTCCCTCCAGAAGTGGCAGATTCTGAAGGATGCTGATCAAGTGAATGTGTAAAAAGCTGTGATCACTGCTCTAAGGAACATTTTACTTCTGCTGCAGGGAAGCTCTATGGAGATCATGATTTCTTGGAAGAGAGACACAGACACAGATTTGAGGTAAAAATGCTCATGTAGGTATTGAGCTTTCCTGTGTAATCCAGACACAAGAGATCATGGCTTGTCTTGCTTCTGGTTTTCTAGGTCAATCCAGAGCTGAAGAAATGTTTTGAAGAGCAAGGTCTGAAGTTTGTGGGGCAGGATGAGGAGGGAGAGAGGATGGAAGTGGTTGAGCTGGAAGGTGAGTCCTTCAGCAGTTGGTTTGTGGGTGTGGGATGGACAAGGGGAGGTGTTTGGAGGGTACTGGAGCAGCTTTTCATGTGGGACCCATTCAGACTGTCTCGATTCCATCCATAAAATGATGGTAAAAATAAAATCCCAATCCCTCTCCATTTATGGACAAAAATCAGGGCTTCAGCATAACGAGAATTTCACCTGCAGCTCAGCCACAAGCTTGAGAGCCTTGACCTGAATGTTTTGTTTGTTCTCAGACCATCCTTTCTTCGTTGGTGTCCAGTACCACCCCGAGTTCCTCTCCAGGCCCATCAAGCCATCACCCCCATACTTTGGGCTCCTCCTGGCATCTGCAGGGAGACTCACCCACTACCTGCAGAAGGGCTGCAGGCTCTCCCCCAGGTGGGTTTCAGACAGACCCCATCAGAGCTGTCACAGGACAGTGCTGCTTCCTGCAGGACAGCCCAGAGCATCCTCTTGGCACAGGATCCTGGGGATAACTTGGTGTTGCACCCCCTTCTTTCCACTCTTCTTCTGGAAGCTCCCATCTGGTGTGCTGGGGCTGATTGTGGGGCACAGAGCTGTCCTGCAGAGAGGCCCTGGCTTCAGGGAGAGATCTGCAGCCTTGTGCTGTCAGTCAGGCTTTGGGGAAACTGAGCTTGGGCCTGCTCTTCTGCCTGACTGGAGACCTCATGGGCTTTCCCCTGCATTGCTCAGACCAGTCCCATGTACAGGCTGCTCCATGAGAAACTTGTTCCTGTTGCTGGTTTGAAGAACAGGCCCTGGTGGTTGCAGCCTCTTCATTTTTTTTTCTGCTGACTGAAGCTTTCCTTGTTCCAGTTTGCAAAGCAAGTGGTGTTTGGGGTGGGTTTAATGGTGCTGCTGTTCCCCAGTGCCTGCAATTCCCTTTGGCACTCAGGGCTGTCAGCAAATAACAACCATTTGGTTCTGACCTGTTCTCCTCCTCACACTGAGGGGCTGCTGACAGGCACTAAACAAAAGCCAGACCAAATGCAGAGGAGAATTAGCAGTGTCTGTATCAAACCCAGGCAAATGCAATGCCAAAAATAAAGTGTTGGCTTTGTGGGCTGAGCTGCACCACAGGATTCCTGTGTTGGTGTCAACATCACAGTGCTCAGGTGTGGTGCAGGGCAGTTTTGTGTGTGAGGCACTCTCATTTCAGTGCCTCCAAAGATATTTTAACTCTGCTTTTGGTCATTTGAGTTTGGAATGGCTCCTTGCAGCAGAGGAGATGAAGTTTTCCCTGTGCTGCAGCATCCCACGTTAATTAATTAATCTGTCCTTAAAGCTCTTGTGCTCCCTAACCCCAGATCCTTTACTCCTGCAGGGACACCTACAGTGACAGGAGTGGCAGCAGCTCTCCTGACCTGGAGATAACAGAGCTGAAGTTCCCTTCAGCAAACCACGACTGACTCCTGGTAATGTTCCATGATCTCAGCCTCTTCCTTTGGGAAGAAATTCCTTGGCCAATCTTTGCTCCTGACAGCTCATTCCTGTGTTATTGACAGAAGCTGGGGCACCATGAGGTGTGCTGGTGCTCACACATCTGTTCCAGCTGTGCTGAGGGCTGCCTGCTGCCTCTGTCTGTGTAACAGCTGGGGATGGGTGTCCCCTTAGCAAAGGGACACACAGTAAAACCCAAATACACACAGAGGGATTTGGGGTTAGATTTGGATAAAAGCACCAGTGGAGCACACACACTCCTGGAAATGGGGGCAGAGCTGCACAAGGGGTTCCTGGGTTTGGGAAATTCAGTATTTTGCAGTCCCTCACTGTAGTAAAAGAACATCTTGGAAGTGTCCATTGTGTCCATCTCGTGGGACAGCAGATCCTGTCAGGTCTAGGGCTCAAGCTCTGCTCTGTAAGGGCTGCAGGTGTTACAGGGATGTGAAAACTGGATGTAAACAGTCCTGGGAAGAGAAGACACTAAAACCTGGCACTCAGACTGCACCAGCAGAACAGGCAGAGTTTACATTTGCATCCTCCCTCTGTGCAGTGGGTGATGATGGATGTGACACCTGCCCCTGCTCTGGCTGCTTTCTGAGGGGGTTTTCAGGAGCTGAGCAGCATCTGCACACCCCTGTGGGTGTGTGGGCTCACTGCTGAGTGCCAGGGCACTGGAGAGCTCCAGCCCTTCCCTCCTCCCTCTCCAGAGTGACCTGCAGGGGGAAGCAGGGTCAGCAGTGTCTGTCACAGGAGTGCTCCCCACCCTGGGCACAGCACTGGGTCCAGATGTGACTGCTGGGTGTTGGGCTGCTCCACAACTGCAGCAGCTGAAGGATTCTCCCTGTGAATGTTGATCCTAAAGGCACTCTGAGCCTTGGTCTCACTGGCAGTGCCCCCTGTGTCCCTGATGTGGCAGCTCTGGTGGCCTGAGGCTGTCCCCACGTGGGGAGGGTGGCAGTGTCCCTGGGATTTGTGTCACCCAGCTCTCTAGGGCTGCAGCACAGTGAAAATGCTGCTCTGGTGCTGCCCTGGGCAGAGTTCAGTGCTGGCTGAGCTGTGCTCCCTCCCTGTGCTCTGAGTGGCAGGAGCCATGCCCAGGGGAGCATTCAGAGCCTTTGGAGGTGCCCCAGTGCCCCAGTGGGGCTGAGACAGCCCTGAGCTGGGCACAGGGCTCTGGCCAGGGCCCACGTGTCAGACCTGTCAGTAATTCCTGCTCCTTTTCTCTCTCCAGGTGTGTCCTTGCTGCACAGAGGAGTCTCCATTAGGTTTTTACAGCAGCAGCTTCAACACCCTCAGCTTTGGGCTTTCCTAACTTATGGGTTTATAATTTTTGTTCTGAGGTCCTGTCCCTTATTTCCTCAGCTCTTCTGTCCTTCCTTTATTTTCTCTATAGATCTTGGTTATTTGTGGAGGAGAGCTCACAAAGGCAGAGTTCCTTTTGCACCAGCTTGGAGGCCAAAGCCAGCTGGGTGTGGGATTTGCTGTGCTGAGGGCAGTCCCATGGCACAGCCCTTCCCAGTGCAGGCAGTGCTTGGCACCAGGGTGCCTTGGGCACTGACAGTGGAGCTGCTTTCTGCAGTCTCCCTGCTCCCTCCTCAGTCTTTACTTACTGGTGAAATTATGGATGGCACAAGATTTTGGGGGCTGGCTTAGTGTCTGAGCTGCAGACAGGGCTCTGGGAAGCTTCATGCAACTTTTTTGGTTTGGTTTTTCTTTTTTTTTTTCAGGGAAGGGGGGAAGGGGATGATTTTTTTGTTTATTTTTTTTTTTCAGTAGCATTTGCAAACCTTTGCCATTGGTGCTGTCAGTGCATTCATTGTCTCTATGAATTTGTAACCAGGAAAATCTTCCTGGAATAGTGTTACCCTGGAACATGCTCAGCTCTGGCTGAGCTGTCACTGCAGGGATGTGATGAACTGGGGTCAGGAGAACAAAGCTGCCAGGAACACCCTGACCCCAGGGTCCCTGTGAGCCCTCCCTGTGCTCCTGGGGCTGCTCCTGGGGCTGGGAAGCTCCGACCCCTTGCATCAAGGGGGAGGCGAGCACAGAGTGAGCCACTGAACCCCTTCCACTGCTGCCTTGAACTGTGTCCCTGGCCTGGGCACAGCAGCTCCTGGTGCTTTTCATGGATTTGAAGTGGAGCCTTTTTGTTGCCTTTTTGTCCTCATTGCAGTCGTGTCCTGGGCTCCTGCAGTGGGAGCCCTTCTCTCTCCTCCAGGGGCTGTTCTGAGGGAGGGAATCTGCACCCCTGCCCGGGTGTTGCTGTCCAGCTCTGTGGGGCTGAGCTGCCTCGGGTCCCTGCCCCGATTGTGGCCCTGGATTGAGGAGGAAGGAACAAAGGAAAGCATCTCCCTTGTCTGATGTGGCACACTCAGACTTCAGTAACTCTGTGGAGTTTGGGGGAGCTGCAGGGTCAGACCTGGCTGAGCCACCAAACCAAGCCCTGTCCTGTCCCTCCCCAGCCCCCCTGCTTTAATCCTCATTTGTTTTAAATATTCCCTGTAGAGCTGCTGTGAGCCTGGAGAGCTTGGAGCATTCCTCGTGTGCCAGTTCCAGCTGCTGGGCAGGGATTCTCCAGTGGCAGTGCTCTGCTGCTGCCCAGTCTGCCCTGGCCTGGCTGTCCTGGGGCAGGGTGAGATCCTCCCTCAGCTGCAGCACGACTGTGGTTTTTTCTCTCCTGAAATGTTTGTTTTGGCCAAAACCGTGCAACTGACTCGGTCATTAAATGCTCATTTTTAACAAACTGAGTGAGGAGCCTGCTCTGTTCTGCCTGATCGGAGGGAGGGAAAGGACTGAAGCACAAAACTTCCCAATCTTGAATTAATCCCCTCAAGCTAGCAAAAACTTGTGAGCTGCATTCATAGAAGGTTTAGATGTGGAGCTCCAAACTCTGAAGTTACTGTGCTTCCTTCCAGCCCTGGAGAAACCTGGGCTGAGCCTGCAGGTTTTGCAGGACAGGAAAAGGTTTCCAGTGGCTTTGAGCTGCCCCAGGAGGGTTTGTCCCACCCTCTCCTCCACAGCCAGGAGTGTTTCTTGCCTGGTGCAGGACATGCAGGGCTGTGTCCATGGGGTGATGTGGGGCTGTCACTGCCAGCACTGTGCTGTCCCCAGAGCAGCCTCAGCCCTGGCTCTGGGGTCAGGAACAAGTTCAGGAACAAGACTGGGACAGGACCTGTGGTTCAGGGGGGACAGGATGTGCTTCCCTGGCCTCACAGTCACCCCCAGCCCCACCCTGGCCCTGCTGTCCCTCCCAGCCAGGGCTCAGTGTCTGGGCTCAGCCTGGTGCTGCCATCAGTGCACAAACCACGGGGAGGAACTCGGTATCCTTTTATTTATAAACAAATCAACGTAAAATAAGTGCAGAGGAAAGCACGGGCTGCCCTGGGGGCTGGGACACAGCGAGGCCCCGTGAGCAGCGCAGGCTGCGCTACAGGACAAAAGCCATTTTGCCTTTTTATTACTTTGGGGTTTGGGGTATTTTTTCTTTTATTTTTTTGCAACTTTGCCCCTTAGGGGTAAACCTGACTCAGTGCAAGAGCCTGGAGGGTTGGTCACCACAGGGGCCCGTCCTGCTGCTGGCCAGGCCCTCGAGGCTGCAGGGGAGGTTGAGCTGCGGCTCCGGTGCAGAGGCTGAGCTGGGACAGAGAGGGAAGTGCTTGGAGTGGAGATTCTGTCCCAGCCCCTGGGTCACTGCAGAGGAGGCGTGCTGAGCTGTGTGTGGGCACACCCAGGGGCGTGCTGGCACCATCAGCCCTGTCCTGCCAGGCTGCTGCCAGTGATGCTCCAGGGTCTGGGCAGCCCCGAGCTGGCAGCTCTGTCCAGGGACACTGCGGTGGCTCCACTCTGACACTCCTCATGCAGCTGCAGAAACCTGTCTGGGACCATGGCAAGCACTCAAGTGCCATCAAAAATAAATACATTAAACTGCCTGAGACCAATAGGTGCCTCGGGAAGGGCAAAGCCCTCACAGCCCTCACAAAGCCCTCACAGGAAGAGCGATGCCAGGACAGGTCACCATCCTGGGATGCTCTGGCCAGACCCAAAACCCTCACACACGCTGAGCTGGGACAGACCAAAACTCTATAGAGGAGCAGCAGTGCCCCTGGGAAGACAAACCTTAGCAGCTCTGGCTAAAAACCACCAAGAGCTGTGAGTTCAACACAGGTAGAAAAATCATCTCATCATGTGAAACAGACAACTCCTTAGTAAAAAAAAAA
Organism: Geothlypis trichas; assembly: GCA_009764595.1. NCBI lineage: Eukaryota > Metazoa > Chordata > Aves > Passeriformes > Parulidae > Geothlypis > Geothlypis trichas. The sequence goes on along the minus strand of CM019924.1, from coordinate 2,469,552 downwards.
TCCAAATTAAAACAAAAATTAAAAAAAGGCGAGAAGGATCAGCTGAGTCCTGCAGCATCCAGGCAGCCTCCAACACCAGCCCAGGCCCATCTGTGCCAGGGGCATGCCAGGCCCAGCCCTGCTTAGCTCTATATGCTCCCACATGGCACCCCCAGTCTGGAATAAATACGAAAGCCTGCACCCCCAGCCCAGTGTGCCCAGCTGGAGCCAGCTCAGGAGCTGGGGGCAGGCAGAGCCGGGTGGATGGGCTCCCCCAGTTTGGAGACAGGGCTGGCTGGCCAAGGCTCTGAGCTCGCTGTGGTGCCCCGGGGCTGAGGGCAGGCTGGGGGCACCGAGTCCCCTGAGGCTGGGCAGGCTCAGTGCCCAGGGGCTGCCCCCAGGCCCAGGGAGGAGCTGAGGCAAACACCAGGTCCCGGGGGCACTGCTGGAGCTGCTCCATCCAGGGAAGCAGGGCTGAGCTCATGGAGAAGTGCAGGCTGGGCAGCAGGGGAGAGACCCTGGGCTTCCAATGCCCACAGCTGGAGCCTGGTGCAGAGCCTGGCTGTGCCAACACCCACAGCTGGAGCCCGGTTCAGAGCTCGGCTGTGCCAACACCCACAGCTCCAGCCTGGTGCAGAGCCTGGCTGTGCCAGTGCTCACAGCTCGAGCCTGGTGCAGAGCCCGGCTGTGCCAGTGCCCACAGCTGGAGCCTGGTGCAGAGCCCGGCTGTGCCAGTGCCCACAGCTGGAGCCTGGTGCAGAGCCCGGCTGTGCCAATGCCCACAGCTCCAGCCTGGTGCAGAGCCCGGCTGTGCCAGTGCCCACAGCTGGAGCCTGGTGCAGAGCTCAGCTGTGCCAGGCTCCTCCTGAGCGCTGTCGAGGGCCCGGCCGGCGTCGGGAGTGTCCGTCTGTCCGTCTGTCTGTCCGTCTGTCTGTCTGCTGCGGCGGGAGGGGTGTGTGCATGCGAACCTGTGGCAGGTGAGCGCGGGTGGGAGCGGAGCTTCCAGGATCCATCCTGCCAGGAGTCCTCTCAGAACTTGCCTTGCTTTAGCTTGTCGATGTGGTAGGTGAGCTTCAGGGCGGGCCCCAGCTTCAGCCCCATGTATTTCATCATCATGTCACTGCGCAGCAGCAGCAGGGCCTTCCCGTCGATCTCCTGCAAGGAGCAACCACAGAGCTCGTGATGGCACCTGGGAGCCCCAGCCCTGCCTGAGCCAGGCCCAAAATGCAACAGCAGGGCTGGGTGAGAGAGCCCTGCTCAGCAGCATCCCAGCAGGGACATCCCAGTATGGACGCCACAGCACAGACATCCCAGTATGGACTTCACAGTGAGGATGTCCCAGCATGGACACCCCAGCATGGAGACTCTAGTATGGAGATCCCAGCAGGGACACCCAAGTATGGACACCACAGCATAGACATTCCAGCACAGACATCCCAGTATGGACTTCCCAGTATGGACTTCCCAGTATGGACTTCCCAGTATGGACATCTCAGTGAGGATGTCCCAGCATGGACACCCCATTATGGACATCCCAATATGGACACCCTAGCATGAAGACTCTAGTATGGAGATCCCAGTATGGACACCCAAGTATGGACATCCCAGTAGAGACATCCCAATAAGGACGTCCCAGTATGGACACCCAAACATGGAGACCCCAGTATGGACATCCCAGTATGGACACTCCAGTATGGACACCCTAGTACTGACGTCTCGGCTTGGACATTCCAGTATGGACACCCTAATATGGACATCCCAGTATGGAGATCCCAGTATGTCCAGTAAGGAGACCCCAGCATGGAGACCTCAGTATGGAGACCCCAGTATGGACATCCCAGCATGGAGACCCAGCATGGACAGCACAGGTAGCCCCACATCCACTCTGAAAAGTCCCCATTGCAGCTCTGTGGGAGCAGTTATTGGGTTAAAAGAGAAAATAATCCAGGTGTCAGTTCTTAATTGGATAGTTTAATCTTAAAAGACCTTGTACCAAGAGATTGTTGGCCATTTTGTGCCTTCTAATGAAAAGCTGCAAACTCACAGTAGTGAGACTGTTTTACTGATCAGAAATAATAAACACCTGAGTTTGAACATGAACTACTGTCTCAAGTGCCTTCAATCCAGACCCAGAGAAACCCAAAACTGGTAATCCCCACACATCTGGCCTGAAGTGCTGCTGTGTTCTGAGTCTCGTGGATTTTGTTGGTGTGATTTGCCCCTTCCGGATGTAGCACACCCCCAAACACGCCCAGAGCTCTGCACATGAACCCCAAACACACACACAGCTCTGCACATGAACCCCAAATAAAGAGAGCTCTGTACATGAACCCCCCACACACCCAGAGCTCTGCATGTGAACCCCAAATACGCAGAGCTCTGTATACAAACCCCAAGCACACACACAGCTCTGCACATGAACCCTCCACACACCCAGAGCTCTGCACATGAACCCCAAACACACACCCAGAGCTCTGCACATGAACCCCAAACACACACCCAGAGCTCTGCACATGAACCCCAAACACACACCCAGAGCTCTGCACATGAACCCCAAACACACAGAGCTCTGCACATGAACCCCAAACACCCAGAGCTCTGCACGTGAACCCCAAACACACACACACACAGAGCTTGGCACATGAATTCCAAATACAGAGAGCTCTGTACATGAACCCTCCACACACCCAGAGCTCTGCACATGAACCCCAAACACAGAGCTCTGCACATGAACCCCAAACACCCCCAGCTCTGCAAATGAACCCCAAACACACCCAGAGCTCTGCACATGAACCCCAAACACAGAGAGTTCTATACACAAACCCCAAGCACCCTGAGCTCACACACACACACAGCTCTGCACACAAACCCCAAACACCCCAGCTCTGCACACAAACCCCAAACCCACCCAGCTGTGCACACAAACCCCAAACGCCCCAGCCCTGCCCACTCACGTGCTTTCTGAAGAGGTCAGCGTGCGGGCCCAGCTGCGGGTCGGCCTCGCGGATGAACTGCATCACCTCCTCCACCGTCCAGGCCGAGGGGTCGCGGCTGCCGAGCCGGGAGCTGTCCCTGGAGCCCGGGTACCTGTCCGAGCCTGGGGAGGGCACAGCTCGGTCACTGGGGCTCCCTGGCACCGCCCCCTCAGCCCCCCACTCAGCTCCTGTCCACAGCACGGCAGAGACACAGCAAGGGCCACGTCCCCGTTCCTGGGGCACAGGGCTGGCACCCAAGCCTTACTCCCCCTCCTTAGGTCTGACCTTTCAGGGCAGCCTTCTGTACTGAGCCCCACTCCCCTTGTTTGGCCCCAGCTCCCACTCCTCCCTGTCCAAGGGCAGACACTTCCCACCTCAGCAGAACATCCCCTGCCGTTCCCACATCTCCCCCAACACCTTTAGCACATTTAACAGGGCAAAGCTGGTTTATGTTTTCACTGGCTGCATCTTCTGATGGACTGAACCCACAGGTGACCTCCCAGCCTGAGCTGGCTCAAGTCCTGCTCCCAGTGTGCACAGCCCCTTGTCTCAGCTCTGCCTCAAAATGTGTGAGGGAAGCAGCAGCAGCCCGAGCTTTTCAGAGGCTTTTACTGATGCCATGCACCTAAACTGACACTGTTTGCAACCCCACACACTGCAATGAGCAGCTCAGCTCTCCTGCCCCTCTTCCCCCACACAGAGAGGTGCCACTCATGCATCTGCCCATCCTCCCAGCCCCACCAGGAAACTTTCAACTCCCCAGCCATTCCCAATCCATCCTTGTGGACTCAGACACCCATTTATCTCTTGGACACAGTTCAGCTCCTGCCTGTTCCTTTCTCCCCACTGTCAAAGCAGAAACGTCACCTGTCCACACTGCCACCTGCCAGGTGCCATCACACCCAACAGAGCTGGCTGGCTGTGCAGAGCCCAGCCTGTGGTACTGATGCAGTCAGAGAGGTGTGACAGGAGCTGGACCAGCCCTTCAGTGCCCCAGGTACAGCTGCAGGGCTGTCTGAGCTCTTACCCCCAGAGCTCAGCCTGCGCAGGGCAGAGCTGCTGCCCTGGCTGAGGCTGGAGGGCTGCTGCAGGTGCCTGTATCCTGGCAGGCGAAAGTCTCTGGAGCTCCTGCTGTGGCTGGATGCATTGACAGAGTTCAAGGCAGAGTCCATGGGGTCCAGGCGAGGCTCTAAGGGCCCTGGGAGGCCATCTCCCAGGACAAAGGTTTCACCTGGAATGCACCAAGCTGCAGTTAGTGCACCTGAACGCCACGGCCACGCTGCTGTGCTGGGCTCACCCCAGCACAGGGGTCAAACCAGGCCCTGCCACAGCCCTGGCATTCACCAGCTGCCAATGGTGCCACCATCTGCCAGTGCCAGTCCAACCAGTGTAGTGACAATGGTCCCAGACTGGAGCAGCAGCTCCTTTTCAGCTGCTCTGCTCATGCCACACCTGCCCTGGGCCCTCTGTGGCCAAGGGGCACCTCTGGATGCCAATGGACACAGACAGGCTGAACAGGAGGGGAGGAGATGCTCCCCGAGGGGTCACACACTGCACCTCACCAAGGGCAGGGGTGGCACACACACGCAGAGCAGGAGGGAGCTGTGCCATCAGGCAATGCTCCCACACCCCAATGCTCCTCTGGCCCCAAGAGCAACCATGAGCTGCCCCAAAAGCTGCAGAGGAGCTGCTCATCCCTTCTGGGCTCCTGCTGGGTTCTTTTCCAGCCTAAGCACATCAGAGGCCAATTTCCTGTACTGAACATGCACAGGAGGGCCTGGGCCTCTAATAACATCCCCAGGCAGGGTGTCAGAGCTCATCTTGTGCAGAAATGCCCTGAATTTGCAGCTGTCTGTGGCACTGCTGGGATGGAGGGGCTGTCCAGGGTGACAGGCTGCACTGGCTGAGGCAGCAAGATCTGCCTGTGCTGTTACACAGTGACAGCTCCACTGCAGGGCCACCTCTGCAGGTGTTACCGTGGCACAGCTGAGCCTCAGCCCGGGTGGTCCTTGTGCCCCATGAGCCTCCCTCCAATACCTGTGCTCCTTCTGATGAACCACCTGCCAGGGAGGGGAGCAGTGAGGGGCATTGCCTGAGCACTGCCAGCACACATGGCTGGGAGCTGCAGCTCCCCCACCACAATCTGAGGGGCCCTGAGGGCAGCTCCCAGCCCTGAGCTGCTGCCACTCCAACACCACGGCAGCTGGCAAGGCTGAGGAAGCCTGAGCACTGGCCAGCCCTGGGATTCTTCCCTGGCACTTCCCAGACTCCAGGAGCAGCAATGAAAGCCAGCACAGCAATGGAATCATGGTGAGGGTGCAGGATCTGCAGCCTGTGAGACCCAGAAGCTGCTGAGATTTCCCCCAGTTCCCTGCTGAGCTGATGCTGATGCTCCAGGGAAGGGAAGTGCAGCCTGCCAGAGCCTGAAGTGGTTCCCAGGTGCTGCAGGTGTTGGGTACCACAGACTGGGGCAGCCTCTCCTGGCTGGCTCCCCCTCGTTTGCTCTGGTTTCTGTGAACTGTGGCACTGCTGTCTCATATTGTCCTAATTCAAACTGTCCAAATTATTATTACTCTAATTGTATTACTATTTTTATAACCATTTTATTACTATTAAACTTTTAAAATTTTCAAAACAAGTTATTGGCGTTTTTCACACTCTCAACAGGACAGTTCTGTTTAAACCCCAAAACACTTCCCATGAAACATCTGGGGGAGGGTTCTGAGTGCCAGGGAAGGACAGGGCAGGGGAGGGGCAGTGGGCACAGCCCTCTGAGCTGTCACAGGACAGTGCTGTGGGCTTGGGAATAGGCCCAAGCTGTGCATCTCAGCCCTCCAAGGAACCCCAGCCAGATGTGCTGGGTCACACTAACACCTGTCTGAGTGCTCCCAAAAACCCCAGAGCTCTCAGCAGGGGCTGGTGTCAGCAGAAGGAATTTCAGGCCCAGTCTGGGAGGGCACATGCACAGGTTCCTGAGGATCCAAAATTCACCCTCAGAAATGACTTCACTCAACAATGAACAGTGTCATGACAGGAATGTGCTGTGATGCACTCTGCAAACACAAATGTGTGATCCTGTTCTCACAGCTGGGGATCACACACCGAGGGCCGTGGGTGAAGCCCTGGGGGCACGATGTGGTTTTGCCCAGGAGCTAAAACTGAAGGCACAAAGTGATCCCCAGGCTCCATAACCCTGCACAGGGCAGTGCCAGCTTGGGCTGTGACTCTGCAGCAGGCTCAGTGCATGAGGGAGTGAGGGTTTCCCCAAAAATACAAGTACACAGGGAGCTGCTGAATGAGTGACACCTCCAGGGAAGGGAGAAGGACATGAGGCAAGAGGGGAATGATTGCTGCCCCTGAGAATCATTAGATGAGACACTCCTGCACAACTGCACTCAGGCAAGACCCAGGATCCTTCACCCTTGATAAGCAGAGTGGGAGGAGGTGGCTGATCCTCAGGCAGAGCTCCTTACACACACTGTTAGATTTAACTAAGGGCTGGCAGTTGGCACATTGTAGGGAAACATGCCACAATTAGTGGCTGAGAGGCAGGGAGCAGATAATTAAAGTTTAATTAAACAAATAGTGCTATAGACTCAACAGTGTCATTTTACTGCTAAAACATGGGAGTTTGGCCACAAGCACAAATGTGATCTGCACTACTCCTGAACACCCACTGCTTCCAGCAAGTGATGGGCTGTGAAGGCAGGTCCCCACTGTGCTGGGACTGCAGTGCTTCAGCAAAAAGCCACACAAACTCCACTGGATGCAAGAGGAAAAACATTGCAATATGTGAGATCCCTTCCTCGTGTCTCTGCTTCCTGCCAAATGCAGAGTGATGGAGATGTCCCACTGCTGCTCACAGCCTTCCACATGGCAAACTGAGATGTGTTTAGGAGCTGCTGTGTGAGACAGAGCTCATTCCCATGAGAAGATGTGCCTTGCTCAAGAAACACTCAATATCTGAGTATTTCACGTGCATATTCTTAAAATGTATCATCTGAAATGCAAATATTCCTGCCTGAACCTCAGTTTCATGGAGGAGGAGGATGTATTCATTCCAGCTTTTAGCTGTGGGATAAGAATGAATTTCTAGATGGAATTTGCACCTCATTGCTGCCTGCCTGGATGAAGAACAGACCCAGACCAGGCTGCTGCAGGAAGGATCACCCCTCACATGCAGACACACCTCCTGCCCACTTGCCTGTGTTTTCCTGGAAGAGGCTGGAGAATTCTGGCATCCAGATGGCACAACCCACTCAAAGGCCAAGGGATAACTGAACAGACTTTGAAGCAGACCAAGAATCAATCTTGTAGGAACCTAATGAAGGCTCCTCCTTGGAATTACCCATTATGGAAGCCTTCCCTCTTCACTGACAATACAGAGTGGGCAACATTCACCACCCAACCAAGGCATCTGAACCTTTGGGGCAATCCAGCTCTTCAGGATCAGGCTGAACATTGCATGTCCCACCTGCTGGGGCAGGAGGGGCTGGGCTGTGCCAGCAGTTACCAAATGCAGTGGCTGATGCATCAGAGGGGAATCAAGGACAACAGCTTCCATTTGGAGGTGAGGAACAGAAGGGGACTCTGGGGACAGTTTCTGACCTGTCAAGATGCTGGAATAGGTGAGGCAGTGCCACCAGCAGCTCTGTGACAAAGGTACAGCTTTAATCACTGCAGATAAGGAGGCCACCAGAAACTGTCCAGCAGAGAGCCATGGAATGGGCTGGGCTGGGAAGGACCTTAAAGCCCACCCAGTGCCACCCCTGCCATGAGAGCCATGGAATGGGCTGGGTTGGGAAGGACCTTAAAGCCCATCCAGTGCCACCCCTGCCATGAGAACCACGGAATGGTTTGGGAAGGACCTTAAAGCCCACCCAGTGCCACCCCTGCCATGGCAGGGACACCTCCCACTGTCCCAGGCTGCTCCAAGCCCCAGTGTCCACCTGGCCTTGGAAACTTCCAGAGATGGGGCAGCCACAGCTGCTCTGGGCACGTTCAGTGTCAGAGGCAGGGTCAGTGATCCTGCAGAGCACAGGACACAGTGATGGACACAGACCAAAACCAGCCAGCAAAACCAGGGAAATGGGCATTCTAAAGGCACAGCAACAGAGCATGAAGCCACTGAACTGGGAGCCTCTCCAGCAATTTTTCAGGGATTTCAGTCACAAGAATTGTGACTAACATGTTGGCAGATTTCACCATCCATTAATTAAAAGCCCCAGTAAGATTAAATCTTCAGTCTGCATTATGAAGGGTTTGCAGTTCAGTACAAAGTGGGAGGGTATTTATTGAGGATTACTCAGTTCAGGGAGTCCTCCAGCTGCCTGGATCTACTGGAAATCTCCCACCTGTGCATGCAAAGGTCACCTATGGATCCCACAGCTAAAATAACTGAGTTCATGATAAATGAACTGGGCAAACTTTGCCTCTTCCTGGGAAGATGAATTCTGCTGCAGACTTGCATCCCAGCTGTGAAGGGTTTTAAGTGTCCCAGTGCTTAGTAAAGAATAGAAGTGGTAATTCCTGCTTCTGCACCAGTGGCATCCAAGGGACTCTGGGAAGGAGCAGCAGTGTGGGATGGGAATGGTGTGGAGCCAGTGACACCCCCCAGCTGTTCCAGTGAGCAACAAGATGAGATCCTGGGAAAGGGCAGCAAATTCCTGTGGTACAGCTGCACATCAGCATCTGTACAACAGGCTGCAGCAAACCCTCAGGGAAAAAACCCTCAAATCAGATTGAGGCAGCTGGGCAGTTTGAGCACTGTTAATCCCATGCACAGAGAGGGAAACTAAAGCAGATTAGACAGTGTGAGATGATGCCTGTCAGGCTTAGAAGGAATTCCTGCTGCATTCCACATGCCTGACACATCAGTGTGGGGAACCTGGCTCACCACAGAGTAGCTCATCTGTCAGGACCCAGGACATCCCTCTGGCTGTCCAGGATGGCCAGGACCCCTGCCAGGGGGCTCAGAGACCCTGGTACAGAGCCCAAAATGCCTGTGGGTTTGATTATGACCCATGGAGCAAATCACCAATATTAGATGAAGATCAGCAAGCCACAGCAATTTAGGTAGAATAACAGTGAAATTATCATGGGGTGGAAAAGTAGATTTTGGGGTTTTTGGTATGGGGGTTCAGGAGGCAAGATGGAGGGAACTGGGCATGTCCAGCCTTTCTCCTTCTTCTTCCTGGCCTCCATCTTCTGCTGTGATGGTGGCACTTTGGGATTGGTTTAGAGTAGAAGCTCACTGTCTAACATAGGTGATGGGTATTGGGAAGGAATTGTAAACATTGTACAGGTAGTTTTTAGTGTAAAGACATAACACCACCCCAGGGCAGGCAGAGTGCCTGGGACTGTCCTGCTGGATGGACCTTGGCAGAACAGGAGAAAATTTTTTAAAAATAAGATACAATAAACAACCCTGAGACTGAGAAATGAAGAGCCCTGACTCCTTCTTTAAGTGCCAGGCTGGGAAAAGAGACTGTAACACATCTTGGGGTCACTGTGAGCAGCTAAAGATCCCAACACTCATGCACTCCCCTCTGGAACACCAAGCACAACCCACGCCAGGGACGAGCCAAGCAGCTCCTGCAGGCAGAGCTGGGTTTGGCAGGGCAGGTGTGAGCCTGCAGCAGCCAGCACAGGGCTCTGGACAGGCAGCTTTGGGAACAGACACGCTGTGCTCACCTTCCAAGGGGTGACGGTCATTCTTTGGTAACTTGGGGGAGAGAGGAGCACTGTATGGAGGGGGGTCTTGGGAAAAGCGCTTTGTACCCCGGCCCGGTGCCTGCAGAGAGCCGTCTAAGGAACTGCTTCTGTCTAGGAAAAGAGAACAAGCCCTCTTTAGTCACACCTCTGACTGTGGTTAGCTTTTCTTTAAGTGCTGCAAACACTCTGAATCAGAGCTCAGGGTGGGCAGGTCTCAGCATCGTGGCACATCTGGTGCTCTGGATCTCCCTGAATTCTGATTTCTATTTTTCCACTCTGCCCAGCAGCCCAGCTCCTGGCACTGACCTCTCATGGAGGCTGGAAACTCTGGAAACACATCTGGTGCTCTGCATTTCCCTGAATTCTGATTTCTACTTTTCCACTCTGCCCAGCAGCCCAGCTCCTGGCACTGACCTCTCATGGACACAGGAAAATGTGTGAGAGCTGATCCATGCCCAGAGCTGGGTGCTTTTGCTCTCACTCAGGTTTTGCTCTCTCTCGTGATGACAGGGTACTGAAACATTGGTGTAGCCATGATATTTTATGAAAAATCCTTTTGCTAGTATTTTTCTCCTGAGAAGCTGAGAGGCCTCAGAAACAAAATGTAAACAATGGTTATCTGCTGCTGTGGAATGAGACAGGTAGATCTTTGATTGGTTTCATGTGGTTGTTTTTAATTAATGGCCAATCAAAGTCCAGCTGGCTCGGACTCTCTGAGAATCACAAGCTTTTGTTATCATTCCACTTCTCTCCTTGCTAGCCTTCTGATGAAATCCTTTCTTCTATTCTTTTAGTATAGTTTTAATATAATATATATGATAAAATAATAAATCAGCCTTCTGAAACATGGAATCAAGATTCTCATCTCTTCCCTTGTCCCTGTGAACATCACCACACTTGGGGATTTCTTTAGGAGTGGAGACATCCTGGGAAATGCAGTCTTGCCAGAGTCCCCTGAGCCCTGTGTGCATTGCCAGCCTGGGCACCCACCACCTGCTCAAGCTGCAATCCAGCACATCTGGCAGGGCTCAACAGAGCACAGTTTGCAGGTTTTATCAGAGAAAAAGGGTGGTGAGAAAACTAACAAAGAATCTTAGCCATGTTTTGCCATATTTCACCCAAATTATTGGCTTAATTCCATTTCTCCTCACGGCTCATCCCACACAATTCCTGCTGATCTGTCACCTTTCAGATGCACACAACCCTTGGACAACTGGCAAACAAGGCTTGGATGATTTGCAACTCCTCTTTGTTGCTGGATTAAACCCTACTCCCATTTTCAATCTGCCCCCTCCATGGAGACCCCAGGCACTGTCCCTGCTCCTCTCCAAAGTGATCCCAAGGATGGGACTGTGCCCATGCTGCCCAGAGACAGGACACTGCCATGGCACTGTCCTGTTTGCACTGGCAAACAAACCTTGGATGATTTGCAACTCCTCTGCCATACCCAGTGCTGGATTAAACCCTACTCCCATTTTCAATCTTTCCCCTCCATGGAGCCCCCAGGCACTGTCCCTGCTCCTCTCCAAAGTCATCATCCCAAGGATTGGGACCCTGCACATCCTGCCCAGCAGGCAGGACACTGCCATGGCACTGTCCCTGCAGTGGCACTGCTCCTCTCCAAACTGATCCCAAGGATGGGACTCTCCTCATCCTGCCCAGAGACAGGACACTGCCATGGCACTGCCCCAGGATGGGACTGTGCCCATCCTGCCCAGCAGACAGGACACTGCCATGGGCTGGGACAGCTCAGCACACACGGGGTCAGTGGTGGATGGACAAGGAATAGAAGCACTGACACTGATGGGGACAGCAGCCAGGTGAGTGACACAGGGGTGGCAGAGCCTGTCCCAGCTCAGGTGACCCCTCCTGCTGCCCCACACAGGCCAGCAGGTGCCAGCTGGGCCCTCCAGCCACCCTGAGAGCTCTGGGGTGGGCACAGAGGGGTGAAATGCTCTGCACAAATGCCAGGAGCCAGCAGCAGCCCAGAGCAGCCCTGAGAGCTGGCACAGGGCAGGAGGGGTGACAGGTGACACCAGGGAGATGCACAATGCCCAACAAACAGGTACAGGTGGAGGAAGCACCAGATGGGCACAACTGAGGTGGTTAAGGAGAAACACAAAGGTAGAGAAGGTTCCTGTTCAATCAATATCCTTCAGGGAAATGAAAAAGCTGCTTGCATTGAAGTCTGGGACTCCAAATCACCCAAAATCACTGTGACATTGCCAGAAAAAAAATTCCATGCTCAGGACAATTCCCCCTCACTGCCCAGAGGGGAACACACACTCTTGGTAATGTCTCTGCATAGCCCTGAGTCAAACTGCACAACCTTCATTACCCAACAGCCACAGAACCACAACACAAGGTGATGCTTTACAAAGGTTTCTTCATCAGGTTTTGGTTTGGGCTTTTTAAAGAAGTGGTTGATGTTAGAAATAATGCAAACACAATAGGTCAGGTTATAGAAATTAATCCCAGGAATCAGAAGTGAGGTTGGTGTAAATTAATGAGAGAATAAACCAAAAGCAGAATTCCATTTTTAAAGGACAAGTTTTAAGAAAATAAAGAAATGGAGTAGCAGACAGAGCTGTACTCAGATTATCAGGAATAAATGGAAAATGTCTTCAGTCCAAAAATGACATAAACCTCATGAATGTGTATCCTCAAAGAGGAAATAATCTGATAGGGAAGGACCCCAAATCTCAGTGGATAAATGCTCACTTTGGGAAGGATGCTGAGAACAAGCAGATCATTTCCTTGGATAAAAGGAGGCTGTGCACCTCAGGATGGGGGGGGAAGGGATGAAGGGAGGTTTTTAACTCATTCTGTTAACTCTTATTCTTTTAACTCTCTGTTTTGAGACAGTGCAAAGGCAAAGGTGGGCCTGTGTTTCAGCTACAGAGGAACAGAGTGAGGGGACACTGTGCAGAAAGGTGAGAGGGGCTGTGTCCAAATGACAGCACAGCTGGGAGGGATATTGCACCTCCCCTGCCCTGGGGGGAAGAGCAGCTCAGCTGCTGTGCCTGATGGTGCTGTGGCCACCCCAGGGCCACCAGCATGGCCACCTTCATGAGCAGTGACAGCCACTCACCTCATCTTTCAGCCCACTCCTAATTAGGGCTTCTCAATTAGGACAATGCACCTTGCACTGCCTGCACTGGCCCCTCCTCCCTGGCTGCAGAGCACACCTGGCTCAGGTGTTGATGCATCTGTGACACCCACCTGCACTCAGTGTGTCAGAAGTTTAAGTCAAACCAACTCTGTCTGTCTGAGGAGAGCAAAAAGCAGTGAAAAAATGAACTCCCCTGAGGGCTACAACTGCTCTGCAACTACTTCCAGAAGAAAGAGAAGCAAGTTAAGCTAAAAGTCAATATTAAGACCAGGAGACATAGACACCAAGTTGCCCAAGAATAAATTAGGGCTGGAAATTACAACATAGTTTCTAAAATCTCAGCATAAAACCCTGGAGCAGTCTCCAGTGCAAAAGCAAAATCCACAGCTCCAGAGTAAATCCAAGAAACTCCACGTGCTGTGGGGCTGCAGCAGCAGGAGCCAGGGCTCTGTGGCCCACAAGGTCCCTCCAGTCCTGTGTTTTCAGACAGCTCCAGGTCCCATCATGCTCATGGAGCTGTGAACTGCAAAGGGCTGCTCCTGTGCACAACTCAGTCTGCCCCTCCTTATTTCCATTTGTCAGTCAGAATGGCAGCACACTGCTGAGCTAAGGGACACTGCAGACCTTCCCTCTGCCCCAGGCACACACCCCTGTCACAGACATTCTTTATGAAAAATCCTTTCTGTAGGATTTTTCCTTGCTGGAGCTGAGAGGTGTCAGCAGCAAATGTAAACAATGGTTATCTGCTGCTGTGGAATGCAACAGGTCCACCTGTGATTGGTCCCTGTAGATGTTTGGATCTAATGACCACTCATGGCAGGGCTGTTATCCTCTCTGCCGAGACACAGACCTTTGTTATTCATTCTTTCTATCTCTTTCTTAGCATAGCCAGCTTCTGAAGAAGCTCCTTTCCTTTCTATCATTATGTAGTATAGTTATAATGCTGTATATATATCATAACATAATAAATCAAGCCTTCTGATAATGGAATCAAGATTCTGTCTCTTCCATCTTCTACAAATCCCTGTGACCACTGACAACACACCCCAACTCTCCATGGCACCCCAGGGTGCTCCTGCAAAGCCCCTTTGTCCTGGGAACTCAGAGCAGCTCCAGCCCCAGCCAGTGGCTGTTTGCTGGAAGAACCAGCCCCACACAACACATTCCTGTCCTGCAGAGGAAACAAGGCAGGACATGCAGAGCTCAGTGTGACACCACAGCAGCTTTGACTCCTGGTGTGACTGAAGGATGTACAACTCCACCCTCATTCCTCCATGACCAGCTCAAACTTCCCAAAATCACCAGCACTGTTTCCCTGCCCTCACCAGAAGCACTATAGATTAGGTTACCACCTTCTTTCAGGTGCCTGAGAAAGGTTCCATGAGCAGATGCCCAAGAAGCTCAGAGATCAGGATGAACTGCAGGACTAGGTGCTGTCACACCTCTGACTGTGGTTAATTTTTCTTTAAGTGCTGCAAACACTCTGAATCAGAGCTCAGGATGGGCACATCACAACATTGTGGCACATCTGGTGCTCTGCCTGAGTTTCCCTGAATTCTGATTTAAATATTTCCACTCTGCCCAGCAGCCCAACTCTCATGGAGGCTGGAAACTCTGTGTGTGAGCTGATCCATGCCCAGAGCTGGGTGCTTTCCCTCCCACTCAGGTTTTCCTCTCTCTCATGATGACAGGGTACTGAAACATGGGGATCTTTTCTATTTGAGGGCTCCTCAGGGGAAAGCCTCCAGTCTCAGTAACTACTCATGCTGCTCCTGTCCTTGCATACCCTACAGCTCCTCTGCTCCTGGCCCTGCTGGCTCCAGGCAGGAGGAAGCAGAGGATGGGAAGGTCCTCTTGCTCTCAAGACTCTACCTAAGGTGCTTTGTGAGGGGCAATGACTCTTTGTGAGGTGCAATGAAAAACACTGTGGCATTTGGCTGTTGCTCCTTCACCTCATGCTTAGCAACTTCTCCTTCAACAGTTCTTCCCAAGTGCCCATCCTTTTACATTCATACAACTTTTGCTTTTCTTGCCAGAACCATAATTATGCAAAGGATTAACTCTGGAAAGACCTCAAACAACACAACAGCTATTTGCTGACTAGAGGGGAAAGAAAGCAAGACAGGAGAGGAGATCAGCACTTGTCAGCCACCAAAGAGGGTGCAGACAGCTTTGATCCTCTCCACAACTGACATTCCTGGAGCAGGAGCTCCCCAGAACCCCCAGACAGCCTGTGGGCAGCCATCACCCCAGGCCTGCTGCCACTGCCCAGCACTGTGGGGCACTGCTGGGCCTGTTTTCCACTGCTTCTACTTCAGAGCAGCTGTGCAGCCTGATAATCTGCACTGTGCATGAGCTGTCTGCTGGGGTGAGCTGGAGCTGCCTCGATGCCATGCCAAGGAAAACAAAACCACCTCTGCCTCAGACTGAGCACGAGCATCACCCCTGAACAGGAACCCCACGTTGTTACCAGGGTTGGGTGCCCTGGCTGATGCCAGCAGATCTACGGCCAGTGTGGAAACCACACTGCTTTAATTCATTTCTAATTGCAGTTTACTCGCTGCATGTTATCACTGTCCCTTCTCCTGCAGTCTTTCACCTGAATTCCTAGCTGGATGAAGTCACCACAATCAGATCACAGGAAGTGGGAAGGACTGGGGGACGAGGGGAGGAGGGAAGACAAGGAGACAGCACGGATGAGCGGAAACCTCCAGCGGAGATGGAAACCAAACCGACAGGCAGAAAATGCAACTGGAACCTACACAACAAGAGCCCTGTGGGCACGAACAGACACTGGGTGTGATGTAATGAACCCTGGGAGAGGGCTCTGGAACAGGAGCCTGCCTTCTGAGCTACAGATCAAACCTGGGTCCCTACAGTGCCACCCCCCCCAGCTCCTACCTGGTAGATACCTGTCGTGGTCGTACTGGTGAGAGCGCTGCATGTGGCTGTGCTGAGTGAAAGGCTGGTTCCCAAAGAGGTTGTCACTGCGCAGATTGTGGCACAGCTTCTCCAGGAAGCGGAGGACGTAGGTGATACTGTTAACTGCTGGCAGGTTCAGAGTGTGCTGTTCCCGATCAAACACAGCTGGAGACAGAAACAAACAGAGCCCAACACGTGAACCCCCCGCCAGGGCGGGAGGCTACGCCCAGGGCCGCACAGGCAGCTCCTGGATCTCAGCATCTCTGGGCTCTCAGAGCCAACAAAGCCTTCCTCTGCCAGGGCAGGCCAGGACCAGCCTGCTGCACCCAGCACGGGGCCGGGGCAGCCGCGTCCGAGGGAACGGAAAAGATTCCAGGAGGGGCCTGCAGATCCAGCTAGGCACGGGCTTACAGGAGAAATAAAACCCGGGCTATTTCTTGTCTTTCCGTGAGGAGCTGTGGCATCCCCCCTGTTGTGGCTCTTCCCAGGGCTGGCAGGATTGCTGCCCAGGCTGGTGCCAGCGCTGAGCACTGCCTGCTCCAGCAGCTGTGCCCGCGGGCCATGGGAACTGCTCCGCTCTGAGTCAGCCGCCAGCTGTTGCTTCACTGACACACAAGTGTGGCAAGAAAGAGAAGACAGAACTCTTCTGTCTGCCCCTGGCCTGTGGCTGCAGCGAGCTTCAGGACAGACATCTTCCAACGAGAGAATTCTTGCAGCAACCTCTCTGGAGGCCGAGTGCTGCGGGCCCGTTCTCACCTGAGATGACCTCTCCCCCGTGGCCTTGCTTTAAGAAGGAGAAGACTGTTTTCTGATGATAAGCACAATCAATGCAGGCCTGTACTGCTTGCTGCAGGACAACAGAAGCTCGAGCTGGTCCAAAATGGTCTGGCAGCTGCTGAACTTTCTTCTTGTCTAGGTGGGGCCCAGTGCTGCCGTTCTTGTTCAAGTAAATGCAAACTGCCAAGATGAGAAATGTGTTTGCTGTTAACCCACTCAAGAAAGCAAGAAACAGATGCCTAAAATCCAACCTGAGAGATGCTGAGATATTAAGACTGTCCAATCACTGACAAAGTGGAATCCACCACGACTGCCTGACTGCATCCTCACAGTGGAGCCACTTCTAGAGGGGAATCCCCTCCAAAATCTTCCTGCCTCAAGCTCACCTTCCAAACTGCTGCTGTTTCTGCCATGCTCTCCCCTGCAGTCAGCCTGCAAAGTGCTTTCCATGCCAGCCAGGTAAGGTGGCTGTGATGTTCAGAGGGAAAGAAGGAATGCAGCCTCCACTTTCTAAGGGTTCCCACAGCTTTTCCTTTTTAGGGAAACTGGCTTCTTTAGGTTCCTCTGAAAACTGGCCAATTACATTCTGGGCAAACAGAGGGCTCAGCCCATAACCAGTGCTTGACTCAACATGTCCAAAGCAGCTTTGCATCAGACTTTCCTGACCAGATTCATCCTCAGCTGTAGCAGTGCATAGACTCTTCACTGCTGCTCCTTCTCCACCCCTATTCCCTCCTGTCCCTGTGAGCCTTGATATCCTGGCTGGAGCTGGGCAGATCACAGACCTTCAGCACCTCCTCTGCCCCCTGTGCAGTTCCAGCAGCTGTGCCTTGCATGGTGTGGGACTCACAAGGGTGCTGCACACCCAACTGCCCCAGGGTACAATGGACCACAAATGTGTCTGGAGAGCTGTGGAGTCACCAGCATGCAGGGGAAAGGGGTCCTTGCACTCAACAGGTGGGCTTGCAACCTTCCTACTTCATTATTTCCAATAGAAAGATAAATGAACAGCTGCTCTGGGCTCATGTGCCTCTCTCAGGCCAGCCTCTCTGGAGTGGTAAGGATTGCTGGGTTACAGGCTTAGGCAGAAATGGGACTGTCAGGGTGTTGCTGCCTGCCTGCTGCAGCTCCTAACGGTGCAATCCTGTCAAGAACGTGGTCCAAGACCCTCCTTACCTGTGGGAGCCTGCATGGCAGAGCTGGGGATTGTAGCAGCGTCCCGGGGCACAGTGCTTGTGTCTGGCTCTGGGGTACTGGTTGTTGGAGAGGTGGGTGCTGGGTTCAGCAATGTCCTAGGTTTCCTCTGCAGAAAAAGAGGAGATATTTCTCCTTTTACCCCTGCTCTCCTTTACCACCCATGATCACTACACTCTCTCCTCTGCATCCAACAGACAAGGCACTGTGGAACATGACACATTTCTGATGGTGATGATGGGGTGTCTCAAGAACCTAGCAATCAATGTGTGTGTGTATTTTACAAACCACAACCCTGAAAAATAACAAGCCTGGGATCTGCCACCTCTGTTTGACTCAGACTAGCCACACACAAAGGACAGGAGAGCTTACTCTACCCTTTGGCCATCCTGTCATGCTCCCAGCATCAGCCAATGCACTTCCAAAGACACGGATTCTTGATGGAAATGATCTTCAGGACAAAGACATTCTCTACAGCTCTGGGGCTGGGCTCTGAGGACAATCCCAGCCCACACACCCC
Organism: Geothlypis trichas; assembly: GCA_009764595.1. Taxonomy (NCBI): domain Eukaryota; kingdom Metazoa; phylum Chordata; class Aves; order Passeriformes; family Parulidae; genus Geothlypis; species Geothlypis trichas. The sequence continues at coordinate 2,451,359 of CM019924.1, read as the reverse complement.
TCTGCTCTCCTACTTGCTGCAGTCACCCAGCCAGAGGCTGAGCCAGACGTGCACAAACACAGGCATGCACCAACCCATGGCAGGACCTGCAGCACCTGCATCAGCATCAGCTTTTACCTTGCTGCCAGGCTTGGGGCCTCTCTTTCTGGGGAATTTCAAAGGCTCCACTGACTTGGAGGGTGTAGGCATGGGGTGGTGGATTAGTGTTTTGGTCGTTCGACCACGCTTCTTCCCTGTTTTGCGACGCCTTTGCCCTTGTTGATGCCCCAAACCAGCCTTTGTGCTACTGTGCATGCTAGGTTTCTCCGAGTTTACTTCGGAGGCAGGTAAAGGGCTCTTTGGAATCACAACTGAAATAAAAAGAGAAAAAGCAAATGTAATTAAATCAGGTGAGAATCAAAACAAGAGCAGCCTCCATCTTTATACACATGGAAAAACTTGGAGAACTCTTAAACCCCTGGGTGGGGGGACTGCTCTCCATGCCAAAGCAAAAACCAAACACATGGATCCCCAGCTCAGAACTCGAGCTGAGGGACACTGGGGCTTAACCTGGATGGGCTGAACTCCAGAAGGATCATGCTTGCAGCCATACCTTCCTTCCTGGAAACAACTGGCACCTACATCTCTTCCTTCTGCAAGCAGTGACCTGCCAATGGCCACGGAAAGGCTCTCAGAGCATTCCTAGGGAGGGATCAGCCAAGACCTGTCTGACAGTCACAGAGCCAGTGCTGCAAACACTGGAAATCCCCTCTCTCAAGGCTGATGTCAAATCTGTCCCTAAACTGCCAGCAAACTGCAGTGGAAGGGACCAGCTCCATCCTCACTGCCTGCAGGGATTCCTGCTCCTGGTCCTGAGCAACAGCTCATCTCTGCTGGACCAGTGCCCTGCTCCTCCACATACTGCCAGAGCCAGGTCTGTTCCTTCTTATTTTCTAATTCTTTCCATCACAAAATCAGGTTTCTGCTATACTTGCCCACACATCCCCTAAATTTGTTCAGCCATCTTTCCCAAGCCTGCTAAAGGCCAGAGATATGCTGCCCCAGCCTAGCAGAACAGTATTTCCTTTTGTTTTAAATTTCTGCTAAAAAGAAACAAACCAAAATCCTGCTGCATCTTGAAAACTTCAGAGTGATCTTTAGGATGTCTTGTTTCTCACATCCAGAAACCTCAACATAGGGGTAAGGAATTAGGAAAAAACACAGGCAAACACTTTTGAAATCAGGGGCTTTGTAGTTATAGAAAAAAGTCTTAGCCAGGGAAACAGAGACAATTAAAGATTGATACCAGGATGGCACAACTGTGGGCACATACAGAGATTTTTAAGATTTCTGTAATGAGGTTTTAGGAGCAGTTACTGTGAGCAAGGATTTATTCCCCTAGCACAATGAAGTTGTGGCTGCCCCTGGATCCCTGGAAGTGCCCAAGGCCAGGCTGGACAGGGTTGGGAGCATCCTGGAATAGTGGAAGGTGTCCCTGCCATGGCAGGGGGTTGGAATGAGATGAGCTTTAAGGTCCCTTCCAACCCAAATAACAAGAGTGCATCCAGGATCCAGCCCCATTCTGCTTGCCATGTGGGCATGTTTAGTTTCAATTTTATTTCCTTGCTTTTGTGCATTGTGTATCAGAAGCTGGGAAGAAGCACAGTCACCAGGATGTATCTGACTTCCTGAATAAAGACTTTTTTGTGTCAGGCAGACACAGGGAATGTGGCAGAAACAGGGTTGCACTAATTTTTGTCTGAGCTGTTAGTGTTAAAACAAGATTATTTTGCTGCTAAGAAAATGAGTGTGATAGCTCAGGTGCTTCTTGGAGCTGATGGTACTCCAGAAGTGTCACCTGCTCCAGGTGACACCTGGCACTGAGCTGCAGGGAGGAATGGCACAGGCAAGGCAGGTGCTGATCATGGAATCGTGGGTCCTCTGGCTTCAGGTGTGCAGTGACTGATCTCAGCAGAGAAATGTTTGCATCAAACCATTTATCAGAATCCCAGAAGCTCACAGAACAAGGATAAAGGTAAATGGCACAGGTGCCCAGAGCAGCTGTGGCTGCCCCTGAATCCCTGGCAGTGCCCAAGGACAGGGCCTGGAGCACCCTGGGACAGTGGAAGGTGTCCCTGCCATGGTGGGGATGGAATGGGATGGGATTTAAGGTCCCTTCCAACCTACACCAATCCATGATTCTAAAACTCTCCATACTTCAAAGAAACTGTTAAACAACAAAAGGATGTGGAAGCCAGGGCAGGGAGCATTTCATTTGAGATCTGCTCAGTGTCTAAACCAAGCTGTGCCATAATGAGTTTTCTCTAATGTGAAGGAAAAATTGAGAATTCTACAGACAAGCTGTGAGGCAAACATGTTTTCTCAGTTTTACTAGTAACAAACCCAGAGAAATGGTGCATTTGGGAAGTTGGCATGCAGCAGGCAGAGCAGCTGGACTGCACCCTTTGCTCCCAGGCTGGGACCACATCACTGGGAACTCACTGCCAGGAAAAAGGAGACTGCTGGCAGATGAACTCCTGGTGAAAGCTTTCACTGTATAATCTTATGTTAATAAGTGATTATAATAAGTGATTTCATCTTTTGGTGAAATAAATGCAAGAAAAATCTGTTGCCCACTTCAGCTGTAAAGACAGTACACATAACAGTAATGTGCCAGGCTTGAAGAATTGGTTGTGGGACTTGGACAATAAAAGCCCATAACTGGGTGCATGCAGACCCCTTGATGGCACACATCAGAGGGGAGTTCCCACTGTGCCTGTGCCCCTGGCAGCACATCCCTGGTCCCTCTACAGCCACAATTCCTGCAGGGATGGAGGAGCTGCCACAGCAAGGGAGGCTGTTCACTGAAACAGGCTAAATTACATCTAAATGTGCAGCCAGCTCAGGCCACAGAGACACAGACTGTGACCTAGATTGGTGCTGTGTGCCCAGCAGGGCTGCTGAGCACAGCCCTGAGCACAGCCCTGGACAGCACTGATGTTTTCCCTGGGGCTGATTCCATCAGACTGATGCAATGCACAGACATTTTTCTGACCTGCAGTGATTTAATGAAATGAGGTCTTATCCTCCCACGATCCAGCAGACTTGCCTGGCTTTTTTGTTGGATCTGAACCAGAATCTGAGCAAACACCAGGCTGTGCTAATACATTTCTCCTGCCCTAGCAGATGCACTGAGCAGAGTCCTCCCACCAGCTGTACCTGCACATCAATGGTGCAGCCCCAAAGCACAGGGTTACAGCTGGCCACACTCTGCCTCACCCCCAAGGCACCACTTCCAGTGACTGGATGCTCCCTAAAGGAGCCTGTAGCTTCTTGTCAGGTGCCTGTTATTTTCCTGCAGGATTTCAGCCCCTGCTGCCATGCAGATGTGGTCCAGAAACACAGGACTGCCATGCAGGGATCAGCGCCCAGCACCCAGCCCTGCCTGCACCCACCCCAGCACCCACAGAGCTCCAGAGGTGCAAACAGCTGGGCCCAGCAAGCAGGATTATCTCACAGCTCTGAGCACTGCCAAAGTCTCCTTTAACAGCCAAAAGCTTCAATTTACTGCATCTTATTCTTACTATTATTACATTTTAATTATTAAGCTAAAGCTATCGGAGTGTCCAAAGAGGGGCCACAAAGATGCTGAAGGGTCAGGAGGGGCCACAGGAGGAGCAGCTGAGGGCTCTTGGTGTGTGCAGCTGGAGCAGGGCACACTGAGGGCAGAGCTCAGGGATCTGCAGCTCCTCCCCAGGGGCAGCTCCCACCTCTGCTCTGGGACAGGGACAGCAGCCAGGGCACGGCTGGAGCTGGGCCAGGGCAGCTCAGGCTGAGAGCAGGGCAAGGCTCTTCCCCCAGAGGGTGCTGGCACTGCCCAGGCTGCCCAGGGAATGGGCACGGCCCCGAGGCTGCCAGAGCTCCAGGGATGCCCAGGCTGGGCTTGCTGGGGGCTCTGGGCAGGCTTTGGCTTTGGCATTGATCATCCCTGTGGGTCCCTTCCAGCTCAGCACATTCCATGGTTGTGTGAGAGTGAGGGATGGGGGAGATGAAGGATGGGGGAGAAATTTGGGCAGCGCTGCAGGGATGGCCAGCGTGGGGGTGTTGGGTCTCTGGGCAGGGACAGGAGTTGGATTGGATGATTGTGGGTCCCCTCCAGCCCAGGATATTCAGTGATTCACATAAAATGTTTTCTTTGTCACTGTGGGAGCTGAGCTCCCCCATCCCCTGCAGTTGTGGCTACTTGGGTTGGTTTCCAAGCTGATCTGACAGAGCTCAGAGAAATTTGGGCAGCGCTGCAGGGATGGCCAGGCTGGGGGTGTTGGGGGTCTGGGCAGGGTTTGGGGCTCCACTGGATGATCCTGTGGGTTTCTCCAGTTCAGGATATTCTGTCATTCTATGATTCAGCTGGTGACAGAGCCAGCCCAACAATGAGCAGCTGCCAGAGACATCCTCACTTTCTTCTTCCTTGTACAAGCCACTAAGAGGAGCCACATTTTCAGAAAATCAAGTGGAGCCTCTCTTACATAAAAAATCAACTCTTCCTAAGTAAAGCAGCATCTCTGTGCCACAGCTTTGTTGCTCACCTGAGCTCTGAGCAATCTAACCATCCAGAGCTGGCCTTGCTTTGCAGGAGTTGAGCCATGCAACCCTGAGCTCCTTTCTGACCTGAATCTGAACTCATGGCTATTTCAGCTCATTAAGGGGACAGAAAATTAATCACTGGGATTTTCTGCTGGCTGAACTGTTTTGTTTTGGGTCACACAGGCATCCAGGACAATGGCAAACATGGAGGAGGAGGAGGCTGGTTGCCACTGGATCCATTTGGCACAGTGAGAAACATCACCCTGAAAAATGCAGCTCAAACACAGCTGAGCTCAGAGCCAAAGAGAAACTGGGCACCACTGATGTTATTCACCACTGAAGGATTAGTTTGAACAACAAAGAGAATTTGACAGAGAATTCCTGAATTCAGGCTCTACTTCCTAATGCCAAATATTCCATCAGCTGATGCAAGGCACCTGCAGCTGCCCACCACACTGGGACTCAAACCCTTGCTTACAGGAGACCCTGCACAGTTGCCATGCACACTCTGAGGGTCAGTCAATGCTTGGAAGCAGCATTTGTCACCCATCAGCTTATCTGAGACTTTTCACAGCTTGAAGAAGACAAAATTATGTCCTTGGGACAAGAATGACAAATTCAAAACCTGTAGAAAAATATGGAATAGAAAAGTTTGAAGTTGCAGAAAGGTTTCCTGCCTTTCTCTCTTGTATTTACAAGGTTCATTTACCAAGAGCTGCAGGAGCACAAATCCCAAATTCCCATTTTCTGTGCCAATGGCTCTGTACTCTCAGATGCAGCTGCAGTTCATGTGCTTCTCCCTGGAGATGTCCACAGTGGTCCCTGCAGTGTCCTGAAGTGCAGGGGGAGATTTCTGAGCACAGCACTCATGAAAGGAGATTTCTGAGCACAGCACTCGTGCCCACTCTGGCAGATGTCCTGCAGGCCACTCTCCTGTGGTTCTTTGGTGCTCACTGCCCCTTGTCCATCTTCAGCACTTCCCAGGCAGAAGCAGCACTCAGAGGTGGGTTAAACAGACCCATTTCAGATAAGCAGATTTGCCAGAGAGCAGAAATCTTGTTGCAATCTGGTTGAATCCTTCTCTGTGTGAGGCATTTCAATCCCAGACATCCTGAAGGTTGGAGCTGGACAGGAACCAGAGCTCATTGCCTGTCCCAGAGTAAAATGTGAAAGCTTCCAAGCCCTGTGATTCTTGCCAAAGCAGAGACCATCATCACTGGCACCATGAGCACAACTGGGACAGAAACAGAGGCCCTGGGAAGGCTCCAGGCTTGGACTGTCCTGAGCTCTCAGCAGACATGGCAGACACAACACAGGACCAAGGGTGGGAGACACAGGCTCCCTGCAAAAACAGGGATTAAGAACAAGACTCCAAATCCTGGATTTAAAGGGTGACCAAGGCTGGAATATGGTGACGAGCAGAAACAAGGTGTGGAGTGTGAACTCCTTGAAGTGTTTTGTAAAACTGAGTGTTTAAACAATTCCATCCTGATGGGAAATCCTGCTCTCCTGTGGCTGTCCTACACAAACTGTCACTTTGGACTTACTTTAGGCTGACTTCACTCTGCTCCCAAACCAGCAGAGGATGGCTGGGCAGAGCCACCAGCCCTTCCTGCCATCAGCAGCTCAGTCAGACACTTTTAGACCCCTATAAATAACAGCCCTGGAGCATTCTTCTTCCTTGAGGCTGTGCAATTCCATCCTGAAGGCACTCAGACTTGCACCATGTCCCATGAACAGGAGTGCTGTTACTGCTCAGAGATCCTGCAGGAACAAAGTGATGACCCCAGGGCTGTTCAACCAAAGAGAGGGAGGTTCCAACACCAGGAACCTCCTGCCAAGGCTCAGTAACACCCTGAGATATTGAAACTCTGTTTTGGGCCAGGAAGCAAGGTGGAAAAGGGAAGGAAACACCCTAAACAAAACCCAGATTCTCTGGGATATGAAATATTTCAAAATAAAACATGAGGAAAAGTCAAGTTGAGAGGAAGGTCTAGACACTGAGAGTAAGGACAGGCTGGAGACCAGAGCAAACTGCTTCTCCCAGGTAAGGTCCTCTTCTCAGAGGCTCCTGCCAGCCTCAGGACATCACTCAGTACCCTCAGGTCTCTGACATGCCATGGTTCCCATCTGGTGTTTGCTGAGCCACAGGCACAGAGCCTTTTGCAGTGCTGGGTTTCCTTTACCAAGCCCCCAAAGCCCACATGTGTACTCCAGGCCACCATCCAAGCTGAGCCAGGGTCACTGCTAAGAGCCTTGGCTCTGTGCTCCAAACAGCTCAAAAGATTTTCTGGGGATCTTCCAACAGCAGCCTCAGAGGCAGCAGCCCAGGCTCCAGGGCTGTTTGTGTGCTACCCTCATGGATAAACACCTGAACTGCTCTGTGTACCCTCCTTCCTCCTGCTCTTGGTGCATAAGCTCCACCTGTGTGGTCCCCAAACCAGCCATGCCAGTGCGCAGCAATGTCACCCAGCTTAATGTGTGAGCTGCAAATCCCAGCTCAGTCCTGAAGAGACAGTAATTAATTAATGTTTTCCCATCTCCTCCAAGGAGGAATGCACAGGAGCTCACCTGAGCTGTAACCCTGCCAACTACTCCTGATGAGGCTCCTATTCCCACCACTAGGTTCTCACTCTGAAGAAGGAAGAGAAACCAGGCAATGTCCAAAATACAATAATAAAATACACATTACCTTTGCCCCTGGGCAGGAAACCTAGCAGCTGATCATCATCTTCCTTTGAGGAGACAAAGCAGTTAAACAACAAATCACATGGCAGCAGTGGTGGTGAGAAACAAAGAACTTCATGAACTTTCTGTCCAGGATCAGCACCTTGTAACCCCCTGGAGTCCCTGCAGCAGCCACAGCAGGCAGCTCTGCTCCCAGGGTAACCCAGAGCTGTGAGCCCAGGGTGGATGGAGCTCCCTTCAGCCCATCCCCATGGTAACCACCTAAAACTGCTCACAGGGGCTTGCTCTGCAAGCAGAGGGAGCAGGGTGAGGGCACACACAGACCCGTGTGGGCACTGAGCAGTGCCCCCAGTGCCCTGGCACGGTGGCAGAGGATGAGCTCTGTGTTGGCTCTGCCCTGCCTGCCCGGGCCTGGGGCTCTCTGCCAGCTGGGCTGCTGCCAAGGCAGCAATCCCAGTCCTCCAAATTCCAGAGCTGGAGCAGCTTCCAGCTCTGCCTGCCAACCTTAACCCTTTCACCACTGCCCCTGTCCCACAGCACAGAGTCACCCCTCTCTCTGTCCCAGAGCATCCAGAAGGGTGGAACAGGGGGTAGCAAATCCATCAGGAATCCAGAGCAACTTGGCATCAAACAGGATGGAGGAATAGCACAGGCACCTCCTGAGATACAGTGAGGGTTTTACCTGTGTCCCTGCTTCCCTGCCCTCCACAGTACCACATGAAACATGGGAGCAGACTTAAGGGACACTGGTGTCTGTGTGTGTGTGGGCAAGGTCCTTTCAGGCTGCTTTGATTGTGGCTGTGCTGTGCTGGGCCAGGAGCTGGGCTTGATGGTCCCTGTGGATCCATCCAGCCCAGGATGTTCTCTGACTCTAAACCCTCTGAGCAGAGCTCCCAGCTGAACAGAAAGTCCACTTCACCTTATATTCCTAAAAGGTATGTACAAGTGTGTATTTAAGGTACAGATGTGTATTTAAGGGTAAAAAAGTACACATATAAGAGGCATGAAAAGACATGTAAGATGCTGCACACCACATATGAGGACTGGAGTAGGGATTCCTGGCCCATGGACATCCCTGGGAGCACCCCACTGGTTTGGGTGGGATGCTGAGGGGAGTTTGCTGCACACACACAGAACTCCCCTCCTTTGGGACAGCCACTGGGACCTGCCTCCCCCAGCAGCTGCCAGGCTGAGCTGGAGAAGCTGTGGGTGCACAGGATGAGCTCTCCCACATTCTGCCTTGCTCTGTAGCCCAGCAGAGCCAGTATCTATCCCTGGCCTGTGGTCAGTGTGGAGAGAGGACCAGGACCCACCACAGGCACTCCCAGAGCTCCATTTCCCCCGTGTGGTGTGTTGGCTTGGATCCCCCAGCTCCAAGGTGTGGAGCACCAGGAGATGCCCAGGAGCCCACAGGCACTGCACAGCCAGCAGGCAGCAGTGGAATTACCCAGCAGGCATGCAGGCTGCTCCTCCTTGCTGTCTGACCTCCTTTTCCTTCTCTAACACACACACATGGCCTAATGAAAGCTCCATGGGGTGGCTGGGCCCCAGCTCCAGCAGCTCCAGCTAAGCAAACACTGCTGGGACTGGGAGGCTGCAGATGGAGAAGGACCATGGCTGGGAGAAGCCCTGCACTCCTCCACCTCTGCTGGCAGGCAGCAGCAGAGACAGATTAGAGCTGACTGGAGTTAGCAGCATTAAATAAACATGCCTGCCCTCTTTGAAGTTGTGCCTCCCTTGAACATGAGCTCATTCCACGAGGTCTCTTTTTGCTCAGCCCCAGGAAGCCACGGGGTTACTCATTCTCCATGGAGTTAACTCTTCACAGGGCTCCCCACCTTCCACACAGTCAGCCCAGTAAACGAGCACAGACCAGTTTGCCACAGCAGCAGCTGACTGCCTGCATGTCTCTCCAGCTCTCTTTAAGAGGAATTCCCACCAGGAAAAGGAAACTGCCTGACTCCACCACATGGTCCTGCAGGCTGGCACATGGAGAAGATTTATTGGAGCTCAAGGAAAAGGCAATTCCTCTGTGGTGATGCATCCTCCCACCCTGCCAAGAGCTGCACTCTCAGGTCTGGGAGGACTGTGCTCAACCCTCCACCACAGCAGGGCTGAGGAAACACAGGAGGAATTTCATTAGAGAAAGCTCCCAGTACTCTGCTCTTTTGGTTTAATCCCACAAAGTGCAAGTCAGAAATTCTTGGTCAGGAGAGGGAGCAGACAGTCACAGAGGGAGAAGGAAAAACACAAAGACAAGGCTGATCTCAACTCCCTGGCATTTTTGCATGGCTCATGCAACCCTTGCCAACCCCTGCTCTTGTCCCAGGAGTTGAAAAAAAAGGAGAAAGAGAGCAGAAATCTGCCTGAGGGTGAGGGCTGCCTCTGCCTGTGAGAGGGGAGATGTGACTTTTTGGGGGTCACTGTTTTTGTACACGAGCAGGAAGTGCAGAGTCACTGCACATGGAGCCCATGGGAAAGGGAGAAGCCATCCCAGCCACCTGCCAAGGGAGAAGCACAAGCTTCCCAGGATGGCACAATGGGGTCTTGTTTCTGGATAACTGACTGGGCTCTGCTCACCCACAGCTTCAGCCCCTGGCAAGAGGAGGCTGGGGAGGAACAGAGTTGCCTGTGCTGGGGCTGAGGGTCAGACAGGTTCCCACTTCTCCTGAGGAGGCTTCCACCATTCTCCTGAAACCTTCCACCCCCAGATTACTGCCAGGAAAGCTCCTACCAAACACAAATACATCTTGAGCCACTCGTGCAGTACCTGAGAGGCACCCTGGAGATGCCTGGTGAGAGCAGGAGGGCACCACTGGAGGAGTCAGCCACTGCCTGAGAGGGCCCCAGTGCTCAGCTGGGACACAACAAGCAGCAGGAAGAGAAGGAGAGGCTGGGAGCAGCAAGGCAAAATGTAGAAATCCAAGATAAAGAGGAATCATCTTCAGCCAAGGGGAGCTCACAGCTTGGCTTGCACACAGATCACCTCAGGCAATCCACTGAGACCAGCCCTGCAGCCCTGAGCACAGAGCTGGCCCATGCCAGGGACACAGGGCAGCACCAGCCTGACAGGGCAGCAGGAGCTGACCCAGGACTTCCAAGAGGAACAGTTTTGTCAGAGAAATGCTTTGCTAAGCAGCCCTTCAGCTCTGGCAGAGAGGCTGTTCTCCTGCCCCTCATTTCATTGAGCAGCCATGTGCAGGGCTTGCCAGCCAGTAAATGCCAGAGGGATGTGCTTGGGGACGATGACAGCCCCCTGAGCCCAAACACAACTGTGATGTGAGAAAGCTTGAGACATGTCTTGAGAATCACACCAGCCATTGCTCAGGCCTTTGCAATGCAGCAAGTTCCACCCAACAATCACAGCCCTAGGAACAAGGCAGGCACAACCTGCTCCACACCTGCTTTGTCCATGTTCACAGCAAAGGCACACCAAGAAAACTGCCCCAAGTGCAAAGGGGGGCAGTCCTGCAGCTTCACACTTCTCATTATTCCCCCTGAGAAAAACTGCACAGCAAATGTGGTTCAAGGCGCAGGAAACACTTCAAGGGAATTCCTGGAGAGGAGCAGACCTCAGCAATGCTGTATACAGCACCATCCCTCCCCAGAGCCATCATCCTGCCCAGCTTCATGGACAGCCAGGCTGTTCCAGGCTATAGCTCTGATCACCTTTACCACACACAAAGGAGCACAAAAACCAGACAGAGCACCCAGGTGTCCTTGCTGCCAGTCTCTGCCTGCTTTGCTGCTCTTAGAGAGCTGAGTGGAGGAGCCAAGACAGCTAAAACCAACGTGGGCCTTACCTTTTGTACCAGGGGGCTGCAGATTATCTCCAGTCAGCGACCACCAGCCTACGGGAAAGATGTCCCGGGGAATCATATCGGCACCAGTAATCGAAGGCACCTCTCCAGCCATCAAATGTATCAGGACCTCAGAACCTCTCACCTCCCCAATGGTGGCCGGGCAGATGAAGTGAGGGTTCTTCCTGTCCACTGCCTCCAGCTTCATACCTGTCTTGAAGAAGTTTGGGAAGGAGATGGTGGTTCCTACAAGAAGAAGTGGAATATATGCTCAAAGGGGATATGGCAGCACCTCCCCACACCAGGGCTGTGCCCTCACCAGCAAACTCAACTCCACCAGGAGCTGAAGGGAGTTAGTGGGCTGGATTTGAACCCCAGTAGGCTACACAGCCACTGCCTTTTAATCAAGAGGCAGCAAAGTCCACTACTCACTGCTGGACTGAAGCCAGGGAGTGGAACATTCCACAAAGGTGCTGATGTTCCCACCCTGCATTCCCCACTTCGAGCAGCACCTGCAGCCCCAGTGAAAAAGCAGCTCCTGCCTCAAGCCTGAGCCCTGAAGCTCAAACACTTCCTTGGCAGACCTCTGGCTACATCCTGACACTGCTATGACACAGCTGGAGAGGACACAGGTCTGTCCTAGAGCAGCCCAGAGCTGTGCAGTGTCACCTCCTATGGGACCAGCACATCTCTGATGAGACAGCAGCTCTGAGTCTGGGGCTCTGCCAGAAGGATCTGCACAAACAGGGAAATACCTTGTGAAAAATCCGGACAGGAGCCATCTCTGCTCCATTCAGAGTCTTCAGAAGGAACATGGGCCAGGAGGAGGCATTGAGCCGGAAGCCTGAGGGGAGGGAAGAGGAGATGGACACTGTGAGACTGTGAGGGTTGATGGATCTGCAGCACATGCCTGCTCTGATGGGAACTCACACAACTGAGATCCCAAACCACCCTCCTGCCATGCTGGAGTCAGGTGGGATTTTAGCCAGAGATTCTGAATGCAAAGAATTTGTGTTATTGAAAAGAAAACATCTGGAAACAGCTGTCTGACTGCAATATTCACTTATCATAACAATCCCATTGACCATCCAGACAGAGCACTTTGTGCAGCATCAGTGTTGCCAGCTCCTGCTGCAGGGGAGACATGAATCAGCAAGTGCACACTCAGGCTATGGAATTTCTTCCTCAACAGGGATTCACAGCTTCTGGGTGGCCTCCTCTACCTCTAGTGTGAGCTGCAGGCAAGCTAATCTGAAGAAATAGAGGCTGTGATTTGGCTGGAACACATTATAGGGAAGGATTTCAGGTTTTGGCTTGCCACCTGCTGTGAAAAAAGTGGAGAAATAATAAAAGGGGGCTTATGGGAAGAAAAAGCAATTTCACATGCTCTGAAGTATGTGGCACTGACTATGACTCTACAACCAACAGAAGGCTCCTCAGGATATCACAGAACATCTTGCTAAACGTGCATCTTCCTGCACAGGCAATTTCTGCTGCTCAGCTGTGTTTGGTCTGTGGTTGGAGGGGTTTTGAAGGCAATCCTGGCACTGGACCTGGACCAAGAACATGGCAAAACTTTGCCCAGGTTGCAGGGCTCAGCACAGGTCCCCCTGCCAGCCCTGAGCTCTGTCAGATCAGTTTGGAAACCAACCCAAATAGCCACAACTGCAGGGGATGGGGGAGCTCAGCTCCCACACTGACAAAGAAAACATTTTAAGTGAATCACTGAATATCCTGGGCTGGAGGAGACCCACAGGATCATCCAATCCACCTCCTGTCCCTGTCCAGAGACCCAACACCCCCACCCTGGCCATCCCTGCAGTGCTGCCCAAATTTCTCCCCCATCCTTCATCTCCCCCATCCCTCACTCTCACACAATCATGGAATGTGCTGAGCTGGAAGGGACCCACAGGGATGATCAATGCCAAAGCCAAAGCCTGCCCAGAGCCCCCAGCAAGCCCAGCCTGGGCATCCCTGGAGCTCTGGCAGCCTCGGGGCCGTGCCCATTCCCTGGGCAGCCTGGGCAGTGCCAGCACCCTCTGGGGGAAGAGCCTTGCCCTGAGCTCAGCCTGAGCTGCCCTGGCCCAGCTCCAGCCGTGCCTGGATCTTGTCACTGGAATGATCTGTGTAAAGAAAGAGCAGCAGCAGATGTGTGCACATGGAAAATACTACAGGAAAGAGAAAACCCTTACTGGGTTTTCTAGGCCCTTGAACTCTGCAGGCAGGAAGGACAACTGCAGCACTAGCTCAGTTACCTGTCTCATGCTGGGTATAAATCATCCAGTTCCACTCCCCAGCTATGGGCAGGGACACCTTCCCTGACCCCACTGTGCCAGGCTCTCACCACGCTCACAGGGAAGAGTTTTATCCCAACATCCCAGCTAACCGTGGCCTCTCCCCTGGCACAAGGTGACACAGAGCAGAGCCGGGCACACGGGGCAGCACTCCCAGCCCTGCTCTGAGCACAGCCAGGGCTGTTCCACCTGTGCCTCGTGCCCTCTGCTGGCCACACCACGCACAGGAGGGACCCACCGGCCCACAGGGCTTTGGAGAGACGGGCAGCAGAACCACGGAATGGTTTGGGTTGGAAGGTCTCAGATGACCAGTGACAGCCACCTGTGTTGAGGCTGTGAGCAGTCACAAGATTTTATTATCATTCCTTCCTTTCCTTGCTAGCCTTCTGATGAAATACTTTCTTCTATTTTTTAGTATAGCTTTAATATATAATTTTCTTTTAATATAATATATATCATAAAATAATAAATCAGCCTTCTGAAATATGGAATCAAGATTCTCATCTCTTCTGCCCATCCATGTCATCAGCTGATTAGTAGGAAGGACATGATTCTGACTCCTTCTCAGCCAATGAATAGGATAAATAGGTTGCTGGCAAAGATTAGGATGAGTATGGTGATTAGGAAGCATAGTAGATAGGTGAAAAATTTTGTAATGTAGGGGTCTGAGGCCATATATCACGTTGCAAATTGTAGGATAGATCATGATACAAACAGTGCAGTGGGGAAGAAGGTAAGGGAGTAGAAATCTATTTTTAGGCTGATGGGGATTTTGAAGTTTATAATGAATTTTCATTCTCAGAAGGTGGTGAGGCTTTCTGTCCCAGTGAAGCCCTCTCATCCTGCAGCCCCTGCAAGCACCACCACATTTGATGAGCCCCGAGTGAGGAACATTCCCACACCCCAAACTTTCCCCACCAGCAACTCAACCCTTACTGGACAACTGAACTCCAGCTCACCCAGTGGAGGCTGCAGCATGCCTCCATTCTTCTCACAGTTGCCAATGGGCTGGATCTCAGCAGAGTCCACCAGCCTCCAGAAGTCGTTCTTGTTGTCGCTGCCGTCCAGGCGCAGGCGCAGGCGCGCGCCCGTCAGCCCCACCACTGGTGGCGATGCAGGTGGACGTGGTGTTCCGGGGTCCTGGGCCTCCAGCTTCATACTGATCTTGAACTCGTTTGCAGGTGGAGTGTAGGACTGAAAAGAGTGGAACAAGGCCTGTGGTGTTATGTTTTAGTTCAATGGTTTGCTCTGTCTCAGCCCTGGAAAATGTCGGGTTTGTTCCAAGCCTGTGATCCTCCCCTGCAGTATCGTGGATCTGTAATTCCATTGGCCCAAGGTTTATTCTGCACCCACTTTGAATCTCCTCGTTAAGATGTGGGAGGTAGACCAGGCTCTCTCTTGGCCCTTCTCTCCCTAGGCTCTCCCTCTCTCCCCCTTCTCCCTCAGAAACCATGCTGCTCCCAGGGGTGGGACCCCCAATAAACCCTCATCTAATCAGCACCCTCAGAAGCCATGTGGAGTCTCTGAAGCAGAGTAGAAATTTTTCAAAGTAGGAATCCATTTTGATTTCGATGTGAAATGTACATTTTTGAGTGAGCCTGTGGTTAGAAACAGAGCTATTAGCCTGACTGCAAAAGCCTAGGCTCAGAGAAACTGGCTTCAGTGAAGGACAGAGATAAGGGGGTGCAGAGCGAGACTGCTGTGAGAGCAGGTCAACCTGACTAAGAATTCTTTCTGATAAAGAAGAACTAGTGGCAAATGTCACATGAAATTCGTTAAAAATGAATATGTATGAATCTATTGTGAAATTGTATGCATATGTATATGAGAGGGGGGATAAAAAGGGACCTGAAGTTCCCCAGATGTACCCATGTCATTTTAGGAGAATGATTCCCACATGTGTCCAGTGCTGTAACAAACATACTGGCATTACAACTTCCACAAAAGTTGTGGAGTTTTGATTATCTCTGCAAAAACTCTCCTTGCTGCCTGCTGCTACCAGTGAACACACAGCTTAGGGGGACCCTCCAAACCAAGGGGCCAGGATTGCCAATACATGCATGGACCAACCCAGGCACAAAGCTCCCAGCAGCAGGAGCACCCAAACGGGGTCTGCTGAAGGCTGACAGCCCCTCCAGGCACAGGCAGAGGCATCACTGAGAACTCAGCAAGCCCTGGCACATCTGTAACAGACCCCATCCTTCCATCCTGCACCATCCAGGCAACTAAAGCCTGTCCTCTGGATCACAGAGTCATTAATGCTGCAAAACACCTCTAACATCACCAACTTCAGCTGTTCCTACATTACTGCCAAGCCCCACCACTAACCAATACCCTAAGCACCACAACTACAAGTTTTTTGAAACACTTTCGGGATGGGGACTCCACCAGTGCCCTGGACAGACATTTCCTTGGCCTGATCACCCTTTCAGTGAAGAAGTTTTCCTGCTATACAACCTGACCCTCCCCTGGCACAAGTTGAAGCTGTTTCCTCTTATCCTGTCCCTTCTTCCCTGGGAGCAGAGCCTGACCCCACCTGGCCCCATCCTCTTGTCAGGGAGTTGTGCAGAGCCACAAGGGCCCCCCTGAGCCTCCCTTTGCTCCAGGCTCAGCCCCCTCCCAGCTCCCCCAGCCATTCCTGGGTCTCCAGACCCTTCCCCAGCTCCATTCCCTTCTCTGCACATGCTCCAGCCCCCTTGTTGTAGGGGCCCAAAGCTGATCTCAGGATCTGAGGTGCAGCCCCACCAGTGCCCAGTGTGGGGGATTAACCCTCTCCTGGGAAGATTCACCCAGCCAACCCCAGACCCACAGACACTGATGCTCCCTCCTGCCCAGACCCAGGTGTCCCACACTGATTCACTCCTGCAGCCCCTGTACTCAGCACACAACCGTCTGGGTTTTAAAATACTGCTGCCCAGGGGCTGCTGTTTCTGTCAACCAATTTCACAACAACTGGGGTGAATTCTGCTGAAAATCTCCTGATTGAGCAGGACCCACCAAAAGCTGGATTCCAGCCTACTCAGGACACTTTCACCAAGGGCTTGGCAGAGTTAATAACACACTCATGCTCCCAACATGCACATCTGAGAGGAAAACCTTCTGTGCTACTCTAAATGAATCTTTTTAATCTTTGCTTCAGCACTTGGATTTCTGTTAAGTCTCCAATATCCTTAAGTATCTTCCTTTCCAAGCCAGGGGCCCATCCCAGGCACAGAACTCCAGGGCCCCAGTGGACCATAGCCCTTGACCTTTCCTGTTTTTCACCCTCTTACCTGCTTGAAACAATGGGCAGGAGCTGGGATGGCACATGTCTCTTTCAGGGTACTTCTCCCAGGTGAAGTGACCTGAGAAGTAAAAACAAAAGCATTCAAATAGGAACAGATGAGCAAAATTCTCAGCAAAAGAACTGGCCAGACTCCTGAGCTGGCAGTTCTGCACTTCTCACAGAGGAGGTGCTCACAGGCAACGTGTTTTCACCAAGAACCTCTGATGTTTGTGAGCACAGAAGATTTACAACTGCAACTGACAGGCAGAACAAAGCACAGCTCTGCCTTCAGCATCCTCCTGCCTCAGTGCTGCTGAGAAGGGGCTGCACAGAGCCAGGGTAACAACCTGCAGCTTAATGGAAAACACCCAGCACAGATGGGAATCTGCTGAGTCCTCCAGACAACTGTCCCTTCAAAACCATTCATTAAACACATCACTCAGTCTGGGGATTGCAAACAGTCACTGTGGGCTGTGAGAGCACAGCTTGGGGGCTGGAATGAGATTATCTTTAAGGTTATTTCCAACCCAAGCCATTCTGTGATCCCATGATTGTAAATTGTGGATTTAGAACAGGAATCTGCTTTGTGGTGACTGGATGGTCCCCCTGGTCCAGCACAGACACAGCCCACCCCAGGGATCAGCCCAACCCCAGCAGTAAGTGAACAGGACAACAATTAAGTGCCATGAAGTCCACAGGATGGGAGCAGGGAGCCTCCAAACAGGGATTTACTGAGCTCAATACCTCACACCCAACCTCAATCCCCCCTTCCAGCAAGTGCTGCTGCCAGGGAAGAGCTTTTCACCCTTGCCTGCACCTTCCTCAGGAAGGGTAGGGTAGGAATACAGCAGGAAGGGTAAAAGCAATATGTCACCCAGGGAAACCTGTTATTAAATGAGGAATTAAAAGCTCCTGTGATCTGAGCAAATCATGACTTTTGCCATTTAAACTGAGCAGCTGGGAGAGGAACCTTCCAGCATGACATTCACTTGTATTCATCCAAACAGCTCCCAGGAGACCACTGTTTTCAAGGCATTTCAAGAGCAGTGGTGGCAGCACAATTAAAGTCAGCCACTGCTTCCCCGAGTCAGGCAAGTCTTAATCAGTCTATTTTCAAAACAAAGCTACATTAAGAACCATTTTAGCTACTGCAGCACACAGCACACCTCTGAAAACTGAGGCAGTAAGGTCAGCACACATTGCTTCAGTGCTGCCTCGTGCACAGAGGAGCCTTCATAATCTACAGGCTTCAATAAATACAAGGAGTGCTGCTTTCTCACCACCTCCCATGCAGATGACTAGTACACTGTTAAAAATGGGGAAAATGAACAGAAAAATACAGTTTCATTGCCACACTGGCTGAATATTTGCTGTTTGCAAACTGACAGCACTCTCCATGCCACAGAGTAGTCAGCTCCATCCCCTGGCACATATTTCCATTTCAGCCACAGTCTCACACTGGGTGAATGAAGAAATTCAGTGACTTACTGCAATGATGCTCTCACAAAACCAAAATACTTTTGCTTTAATTGAAGATATGATTTTATACTTGGTTCTGTCAATGAAACTCTTTGTATGAATAATGTGGAGTGAACATCCAGGCAAAGCAAAGCTGGGCACTCCTGGCCTGGAATTGCCTTATGCATCCCACCCCTGAACTCTGGTGGCTGATGTGGGCTCATCTCAGACTGGGGTGGCCCTTCACAGGTCACTGTCCCCACAGCACAGAGCACACCCAGGTGACAGAACAGGGTGAGCAGTGCCATTGTCAGGCCCTGAGCCAGCAGCCTGAACAGGATCAGCTGTGCTTGACAATTTTATTAAAAAAAACCAAACAAACTCCCCTCAGCTGGTTTCAATCCATCACTATTAAAAGTTGTCATGGTTTTAATCTTCCCACTTTCCACTCCCTCCACACCAAGCCAGGCCATCCTGCTCCCTGCAGCAGCTCAGCCCACAGCCCAGATCCATGCTGCACAACCCCAGTGGGAGCAGAGAATTTCTGACACAGCTGCAAGTCTCTAAAAATAGTGTTTGGACATGGAACTTATTTGAGATTAATTCTAAAGCCTGCTGGGATTCAACCACTGTATGAAGACACACACAGTACTACAACTGCAGCTTCTCTAGGACCTGAGGGAGCAGCATAGAGCTGGGCCAGGCAGCTCAGGCTGAGATCAGGGCAAGGCTCTTCCCCCAGAGGGTGCTGGCACTGCCCAGGCTGCCCAGGAATGGGCACGGCCCCGAGGCTGCCAGAGCTCCAGGGATGCCCAGGCTGGGCTTGCTGGGGGCTCTGGGCAGGCTTTGGCTTTGGCATTGATCATCCCTGTGGGTCCCTTCCAGCTCAGCACATTCCATGGTTGTGTGAGAGTGAGGGATGGGGGAGATGAAGGATGGGGGAGAAATTTGGGCAGCGCTGCAGGGATGGCCAGGGTGGGGCTGTTGGGGGGTCTGGGCAGGGTTTGGGGCTGCACTGATGATCCTGTGGGTCCCTTGAGCTCAGGAGATTCTGTGATTCTTTTATTTCTGTCATTAATGGTTCTGGTGATTTATTTTGCAAAGAAAAGCAGGAGCAGCAGAAAGACTTCCAAGAAAAGACAGAGCTGATACAGCAGTGTTCACTACCAGCCATCCCCACACACACAGATGGCAGGGCAAGCACAGGTAAAACCTGCACTTTTTTTTCAAGATTACCCTCAAACCAAGGTAAAAACTGCAGACTGCACTTGGAAGCTGCCACCACACCCTTAGCATGAGAGGAAACCCTGCACTTCAGGCCCTTGTTCCAAATCCCCTCTGCCCCTCTCCAGCACATTGGATCTTCTTCACAGGAAGAATTGACAGAAAGACCCTTAAATGAGAAACACCCTCTTTGCAACTCCATCTGTGAGCCAAACCAGGGCCAAGGATTGGGAATCCGTGTGATTCCTGTGACTTGGCTGTGGAAATGCCACTGGGGTGACTGTCTGTCACTTGTGCTTGCCTTGGGAAAGCTCCCTGTAGTGTGCTCATGCCAAAGGCAGACATCACTTCCAGGCAGAGAGTCACATTTGGCCTCTGATGTCTTAACCTCCAAAAATATTTACTCCAAACCAAACACTCCACAAACCCAAGGAGTCCAACTGCAGTAGTTGTGAACAATGCAGCTCTGCACCCTCATGTTTTGATTTTTCTTTTTGTTGCATTTAACATTGATCCTTTGCCCAGAATTTAAATGAAGATGGAGTTTCTGTTTATATCTTTAACTGAGATCTGGTTTGGGCTCCATTAGCATTTTGGCTCCCAAGGGGTCATCAATCCAAGTGAAACAATACATGTGTGTTTCAGGTCACATCTGTGAAGGAGAACGTGCCCTACCCAGATCAAGGCATCCCATTAAAGTCTGCAGCCCATATGTGGGGCTGCCAGGAGCACCAAGGCAGCACATGAAAGCAGCAGCACAGTTTGAAAATGAGCAGAACATGGTCTGGGCTGGCAGATCCCAGGTGACAGTGGCTGTCCCTGATGTCTGAGCATGGCCTCCTGAAGGTCAGCTCTCCCACAGGCTGCCCCACCCTACAGGAATGTGCCTTTTGTTGATAGAGTGACAAAACTCTCCTCTGTCCCCTCAAAAAGGAAAGAAGCCCAGAAGTTTCTCTCCTCTATTAGGTGAAAAAGACACCTCATAGACCTGGGGGACTTCAGCTCAAACTTAAGGATGGCCAATTGGACAGGAGCCAAAAAGTCCCACATGGGCAATTTACTAGAAAAGAAGTGAACAAAGAAAATAATGACTTTTGTAAGGTGTGTTACCAGGAGCAAGGACCTCCTGCACCTAGCTCAGTTTTTCTGTTTGTTATTTTGCCTTTTATTAAACCTTTTTGTTTCCAACACTGCAACAGAAGCTATCCTGCTGATTTTTATGCCTCCAAAGGTAGCTGAGCTATCTTGAATATCTGAGAGCTTATGAGACCTGGCGTGAGGAGGCTCCTATAACACAACCCTGCCCCATCCCAGGCACTTTGCTCAGCCATCAATCCAGCTGCACGTGCTCCACTGGTAACATGAGCCCCACTGCTCTGTCCTGCTCAGTAAAATGTGACATGTGTGAGTCAAAGCTAACAGCTCTGAACCACCAGGGTGCTGCCTGCTCTGTCCTGCTCTCCTCAGAGGTGTCCCAATGCAGCTTTGACCCAAAATCCTTCCAGCCTGGATTACAGGCTGCTCTGTGCCAGATGCTGCAGTTTTACCCCCTCACTGTGCAGAATCACAGAATGGTTTGGGTTGGAAGGGACATCAAAGCACATTTCTTTCCACCTGCCATAGGCAGAGACACCTTCCACTGTCCCAGGTTGCTCCAAGCCCTGTCCAACCTGGCCTTGGACACTTCCAGGGATGGGGCAGCCACAGCTTCTCTGGGCACCCTGTGCCAGGGCCTGCCCAGCCTAACAAGAATTTATTCTCAATATCCCATCTAACCCTTGTCGCAGACACCTTTTGTGAAAAATCCTTTCTTAGGATTTTTCCTGCTGGAGCTGAGAAGTTTCAGTAGCAAATGTAAACAATTATTATCTGCTGCTGTGGAATGCAACAGGTCCACCTGTGATTGGTGTTCTGTAGATGTTTGGATTTACTGACCCCTCACGGTGGAGCTGCTCTTGCTCTCTGCCGAGACACAGACCTTTGTTATTCTTCTTTCTATTCTATTCTTAGCTTAACCAGCTTCTGAAGAAGCTCCTTTCCTTTCTATTTCTATGTAGTATAGTTATAATGTTATATGAATATCATAATATAATAAATCAAGCCTTCTGATAATAAAATCAAGATCCCTGTACCTCCATCCATCTAAAAAACCCCTGTGATCACCGTCACAAACCCTAACAAGAATTTATTCTCAATAATAAACAGAAGAATTTAACAAAAATTTATTCTCAATATCCCATCTAACCCTGCTCTCTGACAGTATGATGCTGTCCCCATTGTCCTTCACTTCAGGCCCTCGTCCAAAGTCCCTCTTCAGCTCTCCTGGAGCCCCTTGTGGCACTGGAAGGGGCTCTATGGTCTCCTCAGACCTTCTCTTCTCCAGACCCAAACCCTCCAAGGATGTGCCCAAGCTTTGGGCAGTGATGAGCTGCTCAGAGTTTCTTGCAGGTGATCACCAATATTCACTGCTGCACCATGCACTTGTCAAAAAAAATCTTCAGCAATCACAAAAGGGAGAAGGGAGGGCAAAAAGAAGCAGGGAGGGAGGAGGGAGCTCTCTTACCTTGGTACTGGGAGGGAGACTCTGACGGGCGGCTGTGCTTGTGCTTTTTACCATCTTTCCAGTCTATGGCTGAGACAAGAAACAGAGCATCTGTGTCAGGGCAAGGAGCCAGGCAATGCACCCTCCTGCACTATCTGTGTTCCAGGCACTTCAGAGCAGAGCAGTGACCTCCCTGTCCTGACCCCAGTGATGTGGATTGTCTGCCTCTATCTCTGGGTGTGCTCCCTTCCTCTCCACAGGTACCTGACAGGAGGGATCCACATCAGCACCTCAGTCCCTCTTTATCTCCCACCAGCCACTGTTCTCCTTTGGTGACAAGCAATAACAAAGAACAGCAAACTCCATCACTTCAGCTATAAGAAGAAGGGCTTGAGAGGAACAAACATAAATTACAGCCACTAAAAATGGCTCATGTGGATCTTTGGTGCTGAATGGTTCCTTGTGTATATACTCCAGGTTATTCCACACAAGCAACCTCAGCCCTTTGTGGTGACTTCTCTGAAAATCTGCACAAGTGCACTCTCCATACAAAACAGCAGTTTCCTTGTGTCCCTTGCAGCTCAGAAGAGAGCACAGCAAAGCAGCACCAGCTCTGCAGAGCAGCTCACCTGAACTTTGTTCATGACAGCTTTGGGTCTCAGAGCTCAAATAAAATTGAAGCTCTCAAGACAGCTCTGGAAAGTGATAGAGCAAAAAGTGGGGAATGCTCATCCTGGCCTCCAGCCCTGTGCCATGGCAGAGCTCACCCTGGAGTGCAGCTCCTCTATTTTACAGACCATTTTCAGGGCTATTGTAGACAGCAGCTTGGTAGTGCCCTGTGAAATGTGCCTTGCCCCCATGAAAAACAGCTCCTTGTGAAAGGAAAAGGTTTGAAATCTGAGCAGTAGCTGGAAGAGGCAGGCTAAGAGCTGCTTCTAAAGTGGCCTGGGGTGTCTTGACGTGTCTGGAATTGCTTTGGGACAATTATTTTTACAATCTTCTCTTCCTGACATATTCTTTTCAGCACAATGGACAGGACAGCATGTAGGTTTTATTGCTCTGGAAAGTGATGGAGCAAGAAGTGGGGGATGCCCACCCTGCCTCCCACAGCCTCCAGCCCAAAGAGGGATGCCAGATCAGCATCCCCTAAACGAACACAAGGGACATATGGAGTGTGGCCACAGCATCCCTAGACATGGGCCAGACAAAGAGCTCCTTGGAGAGACATAAATGAATGAAAAGGATTGAAGGACACCCTTCCTAATAAATGCATTACCACAAGGCACAGTATTGTGCCACATCCCTAAGAAAGCAAGAATAAAGGACATAAAGTATTTAAGTCAGAAGCAAAAGAGCCCCCTGGGTGGGTGAGGCTCCCCCAGTGCTGCAGGACAGCTCTAACAGCATCCATGCACTCAAAGGAGCTTCTCACCATACTCTGCAGGTGAAGGTACATTTGTTCTTAACCTTTAACATGCAAAAATCCTCATTAAGCAGGATACAAAAGCAGCAGAAAGAGAGCGAAACAAGAATTTCCGCAGACAAATAAAGAAACAGAGCAAGTTCAATGCATTATTAAAAAAGCAGGTAAGTAGGACAGAAACCCACATGTGCACAGTGCAGGTGCTGCCTCTGCAACCCAGAGCCTGGCATTGTGAGCCCAGGTCACAGAGGCAGGCTGGCTGCAGGCTCCAGGAGCACAGAGAACAAGCTGTGAGTGAGGCTGAACCCAGCCAGCCTGGCCTGGGCCACGCTGCTGACTAATCAACCAGCCTCCTTTATTGCCAAGCCCTCCAGCTGCCTCACAGCAGGGTCTCCCCATTCCCTGCTTTCCTTCATTTATTTTCACTTCATTAAAGGACAAGCAGTGTTAGGAAGAGGATAATGCCGCTGTAAGATGAACCACGACAGAAGCAAAGGAGACATTTAAAAAAAATAAAGGGAGGAGAGAAATCGAGCATAGAAATCTCCTGCAATAAACCTTGGGAGTGTGGAGCAGATGTGAACAAAGAGCTGTGGAGGATGCTCCATCCTCTCCCTGCTCCCTTCCCCCCTCCTCCCTGATGAGATCACTCCAGTCAGACGCACATGCATGGCACAGCACTAGAGGAAATCAATATTTCTGTTCAGCACGAGAAGCCAGAGCAGCTCAGCTGCAGGCAGCCTGCTTGGCTTCACCCTTTTTGTTGGGGATGCAGGACCCAGGAAGCACGTGCTGAGTGAGGGGCCAAGGGACTGGGTGGCAGGGGAACCTCCTGACAGATTTCCCCTCCACAAGGCAGGCTGGTTTCTGGTTTCATGCCTCATTAGAGGGGGAGCCTGTGCCAGCTCAGGCAGTTTGCCTCATGCTGGGAGCTCTGCCAGATGGTGCCCTGGGTTCTGCAGGGCACCCTCCATGAGCTGCAGGGATGCCCCTAAAAAGGATTCTCCTCTTCCTGTCACAGAGGGGATTGATGAACTGCTCTCTGCTCATGGATTGAGAAACATAACTCAGTTTTGGGCTCCCAGCCACATCCCCTCAGCTCCCACCCCACTGGCAGCCCCCTGAGGCACTCAGGCCATGCCAGCTCACTGCAGGGCCCTTGGCTGTGCCAAATCACTGCTCACCTTTCTGAGGGCCTGGTTTCCGCATTCTACCACCTGCTGCTGTCCTTGTCCTGGGACTGGGCTGCTCTTACAGAGCTGAAGATGTCTAGGACAAAAGAAATAAAGATGAGAAAATTCCCCAATCTGGAGTACACAGTCAGCTGCAGCATTAACTCATCACACAGTGGGGGGAAACATGCTCTGTCACTTGGGGTAGCACAGAACACACAAAACTCATTTTACCCCCTGAAACTACAAGACTTTCTCCAATTTGTGGAAAACACCAAATTCATGGCAGCAGGAGCAGCATGAATAAGCACAAGGAGCACATGGCTGTCTCTGTGCTAACCCTACAGTGGGTCCAGAGATGTGTGTGGAAGGAGGGGCTGCTCCCACTCACTAACAAAGGGAGGCAGAGCTGGAATTTATGAAAGAAAACACATGGAAACATAACATTAACTCTGGCAAAGCAGCACAGCAATCCCCAGCTTGCCACTTACAATTCAAATTGCTCACAGCAGTTCTGGGGAATAAGGATGAGAAATTGGACAATGACCCAGGAAATACTTTTGCTGTTAGTACTGCCACGAGCGTCCAAGTTGTGCTGCAATTTTTGTTTTCCTGGTTGGAGAAAAACTGGCTGGACTGTGCCCAACAAGAAAAGGCATTTGCATTCTTGTTATAAAGAGATATTCCTGAAAAATCAGAGCTCCTGGGAGATGTGGGGTGGTCATGTACAGGGACCAATGCTCCAGCACAAGCACTCTCACAGGGCAGGGCCTGCCACACCCACCAAGCCCTGCCAAGCCCTGCCACAAAAACATCCAAATGAATGGCTGAGCCACAAACCAGCCCTTGGGAAAGCCACGAATAGCATGTTTTGACACTCCACTAACTAATGAAAGATTAATTGTATCAATATAATTCCATTTTGTTCACAGTGGGGCAGTCAGGAGAAGGAGGGAGCTGTCTCAGGATGCAGCACTGAGTAGCTGTTTAAAGGTTATTTACAGATCCAACTTGGCAAGAGTTTGGGGTTTTGAAAACCAGGCTTTTTCTAAATGTAAGAGAAATAGAGTTTAATTTTCTGTAACAGCTCTACAAACTACAGCCTCTTTACATGCAACACTGAGCAATACTCTGAGAAGAAAAATACTGAAGGAATATTAACTACTAAAGGAAAAAAAAATCCTGGTTGTTTTATTAATCCAAATCAAAAGGTGCACAGTAGTCACTTATTGCCTCTCTCCTAAATAGTGTGTGTGTCTGTACACACTTGTGAAAGGAGTAAGGTTGGTTTCCCTTTCAATAGCAGAAGGTAACCTACATGTGAGAGGTTATTTACAACTTTTAAAGGTCCTTTACATAATTTTCTTCAGTAATTTTTATTAAAGACTAGCAGTCCTGGCAGGAAAAGTGCCCTAGACATAAAAACCCAGGCTGGAAGGTGTTTATATATAAAGGCACCAGACAAGCACTCTCCATCTCTGGCTCTGCCCCTCTGCTGTCTGTGGGACTTTCTCAAGTACCCACACAATAAATCTCATGTGTTTGGCACAGGAGTTCCTGTGCCCCTCTGAGGGCTTCTGAAAAGCTGCTTCAGCCTGAGCACCTCAGAGCCCTGCTGGCAGGGATGTGTGACCTGTTCCCTTCAGAAGTATTGGAAGAAAAAATAATTGTGACTGTGTTAGAGCTGCTCAGACAGGGTTTGTGAAAGGTTATGGCCCAATAACCTCAATGAGGCTCAGGAGCACCTTGTCACCCTCCACAACCCCCTGACAGGAGGGGACACACAGGTGGGGGTCAGGGGGACCTTGTCACCCTTCACAACCCCCTGACAGGAGGGGACACACAGGTGAGGCTCAGGGGACCTTGTCACCCTCCACAACCCCCTGACAGGAGGGGACACACAGGTGAGGCTCAGGGGACCTTGTCACCCTCCACAACTCCCTGACAGGAGGGGACACACAGGTGAGGCTCAGGGGACCTTGTCACCTCCACAACTCCCTGACAGGAGGGGACACAGAGGTGGGGGTCAGGGGGACCTTGTCACCCTCCACAACTCCCTAACAGGAGGGGTAGACAGGTGGGGGTTGTCTCTTCTCCAATGGAATAGGGGACAGTTCAAGAGGAAACGGCCTCAAGATGTGCCAGGGGAGGTTCAGGTGGCACATCAGGAAGAATTTCTTCACAGAAAGGGTTGTGAAGCATGGGAATGGGCTGCCCAGGGAGCTGGTGGTGTACTGAAGAAATATCTGGATGTGGCACTAGAGCTCTGGTGTAGTGGACATGGTGGTGCTTGGTCTTGATGATCTTGGAGGTATTTTCCAACGTTAATGATTCTATAATTCTGTGATCCTGATAAAGCACAGAGCTGACTGCTGGTATCCCTCAGCCAACACTGCAGCAGGCTCTCAGCAAGATCTCGTGTCATGGAAGAGAATCAGATGTTGTAAATGTCCAATTTAAATAAATAAATAAACAAATGGTGACTCTTCCCCAAAGGAAGAGACTTAAGCTGCATGGGGAGTCCCACTTTGCTGAGAACCACATGAGTGCCAGCTCAAGGACACTGCACTCTAAAATATGCTTCCAACAAACTGCCCAAATGTGACAGCCCCAGCCTGACTCCTGCCAGCCTCCATGAGCCTCTGACACAGCTCTGCACCACCCAGATCCCCCCTACACCTCACATTGCAGAAACACGTGGGTTTATCCTGCAAAATCATAACTCAAGGGAAAAAAAGTAAAAGTTTTTTGCAAGTTAGAGTGCTCAGAGTCATGTAGTGCCTCGAGAAGAGGCAGAGCCAAACTCCATGATGCACAGCTTCAGCCTGCCTGCCCCAGGGGCAGCTGGACCTACACAGCCACCAGCCTTACTGCTGGTGTCCCAGGGACAGGGACAGCTCCTGCCCTAGGATGCAGGGATGCCCTTCTTCAGCCATGGAGACAGACACTGTACAAGCACAGCTGGGAGAGATCCACAAGGATCACCAAATCCAGCTCCTGGCCTGTCACAGAAGCCCCAACAGTCCCACCACCCTGGGGGTGTCTGACAGCATTATCCAAATGCTCCTGGAGTTCTGGCAGCCTCGGGGTCATGACCACTTCCTGGGGAAATAACCTTTTCCTATATCCAGCCTGACCCTCCCCTGACACAGCTCCAGCCACTCCCCTGGGTCCTGTCCCTGGTCACAGGGAGCACAGACAGGAGCTGCCCCTCTGCTGCCCCTGGGCTTTACTAACACAGGGCTTGGGAATTGATCATTTCCACTGACTGTAATTTATAGCTGCCCAGAGGAGCTGTAAAATCTCCACCCTTGGAGACACTCCAAACATCAGCAGCTCCCTCCCCTGCCAGCCTGATCTCACCTTGTAGCTGACTCTGACTTCAAAGTCAGCCCATCTCTCCATGCAGCATTGGACCAGAAAACCTCTGAAAACTCCTTCCAGCCTCAAACACCCAGGGACTTTATCTCACTGGATGGCAAGAGGAATCACTCTACAGGTTTTGACAAGGCTGAAATGCCCCAGTGAGGAGAATTCAGTGTAGAGAGAAGAAAGTCAAAGGCAGAACAGACAAGCCCACAGGCACCTGTGGACAGGAGAACCATGGTACCAATGGAGGTGACCTTTACTCCATTCAGGGACTGAAGACTGCAAAAATGGGAAAGTAATAAATAGCAGGAGGTACAGACTGGTATCCAAGGGGCAAAACCAGGCTACCCACAGAGACAGAGCTTCCAGAATCACCTCAGGCACAAACATGCCCCTGATGAGGACCTCCTGGCTGTACTAAGGACACAATCTTATTGTTGCATCAAACACAGCCTTTGAGATTTCCACAGCCCAGCACACGCTGCAATGCTCCATGTCCAGAGCCTGACATTGCACAGAGCTGCACACCAGAGTTCAAACTCCCCTTGTTTTCAAAAGCTGTGTTTCTCCTACTTGTGGAGACCAAGCTAATCTCCCAAGCATGAACTACAGCAGTACAGAGTGCTGATTTCCAGAATTTATAACCTGAAAGGACAGATCAATGTGCAAATTCATTTCAGCAGGATGCTACCTTAAAAACGTAAAAAGACCAACTAATTTGCTGCCTTTAGTAACAGATGAAGTGTCTCTCCCAGAGTTTCAAACAACTTTCACTCACCGAGATATCAAAAGTGCCAAGGGCTCCACTGAACTGTCATGGGCTCTAGTTCCCCATCACTCCTACAAGACAGCAGAGTCAGTACAAACACTGCGGCATAGCAAAACCTGAAAGCACAGAGACAAAATGAAAAAAGTTTGCATTTAATTGCAGAAAGGCTAAGTTACCAGCTGCATTATTCATGTTCATATTTAATTCATTTAAAACATCCAAATTTAAATTTAAAGACAGCTGTAACAAACATTCCCACTTGCACTCACAAAGCAGCACAGAACTTGACACAATTTAAGTTCAGCTTGCAGTGAGTACACGGGACTGCGGCTGTTAAACACCTTTGATATGAGTAAGATCACATCAACTGAGCTGATGGAAACTAGTTCAGCTTTTGTAAAATGAAACTATCACACAAAGGAGGATTGAAAAGACTAGACCTGATTAGTAATGAAAAGGAGAGAGACCACAGGAGAGGCATATAAAATAATGAGCAGCATGAAGAGAGAGAACTGGGGACTCCAAATTATCCCTTCCCAGTGCAGCAGAGCAAAGCTACAAAAGTAAAAAACTCCCAAGTATATACCAGAGAGAAGGAACAGTTCATTGGAAATTAATAGACATGCAACTTCCTAGTGGAGGAAGTTATCAAGAGAAGTAAACGAGAAACTTTAGAAATGACACAGACATTGAAAAGCAAAGCAGCATTTGTAAGGGTATCAAAGCACGAGACCCATGGGCCATCAGCACCCAGACCCCAAGAGCTGAATGAAGGCTGGTGCCCAGCCAAACCCTGCCCACCACATCACTGCCTCAGCAGCTGTGCTGGGGCAAGGAAAAGCTGAGCCCCTGCCCTCCTGCCAGGCTGCTGACCCCACTCACAGCCAGGGCAGGACACCAGCTCAGGACATGGTTTGTGCACAGCCTGGCGAGCCCTGGGCTGGGTTACACTGAGATTCACACTTCTGATGCATTTTCCTTTTCCTCAGGCAGGCAGGCAGGGCTGGAAGAGCATCCCAGGGCATCCCCAGCTCCTCCAGCACTGCTCAGCCTGCAGCAACACTGTGGAAATGCATCTTAATCTAATTAAGTTCTCCCCCCGCTGCTCTTGCCAACAGGCTCTTCCAAAAGCTCATCCCTAAGGGCAGTCAGATTCAATTTACCTGTGCCAGACTGGAAGGCAACTGCAGGGTTACAGGGGAGCCTACTCTGCAATATTCTTCCACAAAATGTGGCAACTGCAATATTAGTAAAACAAAAATGAGAAAATGTGGATGGAAGATGCTGTCCCATCTTTCCAGACCTCATGAGATGCATGTAATCCCTTTATCTCCAAAGCCTCTGCTCCTTCAGAGTGCATAATTATCAAAGGAGTTAGAGCTGAGGCTCTTAATGTCTCTTCTAGGCACTTCTTTGTTCCACTCGAGGCACCAATCACATCTGAATTATTTCCTGGGGTTGTTTGGACTTCCTATTATACAAGGATGATTATGGTGAACCTTGGGATGGAGTCCAAGTCAGATCCCAGCACTCCCATGTTTGATTGAAAGGGAAGCTGAAGGTTTGCTGACAGCGTGCCAAGCTTCAAACCTCGCTGGACAATGCCACTGCCAGCAGGCCAGAGGCTTTCAGAGACAAGAGGAAGAAAACCACCAGCAGTGAAACTGGAAAATGGTTTTATTAGGTCAGATACATACCCACAGATTAGGATTCAGGGGAGAAAAGGAAACTCTGCATATTGACAGAGGACTGTGAGAATGACGCTTCTGGGAAATCCCATGGGGCTGCCACAAGAGAATCCTGACAGTTTCTCATGATGCAAAGTGCCTGCAGTCATTGATTTGTTCCCCACAAAAGCACAGGTCTGGAGCACCATGACCACTGCAGCCACTAAAAATCCCTTCCATGTAACCTCTGCTTCAGCTGAGGTTTTCTTCCCAGTGATGTTTCCATCAAACCCCATCAGTGTTTCCAGCAGTAAAGAGCTGTCCCTTACAAATCCCCTCAGGAAATGTGAGGGCAGCCCTGTGAGCTCCTGCCTGTCAGGGATGATGGCAGTGCTGCCATTCCAGCCTCCCTGCTGGGATCTTTCAGCTCCATCCTGGCAGCCCCTGTGTGGCCATGGGTTACACAGGCACAGCCAGTGCCATCCCAAGCCAAGCAGAAAATCAGGCACATGATGGGCAGATAATGTGAATTACAGAATGTCCTGAGCTGGGGGGGATCCATAAGGATCATCAATTCCAACTCCTGACCACACACAGGACACCCCAACAATCCCACCCCATCCCTGAGAGCATTTTTCAGACTGAGCTTTGGCAGCCTTGGAACTATGACCATTCCCTGGAAGCCTGTTCAGTGCCCCACAACCCTCTAGGGGAAGAACCTTTCCCAAACTCAGCCTGCTTGCTCATTTAACACCTTTTCTGACATTTTTAATTTCTATGGTGCAGAAAGAAAAGCACTTTCAGCCTACCTGAGCAATCAGAGGAATGTCAGTACACGATCTGACTCCTCTTTCAGTTTTCACACCAGACTTGGCTCCTCTGATTTCTGCCTGGCCTGTGGACATCAGAACTTTTGCTGGTCTAAATCACAGTTTTTGCTCTCAAGGCACTCTCTGATGATCCAGCTGACTGACCCCTTTCCTGGGCAGAATCCAAAGAACAGCTCCCAGGACTGAGCATCAGCCTCCTCAGAGCCAGATATGCAGACAAGGATCCTAAACCAAAATGCCAAATGAATGTTTATGTGGGACCTGGAGTAAACCCTCAGGAGTGATCAGCTTCCCAGTCTGAAAAGCTGAGTCACAATTTATCTTAAACAATGATTTTAGCTCCTTCCACCTCCCTGTTACCATCCTCCTGAGCAAGACTGGAGTTTTATTTCTCCTTGTCTGTGCAAAGTCACATTTTTGGCAGCTCCAAACAAAGGCTGATGAACATACAGCACCTCTGGAAGCATCTCCCCTCATCAGGTCAGGAGAGCCCTTACATTCACACCAGGGAATATTTCTAAGTACCACTGTACAATGAATGCTGCTATTTCCATCTGCAGCACTGATCCCCTTGTGTGATCTGAAATACCTGATGGCTGTAAACCATTACTCCTCCTTCTGCCAGAAAGGTTTTCTGTTCTTTCCAACATCTCTCATTCTCTGGAATTAATTTTATCCTTCTATCATGTAAGAAGTGGACTGATGAACTCCAGACTTCATGACAGGCTCCTCACAAACACATTCTTGTGTTAACACACTGAGGTGTCTCAAAGATGTGATCACAAGGAAAACACTTCCTCAGCCCCTGAGCCAAGTCTCACGGGATTACATATTTTAAAAGACAAAAACACGTGAAAAACTTGGATAGACCATGTTTCTACAATGAAAATATTGATTTTATGACTTCCTTTTGAACACTTTCAGGTTGGTGGGGAGAGAAAATAAGTCAGCCCCCCAGGAAATGGCAGCTGGACCACCTGACACTGCTGAGTCAGGCTCAAGAGATCACACTCAGGGTGAGTACAAAAACCAGGGACCAGTGAGAGGAACCACCACTGTGAGCAAAGCTACAACAGTTACCACTGCTCATGACTGTGGAAGAAATTAAATAAAACCTTGCAGCATTTCAATAATGATTTCCTTCATATGCAAAAATAAACCCAAAAAACCAACCCACAAAAAAAAAAACCAAACCAAAAAACCAAAAACCAAAACTGAAATAAACCCAACTAAACCAGCATGGGCCTTGGATCAAACCAAAACCATCCTGACATGTATCACTGTGGGCAGACCTTGCTCTCCACAAAGACTGAAGAGGCTGCAATAAAGACAACATATTTGGCACACTCCAGGAACAGGATAACCCAGGCTGAGAGAAATGGAGAGATGAAAGGGCTTCAAATAAAAGACAAATAAGATAATCTGACTTGAGTCTGCTAAAGGAAGCCCCTTAACAGGATGAATTTTCTCAGCACAGACATGTTTACTGATGAGCTGGGAGTTACAGCTCCGTGGCTGCCATTTCTGTAGTGAGGGGGGTGAGCACTCCAGCCCTGCAAATCCTCCCTGGGAAGATGGGGATCTGCAGGAGCATTGGGGGGAGGATGGTCAGGATGGACAGAGAGCAGAGATCTCTGCAGCCAGGGCTGGGAACTTGTGGGTTATTGCAAAGGGCCTGGGTGCAGGGCCCTGCTGGGAGCTGCCAAACACAGCTCAGAGCAGGGCTGAGAGAGGAGCCTGAAAGAGAGAGAGAGCAAAGAATAAAAGCAAGAGGGAAAGAGAGGACAAAAGAGAGTGGTAAAGAGAGAGAAGGCAAGAGCATGGTAAAGAGGATGAGAGAGCAAAGTTCCCATTACAATACCATAAATCTTCTGTGCTGAATATTCTCATTCTCACTAACCAGTCTAATACAAGACACAAATCCTACAGCATTTCCATACAGCCTAGAAGAATCATTACATTCCCACACTGGCTTACATTTAAACCCTACAAACTCCTCTTTGGGCCCCTTCTGCCAAGCCAGCAGGGTCTGCTCTGAGCCTTGGGCCTGTCTGCAAGCAGAGGGAATTGTTTGATCCAAAGGGGATCACCTTCAGCTGGCCATGCCATTGTTTTCCAGTTGTTCAGTAACTGAGGGATCTCAAAGCTTGCTTTCATTTCAATCTGGCTTAGAGTTTCCATATTCTCAAAATCTTTTTCCAGGCAATCATATTTATAAGGCTTCCCTGTTTCATCTGCCCCAACAGGGCTCGACTGCTCTAAGAAGTCCACACACTGCTGAAAAATCAGAGCTGCTTTTAAGACTGGCATTGGTTTCCCACCCACTTAAATAGAAAGAAAACAGTGCAAAACTTAATGCAGGGAACATGGAGTCATGGAGTGGTTTGGGTCTGAAGGGAGCTCAAAGATCCTCCTGTTCCAACCCCCTGGACATGGGCAGGGATTCACAGCACTCACAGCATCCTGTGCTGCTCCTCCCCAGACAGGACCATGTCCAAGGCTTGGAGTCAGTGCCTGGGCTGCCTCCCACTGGAGAGGCCCACCTTGAACCTCTGCTGATGAGGCACAGACCTTATCTAATCACAAAAATCCCCTGTGGTAACAGCTGGGGGTAAGGAAGCTTCACTGTGCTCCAGAATTATTTCAGCAAATCCTTCATGGCTGGTGCTACTGCTGAAGGCACTTTGAGGTTCTCCCTCTGAGCTGAGCAATGCCCATGTCCCACATCCCAGTGTGAAAGATGCCACCAACACTCTCCATGACTCTTCTGGAGTTTTGGGAAAAGCTGCAGACCTCTGTTTCTGGGTGTTAAGCAGAGACATTTCTGACTGTACCTCCACAGAGCTCTCCCAAATGCACTGTAACAAAACTCAACACTGAGATCTGCTTTTTGGGCAGGTGAGGTGCCTGTTACATATAGAAAAGCAAAGCACTGATGGACTTCAGTGCCATATGGGAAGAACATGCCAAAGCAAGGAACTGAGTCTGTGTGCCCACGGCTGCTGTTTCTAACACTGAACCATCTGTGTCACAGCTATTTTGTGTCAGCAGGACTCCTATAGCTAAAGTTGAAGTCTCCAGACTTTAGAAGAGGAATGGCCTGGGTTACAGACTGGCACAGCAGTGTAGCCAATCCACTGAGGACAGCTAGAAGTAGAGAAGATTTATCACACATGGGGCTCTGGCATATTCTGCCTGTTCCCTGACACCCTGGTGACTGGGAACCAGCCCACAGGCCAGGTTTGCAGGTACCTGAGTTTCCTTTCATGGCAATCCCAGAACAGGGAGAGGTGCAGGACACAGTGCACCCCACACTCCTGTGCTGGGTCCTGCCCTCCTTTCCTGGGGACCAGCTGGAGGGTGAAGCTGGTGCTGCAGGGCACCCCGAGGGTGCACCAGCCTGGGCAGCCATAGTGGGAAGCCCAAACTGATGCAGGCAGTACAGAAAGTTTTGCAGCAATGTGGGGATTTCAGCCTGCACTGAGCCACATGCCAAAGCCAAGAGCTATTACTGAAAGCAGATGGCTTACAGGAGACCTTGAAATGGGATTCTGCCCAGGGCACTTACAAAGTCGCCCCTCACAAAAGCACACAATAGGATGTTTCAAAGTCTTTAAATAAGAATTTAAACAGGAATACATTAAAAACCAGTGCATGGTTTCCATATCAGCCCCAGACAGGCCAGCACAGCCCCCCCAGCACAGTCAGCTGTGGCTGCTTTCCCAGACAGCAGTTACAGGGGTGATGGATGTGGCCCCAGAAAGGGCTCCAGGCTGTAAACTCTTCACGGGTCTCTGGTTGACACCCAGTAGATATATGTATGTATAACATGTTTAATCAACCTTTTATCCTTAATTCTCTACTGCACTCTTATTAAAAAATAAACTATTTATGGTATGGAAGATATGGAAGGACAATGTATTCCTATGGAAGGGGAAACAGGAGACAATCCAGAAGGAAAGGACTGATTTCCAGTTGTGTCTCTATTGGAAATGTCAAGACAGACTGTGCAGTGATGCTGCAAGCAGGATGTGAGAATTCCTCAAAGAAAATGTTGCATTAACTATTTCTAGTCATGTAAGTTTGATAAAGTTTCAGCAGAACATCCTCAGGAGACCATAAGCAGTGAAAGGCAGCTTGAGGGGGAATAAAAAACCAAAGGGATGGTAATTAGGGGACACAACAGAAATGTAAATGAGGAAAACTCTGCAAAGAGAGGGGAAGGAGATGACCCAATCCCTTAAAGTACCCTGAATCTCACCAGCACGAGGGAGGAGGGTGATCCTCAGGGACAGACACACGGGGCAAGGGGTTCCACTGAAATGGCAGGGAGGGAGAGGAGAGAACAAACCAGCCCTGAAGAAAAGGTGAGGGACAAAATCACCCCTCTCTAATGAGCTAAACACTGAGATATGGGGGATGATGATGGTTACATACACCTACAATTGCATTTTCCTTCTCCCTTCCTTCTATAACCAACCCCAACAATTAAATGGAATGCTTAGCAATATCCCCTGGGAAAATACAGGGATGAAAACTCATCCTCAAGCCTCACATGGCATCAAAGCAATCACTGAGGATGTTACTGGAGTGCCTGAAGTGTTTTCTTTGCTCATGCAGCACAAAGGAATGACCTTCCAAGGAGTTAAGCATTTCTTACCTTCCTGAGGTCCAGCCCCAACACAAACATGTCCTTAAGGACACAGGGGAGGAGGGAGGGGGGCACAACTCCAGTCACACTCAAGGCTGAATCCTTCACAGATCCACATACAAATCCCTGTCCCTGACTCAACATCCACACAGCCAACCTGCCCAAACCCTCCAAATGCAACTCCCTGTGCCCTCCTGAACCTGCTCTCTCAGAGGAGACCCCTTTAATGTGTGTGTGTGTACATATATATATAAAAATCTACCCTTAGAGTGACAAAACTCAGGGTCTCTCTGGCAGGAAGCACAGCCAGACTCTCCTCCAACCCTTCCAGCAGCTGATTCTTCTTATGCAAACAAAGGACAGATGAGAAATAGTTCCTACTGATCTGCCCCATCTGCTAAAGAAATGAAAAAGATAAAATCTCCAAACCCTCAGGGTATGGAGCACAGCCACAAAACCTGGATTTACCCTTGCTGGAACGGAAGAGGAGTGAGTCTGTGCTGCTTGAGCACTGAGACAGAGATAATCCAGGCTGAGAGAGGGAAAGGAGGATGTCTGGGGAGGGAAGGATGTGAAAGGATCATTCCTCCTGGTGCCTGGTCTGCTCCAGCCCAATCAAGGCAAAGGGCTGCCCAGGAGAGGAGCTCCTCAAACTCACTGTACCCCAAGGGAATGGTGTGCCAGAGGAGGAAACAACTATCTTGGTTTTATTTTCTCACTCATGTAGAGAAATATTAATTCATCTATTTCTTAGGAAAAAGAAAGGAAATTGCTGCAGTGCAATATGTCAAGAGAAACAGAAGAGCCAGGCTCACTGAGGATGGGTATTAATTACTGCTTGCTATTTTTAATCTGTGTATAACTCTGGTCTCATCTGTGACTTAAGAAGATAAAATCCCAGTATTCAAAATGATGTATCTACTCAAATAGAAATATTCTCTACTGGGTACAAAGTCTGGATACAGAAAAAGTATAACATGCCCATCAAAATTACACTCAATTTTAATAACAAAAGAAAGAACAATCTAGACATAGACAGAAATATTAGCTCAGGAGAATTACTCCCAGAGAGGAAAAATCACTAGCCAGTTCCTGCAGGAAACCCTGAACAGATTGCTGTTAATTATATAAAGAAAAAGTTGTTAGGCTGCTTTACATTCCTGAAGGGCCAAGAGTTTGGACAACTAAAAAATATCCTGCGAGGCCCTTCACTGTTTTCTGTGTAACACACAGTAGATGCCAATAAAAACTCAAATCATGACCACAAGCAACCAAAAGTCCATCCTCAGCTCTGCAAGTATGTTCAGTGTCTGCCAAGGAGCTAATGAAAACAAGGCACTCTTACAGACTGTATCTGCTCCACATTCAAGTACCTGCTGGACATTTTGTACAGCTTATAAAGCCATAAAATATCACAGGGCATTTACAGATTTGCCAGCTGACAACAATATGAAATAAGTGAGCAGCCCCAGAATGCACTGAGTTCTCTGATCAGGCACAAGATAATGCTGAACAGATACCACCACACACACACACACATATATATATTTATATATATATTTATATATATGTATATATATATATGTGTGTATATATATATATATATATGTGTGTGTATATATATATATGTATATATATGTATATGTATATATATATATATATATATATATATATATATATATATATATATAAAAAAAAAAGGAGGCTCTGCCACCAGTGTGCAAGACATGACCAGAGCTCATGGTGATGGAAAAAGAGCCAAGACTGAAACCCCCTCATAATGCTGGAACACCAGTGGCACTGCTCAGATCTACAGGGCAGGGTTTGGGTAATGCCCAAGGGAAAGAGGTTCCTCCTGCCCTCTCCAGGCACAGCAATTCACCAGCAAGGGAGCTGCCACCTCCTGCCATGCCAGGTAAAACCCTCCAGTGTGGGGCTGTGGCAATGACAAATGACCTCAGCAGTCAAGTGACAAGCCAGGTCAGCCAGTTTACCCCACTTGTGGTAAGATTTCAGGGCTCCAGGTGAGCCTTTAGGTGGTGGAACTGATACCTGCTGCCCATCACTGGCCAATATCCTCAGGATAATGTCAACTGTACATAACAAGCAGTACAGCATTTTTCTTCTCTTGGTAGCTTGCCAGAAGAGAAGGTGAAATATCAAAATGATGGGGTTAAAGTACAGCAATACCAGCCTGCAATCAAACAAAGCTCCTTAATCTCAGAATAGTCAGGCACTGGAGTGAATTGCTGAGGAAGGAGGAATCACCATCTCTGGAAATCTTAGAACACCCTAGAGAAACCTCCAGGAAACATTAGGTATGGATGATCCTTCAAGGTCACTTCTAGAAACACTGAAACCACAAGACTTTCTGCATAGGTACCTCCCTGATGACACAGCCACTGCACAATTTTAATGGACTGCAGCATCTAAGATCTGCTGTAAAAAGACCAAAAAAAAAAAAAAACAAGCAACCACAGTCAGCATACAGAGAGCAGCAGTCTCTGGGCTATGTGAACAGCCACTCTACTTATTTTTAGAAAGTAGAATTGGTACAACTTCCTCCTCGGTCCACATCAGACTCCAACAGCTCTTCTGCTTGCTCTCTACTCCTTCACTTAATTAACAAGTACAGAGCAGAAATTTCTCCTACTTTATGTGTTGCAGCTGGGCAGGAAAGGCACAAATGGGGAGCGAGGGGCCCTGCAGCAGTGAGTGAGCACTGCTGGGAGATGCCCAGCACTCTGCAGAGCTCCCCCAGGGCATTCAGCCTGAGCTCAGGTAACCACCCTCACCTTGAGCCATCACCTCTGCAGTCCAGCTGGCATCAGGGACATTCAGCTGCACTGTGGGGACATTCTGTGCCACCCAGAGCCAGAGCCAAGCCCAGGTTCCTGCCCCAAAGTCCCTCCTC
Organism: Geothlypis trichas; assembly: GCA_009764595.1. Classification (NCBI taxonomy): domain Eukaryota; kingdom Metazoa; phylum Chordata; class Aves; order Passeriformes; family Parulidae; genus Geothlypis; species Geothlypis trichas. Next base: position 2,412,730 of record CM019924.1, on the reverse strand, counting down.
CCCCCTGAGAAGAGCTATGGAGTAACCATCCACTAGTGATTGTCTATGAAGAACACAACTCCAGAAGTTAATTCCTTCTATCCATCATAAGAGTGAAATTCCTATCTATCATAGGAGTTAATTCCTTCTATCTATCGAGGCTGGAAGTGAAATACAAGTCCAGCATAACTCAGCAGAAATCCTGGCTTTTACTAAGGAGCCAAAATACTAACTGTAGACAGGTCAGAATTCGGTGATTATATGTGGGTTGCTTTTGAAAAATCTCTGAATATTTAAGATGGACATACACATGGAAGGTTGTCAATGACAATGAGCCATCCTAAAGCTGCTGCTCATCCGTGTCCCCCACGGTGTGTGCAGCCCAGCCTGGCTTGGCCTGGCTTGGCCTGCCCACAGCTGCAGGGACACAGGGAGGGCAGGCAGGCCCTGGCAGGGCCCAGGGAGGCTCCCCCAGCCCGGAGGGGGCGAGGGGGAGCAGGAGCACAGGCTGCCCTCCTGCTCACTGCAGACACAGCTGGACACACATCCACTGCTGGGGGCTCAGCACGGGGGGAAGGCAGGGGCTGCTCCAAAGGGAAGGGAGGGATGCCAGGAGCAGGGACACCCTGCAGCAGTGGCACAGGGGAGGGCACAGCAGATGGGAGCTGGGCAGGCACTGGCAGCAGATGTTCCAGCACGAGGTGACTGCAAGCAGCAGCCAAAGGGACTGTGGCTCACTCAGTGGAGCACAGATGGGCTTCACCCTGTGCAGCCTCTGCCAACACTGAACTCAAACACTCTAAGTGTCCCCCAGCTCCCCTCATTTTTCCTGGCAGGCCCTTTTCCTGTGGTCAAACATCAGCAGCACCCAGAGCAATCAGACGGATGCACCTACTTCCCTCCACCCCCAAGCAAACCGCAGCAGATTGGTTTCACTCCAGAAATGGGTGAACCAAACTTGTTCCCTTGTCACATTATCTAGGAGAAAGGACCTGGACCAGTGTCCAGTGAAACCTGGAAGGACCAGGAGAGGGGAGGAATTGCAGGAAACTCAATGGGCAAAGATTGAACTTTGCAAATTTCCACGGCATCTACTCCTACAGTTTCCGTTGTTGAAAACAAACCCCAGCCACAGGGAGGTTTCTGGGCTGTTCCCACTGTGGCAGTCTGGAAAATGTACAAGCTAATTGGAGCTGGGTAACTCTGAGCACACTGGCTGGGAGGAGGCACCTCCAGCAGGAGTTTCTTTTCCTACTGCTGATAACACCATTCAATTTATAACACAAACAGAAAAACTTCTGAGCAAGAAATGGAGAGCAGCAGAAGCACAAGCTTGTGCCAGGGAAAAGCAGTCCTGCCTGAATTCCCACGTCAGCTCCCTTGTGCTGGCAGTGCCCACACTGACTGTGCTCTGCTTCCCCATCTCCAGTGACAGATCACCAGCCAGGCTGTGGAGCTGCAGGGGCCACTTCCCTCTGCTGATCAAGGCAGCTCTGAGGAAGCCAAGTGCTTCAGACTCCCCAGACATCACCTGTCCATCTGGCCTGTTGGACGAGGCTGCCACGCACACAGCAGAGGCAGCAAAACAGACATTCATCTTTTCCTTCAGTTCTCAGCCAAATTCTTGGTTTTTTTGCTCAGGATGAGTCTGCATAAAAGTGTGAGATTCAGCCCAGTGAGGGCAGAGGCACACACAAACTCTGCTTAAATCCCAGCTAGAGAGGCAGAAACATTTGGTAGTGAAGACTGCAAACTGTGTATCACAGCATCTAAATCTGCTAGAGGTGGTGTGTGTAAGAAACCTAAAAGAGCTAAGTATTACTCTGTTTTTAAAGGGAATTGAATGAAAATAGAGATCTCTGGGAAATAAGTGTTTTCAGCAGCAGCCAGGCTGCAGTGATGTCCCTGTACTGATCTCTCCTTCTGCTCACAATTGAAACCATCTCTGAAATGTCCTGCTAAGGGAGATTGCCACCCAGGACAGAGCACAGCTTGCCAAAGAGGAGGAGGTGCTGATCTCCAGTGCTCAGGTGTCCCCACCACTCTGACACCACTAGTTCAGGTCACTGGATTTGTTCACTCCAAGCCCAGTGAGACCTGGTGATACACAGGGAAGATCTCTTTGCTTCCTGCTGCTCTCAGATTGAACATACTGCAAATGTTTTATAACAGCTTCCACTGGTAGATATTTAAGCTGGGTAAGAAAGGGATTTTTTGCAACTGTATTAAAGCCAGAAAAAGCATTTCCTTTAGGATTAGGCTGTGCTATCCTGCAAATGAAGTGGGATGAAGCATTTATGTCCCAGCTTGGAGTGCAGATGCTACACCCGGATGTGGTGCTGGGGTGAAGGAGGGGTCAGAGTTACAGTTCTGCTACACTGAGAGTTCAATTGTACAGATAATTTTTACCTTGGCATGTCTCTGAATTATATATATGCAGGAGATGAACCACCTCACAAGAGAAGCTGGCAGCCAGAGTTGCTACTCTGTCCTCAATGCATCTTCCCCCACTTCTCAGGGACCCCTCCTTGTCAGGAAACTTCTCAAGCATAAATGGATGCATAAAGGACTCAAAATCTTTTTGTCTTATTGCAAAAACTGAATTGCAGTAGCAGGCAAGGAAAAGGAGAAAAGACAGGGTGGAAGATGCAAAAATTACAGCTCAAAAAGAGCCCCAAACACACCAAGGTTTAACTCAGCACAGCTCTGAGCTCAGGTTGCTAGCATGCTACTCCAGATTTGCAAACAGGAGCTCACCGAGCACTCCAAGTCCTGTCACAAACACACAGTTAACAGCACAAACAGGCAGACATGTGATCTGCACTCCTTGTCATGTAACAGTGCTGAGATGTACCCAAACGGGGTCATTTGGGCCCAGCTTATTACAACTGCTCTGCAGGAGCCCCACTGACAAAGTCCCACCCTGACTGACCACAGCACTTTAGGTGAAGTGTGAATGGGAGCAGAACCCAAGTCAGAGACAGAGGTCAGCTAGGCTGACATGCCCATGTGAGAAGAATGGAGAAACTGATCTTGCTCAGTTCAGGGAAAGGGAAAAGAAATCTTTAAACGCTTCTAACTGAGCTGCAGACATGTAGGAAGCGGAGTGATTTGCTCTCCATGAGCTCTGTACATCAGAAAAAGAACAGGTTTGAAGTGCAAGACAAAGATTTAGATTAAACACCCCGAAAAATCTCTCTAATGATGGAGAGCCCTAAGTGTTGGCATACATCACCTGCACAGGATATGGAATTGCCAGCATGAAGAGCTTAAAAGAAGAACTATTACTCAGGAAGGGTTTAGAAATCTACACGACCTTACCCAGGGTTGGGAAACAACCAGGACATCTCTGGAGGTACCTGATGTCTGAGACTATGAAACAAAGTTTCAGACATTCCTTTAAATTAGACACTGGGCAGGGACACAACTCCCACAGCACTCCTAGCCAGACTGAAGCACAGCTACCTGATGAATAAGGTCATCATTTCATACCTTAACAGGATCTTTTACTTATAGACACTATATTGTCCTGCAAAATTCATCAGGTTTCCACAGAAGTGCCCAAAGAAAAGCAGATAATCAAGATGCAAAATTGTTGCATGCTAAGATGTAAATATTAAATCAGGAGTACCAAGACTCAGCATATCTCTTACAAACACATTTAAACTTTTAATTAAATAAATACTTTAAATAGCACAGAAATACCTGCATTTCCCTCGTGCCCACTGTAAGGGACTCCCTGATTTCCATCTGCATTTTCATACCATCTACTGGGCAGATCCTGAACTACCCACCAGCACATGCAGGGCTGCATACCACGGCAGCTCGTCCCAACCTGAGACCCCCATGAGCCGAGTTTTGTTCTCCATTTTAACACCAAGCCACATGCTGGTGTCTGAGATGATGCACAAGGAATGACACCGCCATCCCATGCTCCCAATATTCCCAGCAAACACATATGGACAGCACAGCCTGGCCAGCAGAAGCTGAGAGTAAGAGAGGAAGGCGACAGGAGGAGGCCCAGCCCGCAGCGAAGCGAGGTGGGAGAACATTTTCCCCCAATATTACTGGCTGCGAACTGCAGCGACCACATGGCTGTTCCCAGCCACTCAGTGCACGCTGTTTACTATAAACAACAACAGTAAACACAAACTCAGCCAAAAAATCAAAGCCGGAGACCCCAGAGCTGGGTCTGCACATCCCGACGTTCCCCGTGGAAATAGTTTCATGTTCAGCTGCTGAACCTAAACCACCCGAGCCCCAAGGGAGCCAAGCTGCTCAGCGCATCCCAAACTCAGGCTGCCTGCTCGGATTTGTCAGCTCTACCTTCAGTCATCCACACTCCAAAGTGCTGCCACAGTTTTACACGGGAGCTTCAAAGAGCTTGCGGATTAAACCTGCGCGGCAGGAGCCAGCCGTCAGCGGGGTTATTTTTAAACATCTCACTGTGCACCAAACGCTCAAATCTTGTCTCGCTCCCAGCTCCATCCCAGCGCTCGGCTCGGGGCGGCTGCGAAGGAGGCGCAGCATTCCCCCAGGCATGGTGGTGATGGGATTTCTCCGGCTGCTCCCCGGGGTCACCCCTGCCACCTCCAGCAGCAGGATCTGCTCGGAGCACCGGGCACCAGCTCCACACACACACTGGGGTGACAGACGGTGTCACCGAGCCCCTAAGGGCTCGTGGGGGAGGAAGGGCACAAACCCCCGCGGGCACAGCTCGCAGACAGGGCCACCTCCGGCAGCTCGGTCCCGCTTTCCCCTTTCCCGCTTTGCCCTTTCCTTCCCCTTTCCGGCTGGTACCGAAACGCGCCGGGGAAGGGCAGCTCCGGCCGGCCCCAGAACCGCTCCGAGGTCTCGGGGCGAGGCGGTACCGCGGCTGCCCGAGGCCCTGCCCGGGGACACCCGGCAGAACAACAAAGCCCTGGAAGAGGCTTCCCCGGGAGGCACAGCCCGGCCGGGCAGCCGCGGGGCCGGGGAGCCCGGGGGCGCTGCCAGCCGCCCGGCGGGCCGGTCCCGGACGGGCACCAGCAGGTGCGGCCGGTGACAGCCGCCCCCGGCCCGGGCACCGCGCGGAAGCGGCGGCCGGGCCGCGCTGACAGGAGGGATGAGATCCGGGCCGGGCTGCGGGCCCGACCCCAGCCCGAGCCCCGCCGCGCTTCCCGGCCGGGCCGGACCGAGCCCGACCGAGCCGCCCGCCCCGGGCCGCCCGCTCACCTGCGCGGCCGCCGAGCGCTGGCGCTGCTCAGTCCCTCGCCGCCGCCGCCGCCGCCATGTTCGCGCTGCGCAGGGAGGCGGGGAGGGAACGGGAGGGAACGGGAAGGAGCGAAGGGGGAGCGGCGGGGGATCGGGGAGGAGGGACCGGCGGCCCGGCCCGGCCCGGCTCGGCCCGGCCGTCCCGGCGCCGCCCCCGCCGCCGGGACGGCTCCGGCCAGCGCCGGCGCTTCGGCAGCTGATCGGCCGAGGCTCGGCTGGATCGGTGCGGCTCCACTCGGCTCGGCTCGGCTCGGCTCGGCTCGGTGGGGTTCGGCTGCGTTCGGCTCCGCTCGGCTTGTCTCGGCACGGCTTCTCTGGTTCGGCACAGCTCGGGCTCGGCTCGGCTCGGCTCGTGTTCGGTCAAGGCTCGACTCCTGTCGGTTCGGCCCGGGTCAACCCGCTGGACTCGGCTCAACCCACTCGGCTCGACTCGGCTCCGCTCGGCCGGCTCGGCTGGGTTCGGCCCGACCCGGCCCGGCTCGGCTCCGCTCGGCCGGCTCGGCTGGGTTCGACCCAAACCGACTCGACTCCAGTCGGCTCGGCCCGTCCCGGCCCTTACAAACCCTCCCACCGTCGCTGAGCCCCGCGGGCAGCCCCGGCCGTGCCCGCTCGGTACCGTCCTCAGGCAGGGACAGACCCCCGTCCCCACCCGCACTCTGGGCACGGGGCACACCCGCGGTGTCCTCACCGTGCTGGGGAGGAACCCCTGTGCCCCCAAAGGACCCCCCAGGCACAGGGCAGACCCCCACCATGATCTTCAGCCTGGGGACAGCCCTCTCCAGGCCTCCCCTGGACCCTTGGGCACAGGCCAGACCCCACTGTGAGCCCCAGCCTGTGGACAGACCCCCTGTGCCATCCCTGGACCCTTGGGCACAGGCCAGACCCCTGCCATGATCTCCAGACCCAGGAGTGGCTGCCCCAGTGCCCAGCCAGCCTCTGGGCAGAGCAGAGCCCCACTGTGACCTGCTGGACCCCCCCAGAGACCCCCTGGGTGCTGCAGAGTGAGGTTCATCCTTGCCTGGCTCCCCTCTGGGGACAGCCAGGACGGGCTGGGGTGGCTCCATGCAGCACAGCAGATGCTGGGGACAGGCAATCCCCAGATATTCCCTTTCCTCACAGCCTGGGCAGGACCTGTCCCTGCAGTGCCATCCCAGCCAGACACACCACAGAGGTACAGATGTGTTTGGGGACTCAGTGTCCTCAAATTCCCCCCAGACTAAGACCCCTGTGACTCCTTAAAGCTGAAAGGATCCCTTGTGCCACTGTTATAGCACATTACCTCCACATACCATCTCCAGGTTCCATCTGGGGAGAACCCTGTGTGAGCTGACCCCATGAGCATCCTTGGTGCTATCTCCTGACCAGAGATGGACCTCACTGGGGCCACCAAAGCCTACACATGGTACCCCAAAACCATGCTCTGCCACCCCTTATCTTCGGAACTGTCAGTTAACAAGAGAAAACAGCCTCAAGTTGTGCCAGGGGAGGTTTAGATTGGATATTGAGAAAGAATTTTCCATGGAAAGGGTTTCCAGCCCTGCAAAGGCTGCCCAGGGCAGTGGTGGAGTCACTGGAGGGATTTAAGACACATAGATGTGACACTTGGGGACACGGGTTAGTGATGGCCTTGGCAGTGCCAGGGTAACTGTTGGATTTGATCTTAGAGGGCTTTTCCAACCCAAGCAATCAGTGATTCTGAAGATTCAGTTCACATCTTTTAAGATCCTTGAATCAGTGGTCAGTGAGGCTAAAGGACTCTGGGAGTTGGTATTCCAGTGGGGCAGTGGAAACACCAGAGAATCATGGAATGGTTTGGTTGGAAGAGGAAAAAATGCCCCAGTGCCACCTCTCTGCCATTGGCAGGGACACCTTCCACTGTCCCAGGCTGCTCCAAACCCTGTCCAGCCTGGCCTTGGACACTTCCAGGGTGTTGCCCTCTCTGGCCCACCTGTGTCAGGGCCTCACCACCCTCACAGGGAGGAGTTTTTTCCTAATATATTTTCCTGATATATTTTCCTACATACCTTTGCAGTGACACAGACACGTGTGACACATTTCAGGGAGAAAGCACCTGAACAATTTCCAAAGCATGGCTAATGTAGGAGTCTCCCCTGAATGATTTCTTGTTCTGGGACATTCCATGGAGGCTTGAGTGCTTTAGGTCAAAAGAAGATCAGAAGGGAAACACCCTGGTGTGGATAGGGCTTGATGGAGTCTGTTTCTGGAAAGTTCTGTGATATGTGTGCCTTCCTGCATGAGTGCTTTGTTATCTGTGACAGAGAGAAGGCCAAGCTGTGATTTATCTGCTCACTGCCAAGCCTGGTGCCAGCCAGGCAGGCACAGGGTGGGCACGGGCTCTGGGGTGGGACCTTCCCACCAGTACCCAGTGTTTCAGGAAGGGCTGGAGCCACTCAGCCCATTCCTGTGTTCCTGCCTTTTCCTCTGGGGAAGGGAATGGCATTGCTCTGGTGGGCTGGAGCTGCACTGTTCCCCAGGGACAGAACTGCACTGAGGGCCAGGGACACCCTGTGGGTGCTCACGCTGTCCAAGTTCAGATGCTGGGCTTGGTTTAGCATGTGCAAGGCTGAAAGTCCTACCCAAGGCCAAAGGAGCTTCTGCCTGATCAGCAGCTAACTTCTAGTGTCTAGAAATTTGTCCACAGCTCTTTGATCCCTTTCTCAAGGGCAGAAAAGAGGGATCAGTACTCTCAGAGCAAAATAAACCTGTATTTGCCTGTTTCTCACCACAAAAAAATTATAAATAAAAGCATATACTTCATCAAACAGGATGGGATTTGTAATAGTGGGGGAGAAAACTCTGAAACTGTTCCAGAGCTGCTGTTTGGAGGTTTCTCATGTTTTCTTCTGAATGGTGACACTGGCCATCACTGGCCTGGAAAACCTTTTCTGAAATACTTACATTGAGGGATGGACAGTTTGGAATGCTGGTGAGGGCTTCTATTTAAAGATGTGGAGTACTTGGTTGAGGTAGGACATGGAAGTGTGTTTGCCTCAGCCTTGCACCTGAGCACCTTCCCCATAAATTCACAATATTACCAACACTTCTCATGGCTGTCATCAACTCTGGTATTCCCTCATGTCCACAGAAATCAGGATTTCATGAATGGAATAAATGCACAAGAGCTCAGAGCTGCAGGATGGAGACAGGAGTGAAATCTCTCCATTGGCTTTAATTTGGCATAGGCAGTGGGATTTACATATGACATCCATATGAGCACCACAGGAATTCAGTTTGATTAATACTCCAGTGGAAACGAGCTGCAGAAATGTTTGCCATTTATTCTAAAGCGTTGCCAGAAAAGCTCAGCACATTTTCAGCCTGCTTTGGGCCAGCTCCTGGGGATGAACAGCCAGGAGGGAACCCCTCAGAGGGGCAGGGTGGACAGGGTGTTGGACACACTGGAGCAGCACTGCAGGAGGAGAGGGTGCAGTGGGATAGGAGGCAATGTGGGCAATGTGACTGGGAAGAAAAGCTCCTGCTGTCTTCCCTTCTCCCCTCCCTCTTCCTCCCTCATTAGTGCCTTGCAGCAATCTGGCATTGAATGTCCTCCTAGGCTGGTTCCCACTATTTGCAGTGCTCCCATTAATGAACTTTGTTTTCTGCCACAAATTGATCCTAAGTCTGGCATGGATGGAAATATAGAACATGTTCTGCTTGAAAGAAAAAGCCCAATGTCCCCTGATCCGTGACCTTTTTATCCTGAATCTGATACTTCATAAAAAGGTGAATAAGAGGGCACAGGGATGGATGGAGAGGAGGAAGATCTAAAGGAACATGTGCACCCAGTATTCCTGCTTCTCTCATAGATATGTTCTTTGACCTGACATCTTTATTGGAGAGGGGAGATGGGAATCTTCTCCGGGAATCTTCTCCCCATGCCTCAAAAAGGCAGAGGAAAAGGTTATTTACAGAGATTAAAGCCCCAACAATCAGCAGATCACTTTGCAGGGCCTGCCATAAGTTTCCTTTCCCAAAGCAATCTCATATTGAGACCAGCTGTTGAATTTGCCCAAAAGAGTCCATTTTTGTTCTGAAGACTTCATAGTCTGGAAAATCACCTTTGTGAATACCAGAATGATCTCTTGGTAGTGGGAAATCTCCTGGCCTCATGTCCCAGACATTTGCAGGCAGCTCTGCCTTTCCCCGTCCAATTGCACAGAGACCTCTGACAATGGCTGCCCTCTGAAAACCCCTGTGAGCCCCCAATATCCTCCTGAGGCAAAAGAACACATTTTCTCATCACAACACTATTTATTTCTCCCGTTTCTCATGATTCTTTGCAACTATTTCTATCTTTTCCACATGCCAGGTGGATGCCAAGCCTGGGCCCAAAGTGCCAGGGTGTCACTGTGCCATGCCCAGGGCTTGCACCCCCTGTCCTGGTTAAATGTACCCATTCCTGTCAGTGTATACCCCTAAATTTAAGCTAAAACCCCTCTGTTACAGAGGCACTCCTTGCAGTTCAGTTCTGTTTTGCTCACCCTGAATTTCTTCCCAGAGCTGCAGCTTTCTTGATCCTTCCCCACCTTTGCTACTTAACACCTCACCAAGCTTAGGTATATATTTATAATCCTTCTGTTATTCTAATATGAAATTGTTATCTAATTATTATTTAATATCAATATACAACCCGTAATTATCGGATTTCAGGCTGTCACAATAGCTCAGTTCTAACTCAGCTGTTGTCTGGTATTTCCAAAGCCTGCTAAACACCTCTGTCAACACTTCAAGGATGATAGTGTTTGGGTTATCTGGCTGTAGGTGTAAAATATCATTTTATGTTTAGATATGTTGTTTAAATTTCTTGGCTAATAGCAGTCTTGCAAGTCCTTCATCAGCTTTATGTAAAGAGATCTGGTTTCTCTGCAAAAGCAGAATTTAGGAAGTTATTGAACACTTGATTTGTTGCCGCTGTTAATAAATTTCCTGTGTCTATTAATAGACTCATATGGGTTTGAATTCCCTTTGTTCCCAGCGCCTTCTAAACATTTCCTACTGCTGCTCTTTGATCCTGCCAGCCACGAATCCTTCCCCTAATAGCTCATTTCTTCTGTTCCTACCCTTCACAAATTACTGCACGTCTTAATCCCAGCCGACCCCTCATCCTCCCGCAGGGATTCGCGGCTCCAGAGCCCCCTTTGATCCCCATATCAGAGAGAGAAACCATTCCCAGGCCAGCACGAGCTGCTCTGCTGGGTCATGAGAGGGGGCTGCAGGGAAGGGGCAGGGGCACAGGGACATGGGGCACAGGGACACGGGGCACAGGGACACGGGCACAGGGGCAGGGGCACAGGGACACGGGCACAGGGACACGGGGCACAGGGACACGGGGCACGGGGCACAGGGGCACAGGGACAGGGGGCACAGGGACAGGGGCACAGGGACAGGGACAGGGACACAGGGACAGGGGCACAGGGACAGGGACAGGGGCACAGGGACACGGGCACAGGGACAGGGGCACAGGGACAGGGGCACAGGGACAGGGACAGGGGCACAGGGACAGAGGGACAGGGGCACAGGGACAGGGACAGGGGCACAGGGACACGGGCACAGGGACAGGGGCACAGGGACAGTGGCACAGGGACACGGGGCACTCACTGCTCCATGCCCGATGTCTGTGCCTTGCTGGTGCCAGGAGAGCACAGGGAACCTTCCCAAGGGATGTGGGAGAGTGTAAATCACCTCCCCAAATCCTGTCCCCTAACACCCTGCAAGGCTGAGCTGGGTGAAAATTTTTATCAGTTTTTGTCCTTTCCACTCCCACCCAAACCTTGAAACCATTTGAGGAATTTAATTTAATTTAATTCAATTTAATTTTATTTACGAGTTCTCATGTTCAATCCCCCTCCTGCACTTTCTCCCTTCTCTCCTTTTTGCCATTTTCCCCAACACAGCACCTGCTCAGCTGCTTCTCGAATTACTGTAAAAAATTTCAAGCAAGGGATTTTTCAGAATCATAATAAACTGTTGGACAAAGGAAGCAGCTCAAGGTATTGATTCAATTTGAGTCATCTTTTCTCAAACCTCCCATTGAATTTCTGGCATTGCTTAGATTCAGGGTGATCTTGTACTCACTGATCAATATAAAATGTTATTATTTATGTTGCTATTTGTTTGCCCTTACTGCTCTTTGACACATACGTATCAATTTGGGATCATCAATTTGCTATTTCTTCCCCTCCTTTTCCAGTGAAATAGGATGGATTCCAGCTGTTCCTCTCCTTTCAATGATGTGTCCATTTTGAGTATCTGACAACAAAGTTTCACTGGGAAGTCTCTATCTTCATTTACTTTTTCTGACTAAATTTTTCTCCCTAATAAACACAGCCAATAGTTTGCAGCTCCTTCCTTGACTGCTGGCTGGCTCACCCTGCAGAGGTGACATTCAGAACTGAATATCCCTTTAGAATGCAAAATCATTTTAATTATTTTAGCTTATTGAAGGAATACATAATCAACAAACCAGGATGTAGAGTCCACCTGTGACTGAATGTTGGATGTGACAGGATAAGGGAGAATGGTTTCCCAGTGGCAGAGGGCAGGGCTGGATGGGATCTTGGCAATTGGGAATTGTTCCCTGGCAGGGTGGGCAGGGGCTGGGCTGGAATTGCCAGAGCAGCTGTGGCTGCCCCTGGAGCCCTGGCAGTGCCCAAGGCCAGGCTGGACATTGGGGCTGGCAGCCCCTGGCACAGTGGGAGGTGGCCCTGGGCTGCAATCAGCTGCCATTGAAGATCCCTTCCCACCCAAACCACTCTGGCATTCACATTCCTCAATCCAGGATGGAAACCAGCACCAAAAGCCATTGCAGCAAATGGAGAAAGGAAAGGAAAGAATGATTGCCTGGCTGGTTGCAGGTGCCCCCAGTGCCATTTGCCACAGGGGGTTTGTAGCCTGGCAAGGCCTGGTTAGAGAGGTTTGGGCTGTGCCAGGGTGGCCAGAGCAGCTGTGGCTGCCCCTGGAGCCCTGGCAGTGCCCAAGGCCAGGCTGGACATTGGAGCTGGCAGCACCTGGCACAGTGGGAGGTGTCCCTGCCATGGCAGGGGGTGGAACCAGAGGGTGTTTAAGGTCTCTTCTAACCCAACTGATCTGTGCTTCTGTGGTTCTATGAAATATTGCTACAGCTCAGCTGGTTTTCCTTGGAAAATCTGGCATGTTGCACTAAGGAGGGTGCAAGCCCAGTGACACCCAACATTTTCAGGTTGATGCCATGGAAATTCTAAACCTGAGATACACAAAGGTGTCAGCTGGGAAGTTTGAATTGTGAACCAAGAGATTTAGCAAGCCTTGAAAACTTGGAAAATCCCAAGAGTCTGGGGATTTACAAAATTATGATGGTTTGAGAAAAGAAGCCATGAACCCAGCTCTGGTGTTAGGAGGGATAATTGAGTTCCTGCAGCTACACACTGGCAAAATGAATGGCTTTTGGTATGGAAAGTGGCTCTGGCTGGACAGACTCATGGTGAAAACCTCCATGCTGGTCCAGGCCATGTCCCAGCAGTTCTCAGTAAGCCCCTGGCAGCACTGTGGGGCAGGGAGGCTGGACACAAATCCCTGAGGATCCAGCACCAGCAAGGACATCGTTAATGCTGTAAACTGGGCATGGCAAATGTCAGCTGTGCCCAGCTTTGTGACAGAGCCTCTGCCCAATGCCAACCCTCAGATGAAGGAGAGGTGCTGCCCCTGCTGGGACTGGAAATTAGAAAGACAGAGCTGTGAAGTGATTTCAGTAAAGATGATAACAGTTGTAAAATTGACTGTAAGGTTTGCAGGTGACAAAAATCCTGAGCAGGGCAGGTTATGGCTGCCAAACCCTCAGGACCATTAAATATCCCCAGTCCAGCTGCTGAATTTGAAGAGCCATCCACAAATCCACCCCTGAGAGCCTGGAAAATGCATTCTCCAAGATGAGAGACTCAGTCTCACAAAGCATCATTCAGGGCAGCTTCAGAGCCATTCTGTGTATCTGCCTGACACTGGGTTTATAAAAAGGGGAACAGCAAAGAGTCAGGAGTGACCTAAATCCTTCACACGGCGTTGGAAAAGCTATTCCAGGAACAACACAGCAGCTCTGCTGTCAGCTCTGACAGGGCCTGCAGGAGCACAAAGAGGGCTGGAAGAAAAGCTACAAAAGTCTTCTGGGGGCTAGAAAACCTCCTTGACTTGAGGTCAAGGAGCTCTTCGTGCTTGGCACAGGAAGCTGAAGGATCTTTGCCATGGATGTGTGCCCTGCTAGTGTGCAAGCAGCTGCAAGATGCAATGAGATGGAGGGGCTGGAATGAAAATGGGGGTGATGCAGAGAGGGGAGAGGTGTCAGTGCCAGGGTGGCCTGGCCAGGGCCAGGGAAGTTGAGCATCTCACTCTGGGGCTCTACCCCTTCACATTGATGCTGTAAGCTTCAGAGGGCTTAGAAGAACTTAGAAGAACAGGGCGACAGAAGCCAGTTGGAAAATCATTTTGGTGGATGAATTTGTGAGTTGTTCATTAGGATTATTCACAGGTGGCCGGGCTCTGTGGGGACACAGCTCCCACACAAGGGGGGCCATGGGCAGATCCTGGCCTTGGAGCATTTTCCAGGGCATCCTGTGTTTTCCTGCAGATGTGTCCTGGGTTATTCATTGCCCATCAATACAGATAAAAACACAGAGGCTGTGCTGGAGAAAGGGGGAGGTTCCTGTGCAGTCCTGCTGGGAAATGGCTCCCGGGGCTATTTCAGGACATGAACTCAGATGGGGCTGTTCAGAATGGAAGTGGAGCTGTTTGCTTTCACAAGTGCTTTTCCTAAGGAACTCTCTGCTCTCCTTGGGACGCTGCCAGCATGCTGAGGACATTTACATGAGGAGTTTTTTAATTCCCAGGGCTTTTCCTCTGCCCAAGCCCTGCCTGCAGTGGGCTGAGCTGTGCAGGGCTTTTGAAGGGAAGTGGGGTTGTCCTGTTCTCTACACTTTGGCCTGTGGCACGGCCAAGGCTGCTAATAAAACACATCCCCAGGTGCCACATCCACACATTTTTTGAGCACTGGCTCCACCAGTGTCCTGGGCAGCCTGTCCTAATGCCCAACCACCCTTTCACTCTTTTTCCTATTATCCAATTTAAACATCCCCTAGCACAACTTGAGCAGTGTCCTCAGAAGGCTCAGAACAGGCCCTGATTATTTTTTAAGACCAGCTCCCCTGTTCCACTTAAATTAAAATTGCAGCATCCTGCTGCTTCCAGGAGCATAAAATCCACTGGATGCACACACAGCTGAGTGACACCATCTGATGTGATTCATGTTTTAAAATCTATACACTTCAAACTTGATGCACTTATTAGCAGGCAGATTTACAGGTGAAGTGCCATGCACCCCTCTACCAATTTCAGGAGGGGTTAAATGCTGCTTTATGACACAAAATGCATTTCAGGGCACATCTGAAGTCACCCCCTGGTTATTTAGGGGATCTCTGTGTGTTTGGGGTCTTGCCCTGATGGACTTTGAGCCCCTGAGAGAGGCTGTGCCAGACTCCTCTCTCCATGGGAACTTGCTTTTCTGAGACAGGAGGGACCTGGGGATGCTAATTTGCCTCTCCCAGATCATTAATTGAATTGCAGATATAAATTGATATTAGGGTAGTCTGGAAATAAGATATAAAAAGATTTCCTGGCGTGGTGCTGCAGATTTTTCTCTATTAACATTTTGCAGAGAACAAAACATGGCTCACAAATACCTGCTATTAGTTTCAGTGTTTATTACAGTGTCACCAACTGTGCCAGAGACACGAGATCTGCAGGATGCTGAATATGGAGCCTGTGCTGGCCTATGGGAGGCAGGAGAATGGGCACTGCCAGTGCCTTGAGTTCCTGCTCCTGCTTGCCAAAAATTAGGGAAATAAGCTGGATGAGCAGGAGGTGAGGGATGCTCATGATTGAAGGAAACAAAAACTCTCCTGGTCCTCCCCTGGTCCTGTTTGACCCAAATTTTATGGTGGAGAAGACACTGAAAATAAAAATGGTGAAAATAAAAAAATTGCTGAAAATAAAAAAAGTGGCTGAAAATAAGAAAAAATTGCTCTTTTTTAAAGATCTCTTTCTCCTCCTTAAGGAGCAGCTCTTGTTTTAGGAGCAAAGTAGTGCTGAGCTGAGTTTGTGTGTGCTCGTGGCATCATGGAGTGTGCCCAGCAGTGATTTCCCACTGATAATCCAGAAGAATGTGATGTGGCTGTGCAGGAAGGGCAGAATGGGACGAGCTCCAGGAGGGGCTCAGAGATCAGAAACTTTCCAAGGGACTGGCTGGGAGCAGCTGTGGCAGCTTAAGCACAGGAAGAGAAGCACTGTGAGCAGTGTGGAGCTAAAAACCTGGGGGAGTTTTGGTAAGGCAGTAGCAACAAGCCCATAAAAAAAAAATAAAACTCTTAGACAGAATGATCTGCTGATGTGTAAGTTCAGTCAGGATATGGGAAAAATGGAAGACCCAAAATAAGGCAAAACATGGGGCAAAACCAGTGGGACTTGTGGGTGTGAAAGGGGGAAAGGCAAAACATGGGGCAAATCCAGTGGGACTTGTAGATGTGAAAAGGGGAAAAAACACATGATGCTCATGGAAAAGAGAGAACAGATAGGAGATGAAAGCCTCACAGATATGGGAAAAATGGAAAACCCAAAATAAGGCAAAACATGGGGCAAAACCAGTGGGACTTGTAGGTGTAAAAGGGGGAAAGGCAAAACATGGGGCAAATCCAGTGGGACTTGTAGGTGTGAAAAGGGGAAAAAACACATGATGCTCATGGAAAAGAGAGAACAGATAGGAGATGAAAGCCTCACAGGTGCCATGGGCCTCCATCTGCTCCCACAGGTAGGAGACACTCGGAGCAGCCTGGAAGCACAGCTGCTCAGAGGGATGTTTCCCCTGCCACACAGCTTTCAGTTAAATGAGGGGGAAAAATGCCTGGAGAAGCTTGTCTTTTACATTTCCAGTTTGACAAATTTGGCAGTAGAGAAAAGGCTGTTTTGGGGTCTTGCTTTCATCGTTTCCACAGTACAGTGTTTCACAGGGTGGTGAAAGGGGGAGAAAATGCTTAGAAGAGAAAAGGGAAACAAAAATTCCAACCTGTTCCAGCTTATCTTTTGGAACTGACGGAATTGTGATATCAGGATTTTAAAATGAAGTGCTGCTTTCCCTTCTGGGCTGGCCAGGAGGGGTGGGTGAGGCTGAGGCTGATTCTTGAAAAGCCTTGGGCCTGACCATGTTAGAGAAAAGGCAAAGAAGATGTGTTGGAGAGCTTGGTCTGAGATGGGGTACAGATGCTTATTAGGAAATGGTTTGTTTGAGTCTTGGGGCTGGACTATTTTTAGTGTCCAAGGGGGGAAACTGAGGCAGCAACTGAACCAGGCTGTCCATATGCACTCCAGGCTCTGTGGTGCTGTCATTTTCTTCCTGATGCACCTTTTATTGCAGAAAAGCCTGCTGGGGACACCCAGAACAGTTACTGAACAACTGGAAAACAATGGCATGGCCAGCTGAAGGTGATCCCCTTTGGATCAAACAATTCCCTCTGCTTGCAGACAGGCCCAAGGCTCAGAGCAGAACCTGCTGGCTTGGCAGAAGGGCCCAAAGAGGAGTTTGTAGGGTTTAAAATGTAACCCAGTGTGGGAATGTAATGATTCTTCTAGGCTGTATGGAAATGCTGTAGGATTTGTATCTTGGACTAGATTGGTTAGTGAGAATGAGAATATTCAGCACAGAATATTATTTATGGTATTGTAATGGGAACTTTGCTCTCTTAGCTCTTGCCTTTTAGTCTCTTATCCCTTTTACTCTCTCACCCTCTCATTCTCTCTCCCCCTCTCTTGTCTCAGCCCTGCTCTGAGCTGTGTTTGGCAGCTCCCAGCAGGGCCCTGCACCCAGGCCCTTTGCAATAACCCACAAGTTCCCAGCCCTGGCTGCAGAGATCTCTGCTCTCTGTCCATCCCCACTGTCCTACCCCTGATGCTCCTACACTCCTGCCCCTTTAGAGAGGCCATAAATCCTGACAGACCTTCCCCAGGTGACTCCTGCTTGGTGTAAAGGGAGAGCTGAGCTCTGGCTGCCCAGTCCAGCACATTCAGGAGGTGAAATAGCTCCAAATTGCACAGCTGATGGTGGCACGAATTAGCAGCAACTGCTGTTGGGAAGTGTGGCTCAGGCATGGCTCAGATGGTCCTCCCTCTTCTCATTACAGGCATCCTTGCAGCAGCTGAAGCCACCAGAAGCATGGGCAGGGATTCAGGCTGTTGGAGGTGGAAAGAGACACAGTTCCCAAGAATTGATCCAAAAAAGGCTCAAAAAAAATAGCTTACAGTGTGTGTTGTTTCAAACCCAGTTGGAAGCAAAGGGATGGTTGTGCACCATGCCAGCGTTGTCCTTCACTGCTCAGCATGACTTCCTGCTGGAAGACCTTCAATCTGATCCCCTGGCCCCAAGGTCTGAGTGGGAGAGCCCTGAGGTGTTCAGGGCAGGCAGAATTGTCTCTGGAGCAGAGGGACAGGGCTGAGAAAGGCTGAATCCCTCTGAGGAGCGGGGCTCAGCTCTCCTCAGTGCACACAGGGCTCCTGCCTGTGCCCTGGGACACTCTGCTCACTGAGGAGTGAGTTTTGAACAAACTGGGGACAGGGATTGTCCAGGGCAGCTGGGAGGGCTTGAGCCACAAGTTCCCAGCCCAAATCTCCTATGGTGTTTCTGAAAGGCTCCTCTGAAGGAGAGCAGCAGAACCAGGGCTGGTTTGAGCCTAGGAGAGGAAGGGACAGTGACACCAGCACTGCCAGACCTGCTGGCTCAGGCTCCACCTTCACCTGCCCAGAGGTACCTGTGCACCCTGCCAGGGCCTCTGCTCCCAAAGGAGGACACCACCACCTCAGGTTAATCACTTGTGCTACATCTGCAGGGTCTGGGCTGTGGCTGGTACCATCCTGGTGAGCCAGCACAAGGTTAAGGCACAGCAGAGACCACTTAGAGCCTTTTTGTAGATGTTCATACCTGTCTGGAACACCCAGAGCTCCTCACATGCTATCTGTGCTGTTTTGGAAAAACCAAAGGAGAATGACCATGATACTCCAGAGGATATGAGGAGGCAGATACTATTTCCCCATTGTTTATTAACAATGTTTATTAACAATGTTTATTAACAACTTGTGCCTTCAGAAAGCTCAGCTCTGCAGCTGTAGGAGCCCTGTTGATCAAACAATTCCCTCTGCTTGCAGACAGGCCCAAGGCTCAGAGCAGACCCTGCTGGCTTGGCAGAAGGGGCCCAAAGAGGAGTTTGTAGGGTTTAAAATGTAACCCAGTGTGGGAATGTAATGACTTATACAGGCTGAATGTAAATGCTATAGGATTTGTATCTTGGACTAGATTGGTTAGTGAGAATGAGGATATTCAGTACAGAAGAAGATTTATGGTGCTGTAATGGGAACCTCCCTCTCTTTACCCCTTTTACTCTCTTACTCTTTTACTCTCTCATCCTCTCTCCCCCTCTCTTCTCTCAGGCCTGCTCTGAGCTGTGTTTGGCAGCTCCCAGCAGGGCCCTGCACCCAGGCCCTTTGCAATAACCTACAAGTTCCCAGCCCTGGTTTCAGAGATCTCTCCTCTCCATCCATCCCCACTGTCCTGCCCCCTGGCACTCCTGCACAGAATAACTTTGGAATTACAGCCTGCAGAATTGTGATTTCCTGATGGGCAAGGGAGCTCCCTCCTGACACTGATTTCCTGAAATATGAGAGTGACTAAGAATGGTGGGGGCTCTCCAGCCCCTGCCAAGCCTGCTGAGGCTCCTGGCAGTGGCCTGCAGGATGCTCTCCTGCTTCCCAGCTCCACCCTGCTGGTGCTGGGAGCTGGGGCTCCTGCACTGCCTGCCACTTGCCAGGCTGGCAGATGGGCACCGGTGCCTTCCAGGCTCGCTGAGTGCCCAGCAGCTTGCCAGGCAGGTTGCTGCAGAGTGGGGATTGCCAGCCTGCTCCACAGCGTGCCAGATGGACCACGGGGCTGGCAGGGATCCCCTGCTCCCTGCTGGCTCCCTGCAGGCTCTCAGCATCCCCAGGCTGGCCTGCTCCCCAGGGCTCCTGGCCCAGCACTGTGGTAGTGCTGTGGAGTGTGCCCAGCACCTGCAAGCATCAGCACCTGCCAGGTGTGGTGCAGCAGGGAAGCTGTGAGCTGGAGGAGCCCCAAACTAAATCCCATTTTCTTGGATTTCTGCTGGTCAGAGTGACCCCAAGATCTGTACAAGAGATCTTTTCCCAGCCTGGCAGTTGAAGAAGGAGTCAGGATTCTTCTGTTCTCATTTCCAAAATTGTTTATTATTTCTTATCTATAAAATTCTTTCTCTGACCTGCTGAAGTCTGTCTGGCAAGTTGGGTTGAGGCACACTGGTGTTATCTTTTTATACTAAAAACTACATGTAAGTTATTTACCATAACTTCCCAATACCTATCACCTATGTTAGACAGTGAGCTTCTACCTTAAACCAATCCAAAAGTGCCAACATCACCCAGAAGATGGAGGCCAAGAAGAAAGAAGGACAAGGCACACCCAAATTCCTCCATCTTGGGACCCTGAGCCCCCATTCTAAAAACCCCAAAAATCTATTTTTCACTCTGTGACCAACTATTATTCTACTTAAACTCTCTTGACTTGTAATTCTCCATATAAAGGTGGTGATTTGCTCCATGGGTCATAATCACAGTCACAGGTGTGACTTGTGCTCTGTGCCAGGGTCTCTGAGCCCCTGGCAGGGGCTGGAGCCATCCAGGACAGCCAGAGGGATGTCCTGGGTTCTGACCCATCTCTGGCAGTGCAGCACTTTGGGGTTTGCTGCTGCAGCTACCGGGGTGCCAGCAGGGCAGGGACACTGCTGTCCCCTTGGTAGTACAGGGATAAAGTGTTTATAAAATCATGGTATGTTCAGGGGAGTTAGAAAGAAAGTCAGGCTTAATAGGCCCTGGGAAATGTAAGACCTTGTGTTTGCCAGATCATGTGAAACTGCACCTGTGTAACCAGTGTATGATAAATATATCATATTTATCAATATATCATGTGATGATTGTTTAGTAATTAGATATAATTATTGTTTAATAGTAAGAAGAATCACAAGAGACTATGTTCAAAGGTTTGGGGGGGATCACGAGAAACCCATGCTTGGTTGACATCAATGTATACAATAGAACAATGTCAGTTTAATGATGAATATGTAAGTTTTATAATGATAGAATATAAAAACATGTTCATAATGAACCAGTGGCTGAGTCAGATTTGGGTCTGTGTACCCCTGACACCCAGAGATAATACAATATAATATAATATAATATAATATAATATAATATAATATAATATAATATAATATAATATAATATAATATAATATAATATAATATAATATAATATAATATAATATAATATAATATAATATAATATAATATAATATAATATAATATAATATAATATATATAACATAATATGTAACATAATATAATTCATATAATATAATGTATAATAATTCCATTTTTATGTGTTTCTGAACATAAACACCCTCACCCACTGTCAGGCTGGGAGGCAGCTCAGGCCTCCTGGAGAGCTTCTGGAAGGATCTGGGCCTTGGGGGGATGTGTAAGGTGCTGAGCAGGGAGTGCTGGTTCCTCCAGAGCTCAGGGAGGATCCCCTCAGTGCCCTGCTGAGGGGTCACCCTGTGTGTGCTCACTCTGTGCCATCCCTGCTCTGCCTCTCATGGACAGACAGCATGGTCTGGGGGGGATTCAGCCCTGCTGAGGGGTCACCCTGTCTGTGCCATCCCTGCTCTGGCTCTGATGGCACAGCCAGCACATCCTGGGGGCTGCTGGGGGGCATTCAGCCCTGCTGAGGGGTCACCCTGTGTGTGCTCACTCTGTGCCATCCCTCCTCTGGCTCTGATGGCATAGCCAGCATGGTCTGGGGGCTGCTGGAGGGGATTCTCGGGGCTTTCTCCACACCCCCCTCGCCCCCAGCAGTCTGCCAGGCAATTCCATCCAGGAACATAAGTGAGTTATTGAAAGCCTTGCTGGCAGAAACATCGGGATCTAATTTCAGCGTGTGAGAGAAAATATTATTCTCCAGTGTGAGGGGAGAAGTGATGAAAGAACAAGAGGCTTTTTGAGATGAGTCGGGAACACCAAGTTACACCAGGACAAGAACTGTGCAAAGAGATTTCCCAAACCCCTGACTTCCTGCAGAAAGGATTTGGTTGTGATTAAACCTTTGTTAGGAGCTTCCCTTTGCTCCGGGGTGTGATTTCTGCTCCTGGGGAAATGCAGAGGAGTCCAGCCAAGGCTGCAGCAGGAGCTGCAGGGTAATTGTTGGTTTAGGGCTGGGTCATGCATGGCCTGGGTGTGACGGTGTTCACAGGGGTCTGAGGATGAGGGAAGAGACGAGGATCTGACTCCATGGTTCAGAAGGGTTGATTTATTATTTTATGATATATATTACATTAAAACTATACTAAAATAATAGAAGAAAGGATTTCATCAGAAGGCTGGCTAAGAATAGAATAGGAAAGAATGATAACAAAGGCTCTGTCTCAGACTCTGTCTGAGCCAGCTGACTGTGACTGGTCATTAATTAGAAACAACCACACGAGACCAATCCCAGATGCACCTGTTGCATTCCACAGCAGCAGATAATCATTGTTTACATTTTGTTCCTGAGGTCTCTCAGCTTTTCAGGAGGAAAAACCCTAAGGAAAGGATTTTCCATAAAAGATGTCTGTGACAGCCTGGGGCAGTCACTGGGAGCTGGCCTGGGCTGCTGTGGGGGCAGCAGGAGGAGGATGCCCTGTGCCATGTGTGCCCTGTGCCATGTGTGCCCTGTGCCATGTGTGCCCTGTGCCATGGGGCTGCTGGGGCATGGTCGGGGTAGAGGTTGGGTTAGAAGCTCCATCAGAGCCTCAGGGGTGGGACATGCACAGCCCTGCCCTCATCTGCTCTGGTGCCAGCCTCACATGGCAGAGGCTGTCCTGCTTTTCTCTGGGGTAGAGCTAATTTCCTTCCCAGTAGCTGCTACAGTTCTGGGTTTTGGAATGAGAATGATGGTGATGAAGTGATGTTTTAGCTGCTGCTGAGTGCTTCCTCTAAATCAAGGACTTTTCAGAATCCCATTCTCTGTCAGTCATGGCCAGGGGAGCTGGCCCAAACTGCCCAGAGGACATTCCACACCATGGAAATATTGGCCAGAGGTTGTTCCACACCACAGAAATATTGGCCAGAGGATATTCCACACCACAGAAATATTGGCCAGAGGATATTCCACACCACAGAAATATTGGCCAGAGGATATATTCCACAGTACAGAAACTGGGGGGAGTCACCTGGGGGGCAGTTGGTGGGAGGTGGGGGCCAGGCAGGGCTGTGGGTGGTGAGCAATTGTATTGGGCATCACTTGTTTAGCTCAGATTTTATTACCCTCTCTCCTCTTGTTATCTCCCTTTTTATTTTCATTACTATTACTATTATTATTATTATTACTATTATTATGATGTATTACTTCATTTCAGTTATTAACCTGCTCTTACCTCAACCCATGGGTGGTTCCTTCATTGCAGGCTGGGCTTGAATCCCATCAGAGGGGCAGGACCAGCAACCAGGGAGCACAGGAGGAGCTGCTGCTGTTCCCAGCTGCTGGTCCCTGTGAGGACCAGGACAGTGGTGGAGGGCTGGGACAATGGAGGACCTGCTCCATGGGCAGGGGACAGCTGTGCTGGCCATGGAGATGTCACTGGTTTGTGCATGGAAGCACCAGCCCAGCCTGGGACCATGACATGGGACATGCAGGGGGTGTCTACAGCGTGGCAGGAACAAGGATTAGCTCAGTGCCCCTTGCTGCTGGAGGAGGAAAAGCACAGCACTGCCTTGGCAATGACTGGAGGAACTCGGGGCTGGTCCCTGGCTGCCACCAGGACCATCCAAAGGCTGTACATGCATGGGTGCTCCCAAAACAAGCAGGAACAGCTGAGAAGGACTGATGTCCTGAGGATCAGGGGCTTTTCCCCCAAACTGAAGAGGCAAAAGTGCCCAGAGTTTGCCCAGAGCAGCTGTGGCTGCCCTGGATCCCTGGCAGTGCCCAAGGCCAGGTTGGTGAGGGCTTGGAGCAGCCTGGGACAGCGTGAGGTGTCCCTGCCATGGCAGGGGTGGCACTGGGAGAGCTCTGAGGACCCTGCCAAGCCAAGCCAAGCCCATTTCTGCGGCTGAGCCTCCGCGGCGCTGGGGGCTCACGGCGGGAAGAGCAGCGGTGCCCTCCGGCCCCGGGAGCAGCCCCGCACCGCCAGGAGCAGCCGGGTGTGCCCCGCCCCCCCCGGGCCCGCGCTGTCCCCGCGGGGCTCGCGGTGACACCGATGGAGCCAACGTCCCGTTCCCATGGCAACCGCGGGGCCGCGCGTCCCCGCCAGGGGGCAGTGCCCGCGCGCGGATCGGGGACGGCGGGAGGGGCCGGGACGGGGACAGGGACAGGGCCACAGGGACACTGGGATAGGGACACCGGGATAGGGACAGGGGATAGGGACACTGGGACATCAGGACACGGGCAGGGACACCGGGATAGGGACAGGGGGACAGGAGATAGAGACAGGATGTGGGGATAGGGGATAGGGGACAGGGACACCGGGATAGGGACGGAGTAGGGACAGGGGACAGGGACACTGGGATAGGGACAGGGGATGGGGGCAAGGACACCAGGACACCAGGACAGGGACATCGGAACAGGGGATGGGGACAGGGACAAGAGATAGGTACAGAGGATAGGGACACTGGGACAGGGGACAGGTGATAGGGACAGGAACAGGGGATGGAGACAGGGATAGGGACAGGAGATGGGGACAGGAACAGGGGATAGGGACACCAGGACAGGGACAGGGGGGTAGGGACAGGGACACAGACAGGGACAGGGGATGGAGAGAGGGACAGGGGACAGGGACAGGGACAGGGGACAGGGACAGGGCATGTCACTATGGCCAGCCCGGGACAGGGCACGGGGACAGGGGGACCGGGACAGGGGGACCAGGGCAGGGGATTGGGACAGGGGGTGTCCTTGGTGGGGCCAGTCCCCGGGACAGAGGGACCGGCCCCACAGGGAGCCCGGCCCTACAGCCAGTCTGGCAGGGACCCCGAGGTCAGCCCAGTACAGGGTGACCTGGCCCTGTGCACTCGGGGACAGGGATTCAGGCCCGGTGCCCTGGGGATGGGGAACTGTCCCTGCTCATCCTTGGGGCACCCAGAGCCATTCCCGTGGTGACCCCACCAGGACACGGAGCTGCTGGGGGTGACCGACCCCGGTTCAGCCAGTGGCAGACCCTGCTGGTGTCACCTCTGGGGCTGAGTGCCACCTTCACCCTCCCTCTGTGCCATTGGCTCCTTGGGTCACCCTTGGGCTGCTCCTGCTGCTCTGAGCCCCACTGCCTCCCCTGGACCTTCCCTGGAGCTCCTGATATCCGAGGTTACCAAACTGTTCTTCAAAGTGATACCAAAGCAGGTCAGAGTCTGGGCAGAGCCATGGAATTTTTCAGTTTGGGAGAAACCTTTGAGATCAGCACTGCAATGTCCCATCTCTAACCCAGGTTTGCTGCCACATCCAGACTCCTTAAATTCCTCCAGAGATGGCGACACCACCACTGCCCTGGGCAGTTGTGCCAGGGCTTGATCACCCTTTCAGTGAAGGAATTTTATGTAATATTCATTCTCATCCTCACCCAGCAGAACTTGGGGCCGTTCCCTCTGCTCCTGTCCCTGTTCCCTGGAGCACAGCCCGACCCCCCCGGCTGTGCCCTCCTGGCAGGAGCTGTGCAGAGCCACAAGGGCCCCCTGAGCCTCCTTTGCTCCAGGCTCAGCCCCTTCCCAGCTCCCTCAGCCCCTCCTGGGGCTCCAGACCCTTCCCAGCTCCATTCCCTGCCCTCGACATGCTCCAGCCCCTCCATGTCATGGGGAGTCCAGACTGACCCCAGGACTGGACAGACCCCAGCAGTGCCAGCACAGGGCACTGCCCTGGCCCTGCTGGCACAGCCCAGGTGTCACTGGCCTTCCTGGCCACCTGGGCACACCTGGGCTCACGTTCACCCACTGCCAGCACCAGCAGCTCTCAGCTCTCAGCTCTCTCTCATTCCATTTTGTGCCAGGCAGCTTCACACCCCCCTGCCCCGAGCCTGCTGGGGGCTGCTGCTCCCAATGGTCACAAACAGGAAAGTGCCTCAAGGGCTGCCCAGGGAGCAGCTCGGGCCATCCCCAGCCAGCCAGGCCATGCTGGGGAGGGGCTGATTCCTGCCGTGGAGGGACAAGACCCCTGCTCAGCTCCCGGAATGCATCTCTGGCTCCATCCTGCCTCGGCACCCGAGCCAGCTGAACCGGTGCCAGCAGCACATCACCACCATCAGTAACATCGCTAAGACAAGCCTCTATTTGCATATTTTATAGCATTAAACATGCACTGCAGCCCACAGAACACACCACAGGGGCTTTGTGTCCCCTCAACAGCCTCTCCTCAGCCTGCTGAGGACACCAGCTGGCTCTCCCCATGGGTGACCAGCCTTTCTCAAGGAACACATCAGCAGGATCCCCATCCCAGCTCCTGCAAGGGAGGATGGTGACTGGGAAAGTCCCCTGCTCTCAGAGAAAAGCTGTTTTGCTTTGGCAGCAGAGTGACCAGGAGCTTTCCCTGACTTCAGCCCTGTGCCTTTATAGATGCTCTGCTCAATTTCAGGTCCCCACTGTGGGAGCCCAGGACATCCCTCTGGCTGGCCAGGACCCCTGCCAGGGGGCTCAGAGACCCTGGCACAGAGCCCGAGACACCTGTGGGTTTGATTATGACCCATGGAGCAAATTATCAACCTTATATGAAGACCAGCAAGCCACAACAGTTTAGGTAGAATAATAGTGAAGTTATCATGGGGTGGAAAAGTAGATTTTGGGTTTTTGGTATGGGGGTTCAGGAGGCAAGATGGAGGGAACTGGGTGTGTCCAGCCTTTCTCCTTCTTCTTCTTCTTCTTGGCCTCCATCTTCTGCTGTGATGGTGGCACTTTTGGATTGGTTTAGAGTAGAAGCTCAGTGTCTAACATAGGTGATAGGTGTTGGGAAGTTATTGTAAATATTGTACATGTCGTTTTTAGTATAAAGATATAACACTACCCTGGAGCAGGCAGAGTGCCTGGGACTATCCTGCTGGACCTGGGGAGGACAGGAGAAAATTTTTTATAGATAAGATACAATAAACAACCTTGAGACTGAGAAATTAAGAATTCCGACTCATTCTTCAAGCACCAGGCTGGGAAAAGACACTTTTAACAATCTCTGGGTCGCAGCAACCCAGAAAGGCCTTGAGACCCCACCTGCTTTGCCTGGCCTGGCTGTGCTTGTCCAGCCCCATCATCTCCCAGAGCCTCACGGGGATGGCAGCACCATGGGGTGTGCAGAGGAGCTGGGGGCTCTCTGCAGCCCCTGGTGAGCTTTGCCCAGAGGGGCCCTGCATGGACATCCCTGCCTGCATGGGGAGTGAGGAGATTGGTGATTTATTTCACCAGATCCGGGTGGGTTTGAAGGAGTCAGAGGGAAAGTGTGTGGTGGTTTCAGCCCTCATTTGGATGCAGCTCGGTGCCACAGCGTTCCCAGGCTGAGAAGGAGTTTTCCCTGGTCTCTTGCATGGCTCCGTAGCCTCAGGCACACAAGCACAACTAGAAACATCTGTCCTTCTTTCATGCAATCAGTTTCAATCACTAATAATTATCTCTCCTCTTCCCTTTTCCTCCTCTGCTGGCTGCTGTCCTAGTGCAGCGTGGCACTGCTGGGGACCAGGTACCCACCTGCTCCGTGCCAGGGCTCCTGGGCCATGGGCACACCAAGCTCTGCTGCTTTTGCTTCCAGATCTGGCCAGGGCTTAGCCTTGCTTGCTAAAAAACCCCAATTTTTACCCCCCTAAAAAACCCCATTCTTACCCCCCAAAAAACCCCATTTTCACCCTAACAGCCACCCCATTTTTACCACCCCAAAAACCCATTTTCACCCCAAAACTCCCCCATTTTTTACCCCCAAAACCCCCCATTGTCACCCTAAAACCCCAATTTTTACCCCCCAAAAACCCCCATTTTCACCACAATACTCCCCAATTTTACCCCCCTAAACCCCCATTTTACCCCCAAACCCCCACAGTTTTACTCCCCAAAGCCCGTCTTCTGCCCCCAAAACCCCCCATTTTTACCCCCCAAAACCCTCATTTTCACCCCCAAACCCCCTCATTTTTACCCCAAAACCCCCCATTTTTGGCCCCAAACCCTCCAATTTTCACCCCAAACCCCCCATTTTTACCCCAAAACCCCCCACATTTTTACCCTCCAAAGCTCCCATTCTGCCCAAAACCCCCCTAATTTTTACCCCAAAAAACCCCCATTTTCACCCCCAAAATAGCCCATTTTTATCCAAAAAAAATCCCGGTTTTACCCCCAAAAAACCCACTTTTATCCCCCCAAATCCCCCATTTCTACCACCAAAACCCCCAAACCATTCATCCCTGGGGATTTTGTTGAAAACCCAGCCCTTGGGCCCAGGTGATGGATAAAAGCAGTTTCCTGTGATACAGACTGACAGGGCAAAGACACTGAGGTTCCTTACCCTTCCACAAAGAGATTTCTGAGCATTCTCCTGGGGTTTGGGTGCCTTGGAACCCTCATTTATCTTCTCCCTCTGGAGCAGACAGGAAAGTGAGGATGGTTTCTTGGCACTGCAAGAAAACACAACCCCAAAATGCATTGTCCTTGTGGCAGGAGGGCTTGGGGCAGCACTCAGCTGCAGGAATCACCTCAGTGGAGGTGTCACCCTTTTGTTTGTGGGCAGATTTTGGTCTCAGCTGTGTGGGGAAGCTCTGCAGCCTCAGCCTGGGAGCTGGGGGTCAGGTTAGAGCTGGATTTACAGTTTATCAAGTTAGCTCTGGGCTTGTTTTAAACATTGGCAAATGGTGAGCTCCTGGCTCCGAGTACCTGTGAAGATGAGACATATATATATTTACACATCTGTTATTAACCTAAAAATACAACCAAGTGGCAGATCACCTGTCTTGGTTTTCCACAGAAATGCAGGGCTTGGAGTCCTTGCAGAGAACAGAAAAAGGATCAGAAACCTGATCCATCCTGCAGGTTTCCAGAGCTGCCTCGTGCCCAGGTGGTTGGTGCCAGTGCAGGAATGACCCTGAGGGATGGGCAGTGATGGGAGACACCCTGAGGGTGCCACATTCACCATCCTCCCTTGCAGGAGCTGGGATGGGGATCCTGCTGAGGTGTTCCTTGAGAAAGGCTGGTCACCCATGGGGAGAGCTGGCTGGTGTCCCCAGCAGGCTGAGGAGAGGCTGAGCACTGCCCACAGCTCAGCTCTGGACAGGCAGGGTGGGTGTCATGTCAGGGAACATTCCAGAGCAGGTTCCCCTGCCATGGACAGGGATTTTCCCTCACATTCAACCCAAACCTCCCCAGCCCAGCCTGAGGCCGTTCCCTCTGCTCCTGTCCCTGTTCCCTGGAGCACAGCCCGACCCCCCCGGCTGTGCCCTCCTGGCAGGAGCTGTGCAGAGCCACAAGGGCCCCTGAGCCTCCTTTGCTCCAGGCTCAGCCCCTGCCCAGCTCCCTCAGCCCCTCCTGGGGCTCCAGACCCTTCCCAGCTCCCTCAGGAACTCTCCAGCCCCTTCCCAGCTCTGTTCCCTTTTCTGGACTAATTCCATCCCCTCCAGGTCCTTCTTATCCTGAGAGGTCCAAAAGTGACCCCAGGGCTGGAAGTGCCCCATCAGTGCCAGCACAGGGGACAGTCCCTGCCCTGCTCCTGCTGTCCCACCGTGGCTGGCACAGGGCAGATGCCACTGGCCCCCCTTAGCTAGGGAGGAGTTTTATGGAGAACAAGGAGACTTGAAGAGGAGTCAGTGCTCACCTCAGTGACTCTGCTTTGGTCATTAAACCAGCACATCCCATCCCTGACAGCCTTGGCCTGGTGGGGAGAAGCTCCCCAGGTGCTGTGAGCTCTGTGGGGGCAGTGGCACCTGGGCAGGGGTACCTGGGCAGTGATTCCGGGACAGTGGTACCTGGGCAGTGATACCTGGGCAGGGGTACCTGGGCAGTAATTCCTGGGCAGGGATACCTGGGCAGGGATACCTGGGCAGTGATTCCTGGGCAGTGATTCCTGGGCAGGGATACCTGGGCAGTGATTCCTGGGCAGGGGTTCCTGGGCAGTGATACCTGGGCAGTGATACCCGGGCAGTGATACCTGGGCAGTGGTACCTGGGCACTGATACCTGGGCAGTGGCACCTGGGCAGTGATACTTGGGCACTGATAGCTGGGCAGGGATACCTGGGCAGTGATAGCTGGGCAGTGATACCTGGGCAGGGATACCTGGGCACTGATACCTGGGCAGTGATACCTGGGCAGGGATACCTGGGCACTGATACCTGGGCAGTGATACCTGGGTAGTGATACCCAGGCAGTGGTACCTGGGCAGTGGTTCCTGGGCAGTGGTTCCTGGGCACTGATACCCGGGCAGTGATACCTGGGCAGTGATACCTGGGCAGTGGTACCTGGGCAGTGGTTCCTGGGCACTGATACCCGGGCAGTGATACCTGGGCACTGATACCTGGGCAGTGATACCCGGGCAGTGATTCCTGGGCAGTGGTTCCTGGGCACTGAGCTCAGGGGCTGCTGCTCCTCCAGCCCCGTGGCTGTGGTGTGGCACCCCGTGCCCCCCTCAGCTCACACACATCCCCAGGATCTCTGCAGCTGTGGCACCAACTGGGGAGCTGCTCTGCCAGCTGGAAACTCAGCAGAGCATGAACTGCACAGGGGGCTGAACGTGAGAGCTGTGCAGGGACCTCGGGGCTGTTCACATGCTGTAGGTTTTTATAGCTGGGATTTTGCACTCACATCCTGAGGGGAGGCCCTGACTCACACAGCAGCCCTGCCCTCCCCACCAGGATGAGCTGCTGGCCCTGCTGCTGCTATGGGCACAGTGAGCATTGGGTGTCCCTCAGCTCTTCAAACACCTTCAGGGCACAGCAGCCTTCAGGAGAGCAATGGAGGGACCTACTGAACCCTCAGAGCAAACCTACTCATCCTTGCCCCTGTAAGAACCCTTGAGCAATGCAGCCCCTCCTGCCCTGAGCCAAGCTGTGCCAAACTGGGTTAATTCCACCATCAGCACCCAACGTGGAGCATGCAGTGAGAGCCTCTCCTGCTCCTGCAGCCCCTCCTGCTCATGGCCAGGCTGTGCCAAACTGGGTCCATTCCACCCAGCTGTGGTGGTGTTCACAGGGCTCCCAGGATGAGGGAAGAGATGAGGATCTGACTCCATGTTTCAGAAGGATGATTTATTATTTTATGATATATATTATATTAAAACTATACTAAAAGAATAGAAGAAAGGATTTCATCAGAAGGCTGGCTAAGAATAGAAAAGGAATTGATAACAAAAGCTTGTGACTGACCAAGACAGTCTGGACAGCTGGACTGTGATTGGCCATTAATTAAAAACAACCACGTGAGACCAATCCCAGATGCACCTGTTGCATTCCACAGCAGCAGATAACCATTGTTTACATTTTGTTCCTGAGGCCTCTCAGCTTCTCAGGAGGAAAAATGCTAAGGAAAGGATTTTCCATAAAAGATGTCTGTGACACTCATCAGTGCCCAGCATGGTGGATGCAGTGGGAGCCAACCTCGTGGAGAGCAAAAGACATCTGTGAAGTTCCAGTGTCCATTTCATCTTACACACTGTCCTGGCCCTCTCAGCCACCCTGCCTTGCCCTGGGGATGCTGGTACCCCTCCACTGGGCTGAAACAGCTCTGATTTTAGGAGACCACGATGAGATGAATCCCATCCCAACGCTGAGAATGTCCAGATGGAGAATTAGCGTAGAATATCAGATGCTCCTCACGTCTTTCCAGAGAAACCTTTGAGTCATTTGCTCGGAGGCTGTGTGGGTGGGTGGGTATTTGTGCTCGTGCACGTGGGCTTGCACCTGGCTACTTGTGCAGGCAGATCCCTCCTGTGCCCATGACAGCACCCCGAGCTGTGCCCTGCACGCTGGGGCAGTGTCAGTGCCCTCAGGGAGGGGTTTGTGCAATTCTTGAGCTGTGCCCTGCACCCTGGGCTGGCAGTGCCCTCAGGGAGGGGTTTTGGAGTCCCCCATACAGACCCCGAGCTGTGCCCTGCACACTGAGGCACTGGCAGTGCCCTCAGGGAGGGTTTTGGAGCACCCTGGGCAGTTCCCTGCACACTGAGCTGGCAGTGCCCTCAGGGAGGGGTTTGGACAATCCCTTACCTGTGCCCTGCACACTGGGGAGGCTGGCAGTGCCCTCAGGGGGGAGGTTCTGCAATCCCTGAGCTGTGCCCTGGACACTGAACTGGCAGTGCCCTCAGGGAGGGGTTTTGGAGTACCCTGGGCAGACCCCGAGCTGTGCCCTGCACACTGAGCTGGCAGTGCCCTAAGGGAAGGTTTTCTGAATCCCTCCATGCACACTGGGGCACTGGCAGTGCCCTCAGGCAGGGGTTTTGCAGCCCGCCATGCAGATCCCAAGCTGTGCCCTGCACATTGGGGCACTGGCAGTGCCCTCAGGGAGGGGTTTTGCAGCCCCCCATGCAGTCCCTGAGCTGTGCCCTGCACACTGAGCTGGCAGTGCCCTTAGGGAAGGTTTTCTGAATCCTTCCATGCACACTGGGGCACTGGCAGTGCCCTCAGGCAGGGGTTTTGGAGTACCCTGGGCAGACCCTGAGCTGTGCCCTGCACCCTGGGCTGGCAGTGCCCTCAGGGAGGGGTTTCTGAATCCCTCCATGCACACCGGGACACTGGCAGTGCCCTCAGGGAGGGGTTTTGGAGCACCCTGGGCAGTTCCCTGCACACTGAGCTGGCAGTGCCCTCAGGGGGGGATTTCTGCAATCCCTGAGCTGTGCCCTGGACACTGAACTGGCAGTGCCCTCAGGGAGGGGTTTTGGAGTCCCCCATACAGACCCCGAGCTGTGCCCTGCACCCTGAGCTGGCAGTGCCCTTAGGGAAGGTTTTCTGAATCCCTCCATGCACACTGGGGCACTGGCAGTGCCCTCAGGGAGGGGTTTTGCAGCCCACCATGCAGATCCCGAGCTGTGCCCTGCACATTGGGGCACTGGCAGTGCCCTCAGGGAGGGGTTTTGGAGCACCCTGGGCAGTTCCCTGCACACTGAGCTGGCAGTGCCCTCAGGGAGGGGTTTGTGCAGTCCCTGAGCTGTGCCCTGTACTCTGGGGCACTGGCAGTGCCCTCAGGGAGGGGTTTCTGAATCCCTTCATGCACACTGGGGCACTGGCAGTGCCCTCAGGGAGGGGTTTCTGAATCCCTCCATGCTCACTGGGGCACTGGCAGTGCCCTCAGGGAGGGGTTTTGCAGCCCCCCCATACAGACCCCGAGCTGTGCCCTGCACTCTGGGGTGGCAGTGCCCTCAGGGAGGGGTTTCTGAATCCCTCCATGCACACTGGGGCACTGGCAGTGCCCTCAGGAGGGTTTTGCAGCCCCCCATGCAGAGGGATCTCTGCAGCAGCAGCGGGCGAGGGGAGGCTCCGGCATGGCCAGCACAGCTCGGTGCTCTCACAGCAGCTCTGGCTGAGCACAGCAGGCTGGCAGAGACAAGATAACATGCCATGGGGAGCAAAGCTGCCTGGATCACCTCTAAAATGCCTTATGCCATCAGACACTTATCACCTCCAATCCCTGCCTTGTCCCAGGTCACATAGCACAAGCTCTCTATTACTAATATCATTAAGATCCCTTTGCTGGCTTCTAAATAATAAGCATAGGCGGGGACACTGTGATTAATGGAGGGCTGATGGATGAAACCCCCTGTCACCATTTAATACCTGTAACAATAGATTCATTAACTAGGATTAGTTTCAGACATAAGCTTTCTATACCCATGGCTATTACTCACTCAGTTCATTAACAGGACAGCATTAGTTCTGGTACCTTTGAGCTGCAACACATCCTGCATACCAATGATGCCCCAGTGCCGTAACTTTCAGGAAATCCGAAGACTGTTTATAAAAAACTGGAATCTCTTAATTCCAACCTGTCAGCCAAGGCATTTCTGCTCTCATTTTCTGCACGCTTCATTTCTGAAGGTGAAGGATGGAGGTGATGCCAGAACACAGCTCCCCACTGACTGCCCCAGATCCTGCCCTCAGCAGAGGCCAGGGGCTGTCCAGGGCCACTTATTTTAAGTGTTTAAAAAATAAACACTCTGAGCTCACCCAGTGAGCTCTGTGCCACCAGGCTCACTGTCATTTCCCAGGAATTAGCTCCAGAGAGTTTGACACCGTGGTTATTTCCCTGTGCCACCAAATGTGCTTGAAGGGACAGGCTGGCCAGCTGGCAGTGGGCTGCTGCATCCTCAGGATTTGTCCCCACGCAGCATCCTCCCAGGTTTGGCCAATCTGTGTGGAGAGGAAAACACTTTTATTCCCTGTCTGGTGTGTTTGTAAGCTTATTTCTGCCCGTGGCCCCTTGAGATGGGTGGTTGGACACTGCTGGGTGGGGATGTGATGGATCTCTGGTGTCAGGAGAAATGTGTCACCAGGTGTCTGCAAAGGTAAGGGGGGGAGGTCAAAAGGGGGGAGTGTTTGCTGTCCCCATGGATTGTCCCACAGGGAAATGCTCCAGCTGTAGTTGCCAGATGTTTGCTTAGCTCAGGATTTTGCTGTGGTGGAGCAGTGGGTGAGCAGGACTTCTTGTCTCATCCTGCTTAGCAAGAGAGCAGATCCACAGTGATCCAAGCCTGGTTGCATTTTCCAGAGGCTCTCCCTGCTTCCTGCTGTTGGGATCCCAGGGACAGTGCTCAAGAGGGGGATGATTTCTGCCCTGCTCTTCACTGGGTGGTAGCACAGGTTGAGTGGGACATCTTAGAAGTCCCTGTGCCTTGAATGTTGGGCTGGGCTTACTGTGGAGTGACAAAATAAATATTTTCCAGTATATCCAGATGAGTTCAAGGCAGGGAAAGCAATGCCCTGGCACTTCCCAGGGAGCAAGGACACGGTGCCAGCTTCTCCCTCCTAAGGAGGAGCAGCAGGAGATCCCATTGCCTGGAGATCAGCTGTGCTCACACGAGCACTGGCTGCAGTCATGATATTCCCCTTATTGGAACACCCATGGAAAAATGTGAGAGTATCCAAAAATAATTGAGAGTTGAAGTCAATCTGCAGGATTTTATGTCTACTGTGGGAAGTGCCTTCTCAGTTTATCGTAATAAGTGTGATAAGTTCATTGTTACAGAAAATGCACAATATGTTTGGCCCAAAAAGCAAAATAAGGCTTTGGAGGATGCAAAAGGAAAGCTGAGTTCTTGCATTTTGATACAGTTAAATCTCAGCCTCCTCCCCATTAATATGCAGTGACAAGCCGGGGGGTAGGAGCTGCGATTTTGCACATATGGAAAGATAGGAGAGATAACTCATTTCCTCCAGGAGCAGAAACAAGGGCTGGAAGAAACCACTTTGGGGTTGAGAGAGAGGAACTGGGGCAGGAGAGGGAAGGGGAAGAGGTGCTTACATCTCATAGATAACGATGGAGATGGTGTGAACAGAATGTGAGCCCTGGCAGGAGGGAGCAGGGATGTCCCCTGGAGCAGGCAGCTGTGGGGATGCTCCTGGTCCACCTGTGAGTGTTCAGATCCTGGACAATGCCTTGATTTTAATGCCACGTTCTGATATCCCAGCTTGGGCACAGCAGCCAGGCAAGCACCACGTCCCTGCTCTGAACCTGCTGTGAGATTTCAGCACAGCTCAGGGATGCTCCTGCTCCCTCTGCTCGGGGTAAATGAGCCCCTGCTCCATCCCATGTGGGGCAACTCCTCAGTTAATCAAGGGATTTTTCTGTATGGAAGATTTCAATAAAAATGGAGAGGAAGGATGGGAAAGGATGGAGGGAAATACATTTTTTTTTTCACTGCCGTTTTCAGCTTTTAATCAAAACCCAGGAACAGCCTTCGACAATTTTGGCTCCTTCTGATGAAAGACTTTTAATGAAAACTGAAACCGTCCATAGGGAATAGGAGCTTAAAAAAGTAAACAATGAAGTCAATCAACCGTCCAACCAAATATAAGCCACAAACAAATTTAATAAAGCAGAGGGAAGAAGTGGTGTGAGAGCCATGGGAAGGGTGTTGGGATGCACAGCCACTGGAGAGAGGCGTGGCTGAGTCAGGGTCAGGTTTGTATTGAATTCACAGGCAACCCCCGACCAAGGGAGAGAGAAGGATGCATCTGACTCCATGTTATCAGAAGGCTAATTAATTACTTTATTATACTATGTTATTCTATCTATATAATTTATAGAATAATATAGTATAATAAAGTGTATATATATATATACACTTACATATATGCAGCTCAGCTGGTTTCACCACTGCAGGGGTGGGTGGCACAGCCACTGAGTGGAGGTCACCATCCCCTTGGAGAACAGGGACAGAATCATGGAATCACACAGTTGTTAGACTTGGAAAAATCTCTAAGGTCTTTGAGTCCAGCAGTGCCCCCAGCACTGCCCAGGCCACCATTAGCCCATGTCCCCAAGTGCCACATCCATATGGCTTTTAAACTTCCAGATGATTCCACCAGACCCATGGGCATCCTGTTCCAAGCCTGATCACCCTTTCAGTAAAGAAATTTCCCAAAATCCCCCCTGAGCCTGCCCTGGCCCAGCCTGAGGCCGTTCCCTCTGCTCCTGTCCCTGTTCCCTGGAGCACAGCCCGACCCCCCCGGCTGTGCCCTCCTGGCAGGAGCTGTGCAGAGCCACAAGGGCCCCCTGAGCCTCCTTTGCTCCAGGCTCAGCCCCTGCCCAGCTCCCTCAGCCCCTCCTGGGGCTCCAGACCCTTCCCAGCTCATTCCCTGCCCTGGACATGCTCCAGCCCCTCCATGTCCTTCTCATCCTGAGGGATCCAAAACTGACCCCGGGACTGGGGGTGCCCCAGCAGTGCCAGCACAGGGGATGGGCACTGCCCCGGTCCTGCTGTCACAGGCCAGGGGCCATTGGTCACCTCGGCCACCTGGGCACACCTGGGCTCATGTTCACTCACTGCCACCCAGCACCTGCAGGTCTTTTCCCCCTGAGCATCTTTCCAGCCCCTCTGCCCCAGTCCAGAGCAGTGCCTGGGGCTCTTGTGGCCCAGGTTCAGAACCTGGCACATCAACCTGTTGAACATCACACACTTGGTCCATCAAGGCATGGAGAGAGTGAAGGAACCTTTCCCATCCTTCCCCAGCAGTGCCCAGCACACACACTCCATGGAATGAGCTGAACCCTTGTTTCTGAGGCTTTGCATGAAAAATTCTCAGTCTCGAGTCCTGCTTGGCTCAAACACAAGTTCAGCTGGAAATGACAGAGGAAGAAAAGCCCTGACCCTGGTCCCAGTCCAAGAAGAGCTGAGGCAAGTCAGAAAGCAGGTCCCACCCTGCTAAGTGGCAGGTACCCTGTGTTTATGGTAATAACAATAATTTACCCTTCACTATCACCTTCCAGCTGAAGAGCATAAAGCCCTTTGCAGGCATTAATTATCATTAGCCTAATGACATGGTTGATGAAACGGAGGCTGTGAAAGCTGGAGTGATCCACCCAAGGTCCCCAGGCCCCTGCGGTGGCAGAGCCAGGAGTCACAGGCAGGCAGGGCTGCAGGGCAGGCTCTGGGCTCGGGGTGGGCACGGGGGCTTTGCCTTGAATTGGGGCAGCTGGAGGTCAGCTGGACGGCTCTGTGTGTGTCCCACATTCCAGGGACATCCCTCCTGGCTGGGAGTGCTCCAGAGTGGTGCAGGCAGGGCAGTGGGGGCTGCTCCCTGTGTTGGGATCACAGTGCTGGGGCAGCTGGAGGTCAGCTGGACGGCTCTGTGTGTGTCCCACATTCCAGGGACATCCCTGCTGGCTGGGAGTGCTCCAGAGTGGTGCAGGCAGTGCAGGCAGGGCAGGGAGTGCAGGCAGGGCAGGGAGTGCAGGCAGGGCAGTGTGGGCTGTCCCCTGAGCTGAAGGAGCCCCACAGTGTTGGGATCACAGTGCTGGGGCAGCTGGAGGTCAGCTGCATGGCTCTGTGTGTGTCCCACATTCCCAGGACATCCCTGCTGGCTGGGATTGCTCCAGGATGCTGCAGTGGGTGCCTGCAGGGAGTCCAGGCAGTGCAGGCAATGCAGGTGGGGGCTGCTCCCTGGGCTGGAGGAGTCCCACAGTGTTGGGATCTCAGTGCTGGGGCGTCAGCTGGATGGCTCTGTGTGTCCCACATTCCCAGGAGGGAGGTCAGCTGGATGGCTCTGTGTGTATTCCACATTCCTGGGACATCCCTGCTGGCTGGGATTGCCCCAGAGTGGTGCAGGCAGGGCAGTGGGGGCTGCTCCCAGGGCTGGAGGAGCCCCACAGTGTTGGGGTCACAGTGCTGGCACCCTGCTGGCTGTGCCCACAACGACAGCACAGACAGCTGAGGAGCTGGGGAGCTTTTCCTGAGCACTGCAGAGGTGTGGGCAGAGCTGCTGGAGCCCCCCCGGCAGGGCTGGGGCACAGCATCCAGCCTGGCACACAGAGCCCAGCTGGGCACGGGGCTGGGGCACAGCATCCACGCTGGCACACAGAGCCCAGCTGGGCACAGGGCAGAGCATCCACCCTGGCACACAGAGCCCAGCTGGGCACAGGGCTGGGGCAGAACATCCAGCCTGGCACACAGAGCCCAGCTGAGCACGGGGCTGGGGCAGAACATCCAGCCTGGCACACAGAGCCCAGCTGGGCACGGGGCTGGGGCAGAGCATCCACCCTGGCACGCAGAGCCCAGCTGAGCACGGGGCTGGGGCACAGCATCCACCCTGGCACACAGAGCCCAGCTGGGCACGGGGCAGAGCATCCAGCCTGGCACACAGAGCCCAGCTGGGCACGGGGCTGAGCATCCACCCTGGCACGCAGAGCCCAGCTGGGCACGGGGCTGGGGCAGAGCATCCACCTGGCACACAGAGCCCAGCTGGGCACGGGGCTGGGGCAGAGCATCCACCTGGCACACAGAGCCCAGCTGGGCACAGGACAGAGCATCCAGCCTGGCACACAGAGCCCAGCTGGGCACGGGGCTGGGGCAGAGCATCCACCCTGGCACACAGAGCCCAGCTGGGCACAGGACAGAGCATCCACCCTGGCACACAGAGCCCAGCTGGGCACGGGGCTGGGGCACAGCACCCACCCTGGCACGCAGAGCCCAGCTGGGCATGGGGCTGGGACAGAACATCCAGCCTGGCACACAGAGCCCAGCTGAGCACGGGGCTGGGGCACAGCATCCACCCTGGCACACAGAGCCCAGCTGGGCACGGGGCTGGCAGCCAGGGCCGGGGCACAGGAGCCTGTTAACAGCGTGCAGAAATTTCCTTTGAAGGTGTGGGATGATTTATGGGTTATTACCGGCTGTGACAGGGTCAGCTGCCAGGCCTGGGTGATTTGGGGTTGGGGGCTCCGGGAGGATAATGGGGACAAATTGGGGCCCGGAGGAATGTGAGCAGGCAGAGCGGGGGCAGGGGAGGTGCCGCCTTCTCCTCCATTCCCAGACACAACCTGCTCTCATTATCCGGAGCCACCACAGGCGCTAACGCACACAAATATATTCTAATTTATTAGAGCTGGCAAAGATCTCTTTGCAGAGAGCGAACGTTTTATTTTTGAGGCTCAGTGGTTCAAGTGTTTGAAAGGGCAGCATTCTCTGTGCCTCCAATGTGGGGCTAATGATAATCTAAATTAGTTATTGGAAATAATTACCAAGGCTTTATTGTGCCAAACATAGCAGAGCCCTGGAGAGCAGTCGCGCTCAGACACGGCCATGCAGCTAAAAGCTTTGATGCTTCATTAATATTCAAGGGGAGTCTTTGGCTGTTTTCCCTCCTCCCCTCGCTTTGCCGCAGCTCTCTGAATGAACCCGAGGCCTCCGGTGACACCAGCGAGGGGCCTGCCGATTGAAATTAGCCCTGGTACCATATCAAAGTTCACTGCTCTCCTAATCTCCAATGGAAAAGGTGGCTCGGGGAAGACGCTATCGCTCGGCGCTCGGTGCCGAGACAGCTCCTCCTGGCTCCAGGCGCCTGGTTCCAGCCCGAGATAATGCTGGAGAGGAGCATCTCCAAGGTTGTCCTACACAGCTGGGTTTTATGATATAATGGACCAAACCGGCTGCATAATTAATCAGCCTATATTTTTTTCCCCCTAGTAAATCTTCCTGTGATGGGCAAACAGAAGCCCCGGAGCTGTGTTTGCCTGCCAGATCCGTGGCGGTGCGTGTGTGTCTCTTTCTTTCTCTTCTCCCCATCTCTCTCTTTTGGAACAAGCGCTGTGATTTGAAAGTGACTCCAGCCCTGCTCACGAGGACGGGGGGCTCTCAGGGCTGCTGTTATTTTTTGCCTGCGAAGCAGCTGCGCTCTCCTTTCCAAAAAACCTTTGGGCTCCGAGCAGGACGGCAGGATGTATTTTTGGATGCGGGCTTGGCCTGGCAGGGCTCCAGGGAGAATTTCCTCTCCTTGCTCGGGATTCTGCACTAATCAACCATTCAGTTCCGGCGCCTGCGGTCAGGGCTGGAGCAGAGGTACCGTGTCCATCTCGGAGATGATCTCCATGCTCAGCGCATCCCCGCAGAGCCCTGCGGGCTCGACCTGCCGCCAGCAGCAGCAGTGGCAGGATTCCTCTGCGAGCCTCGGGTGGAAAGAGCAAATCCTTCTGGCTGGCAAGGCAGGGGACAGCTGCTGCGCCTGTTTTCCAGGCAAGCAGCACAGCAAACTGGGACAACCCAGGAATTTCACCCCCCTCCTATCATCCAGATTGTGCAATGGCTAAAAGCACCACGAGCCCCATAGATTTTTGAGCACATTTACCGTGCTCCAAGGCTTCTGTGCCACGCTGGGGATGGCCCCGGAGGCTGCCCCGGGTCTGTGGGGGCGGTGGGCACGAGGGGAGCTCCGGTGGCACGGCAGGATGCGGGTGTGGTGAGTCATTCCTGCCTCCATCCCACGCCGTCTCGGTGCGTGAGTTATGGGACTTCTCCTCTGCTGAGCAGGCACAAATCATCGGGGCCTGTCAGGAGTCAGGATGAAGTGGGCTGGCTGGAGAGTCCACACTAGTCCTTTAACAAGATTGATGCTTTGCTGCTTCCCAGGTCTGAGTTCAAGAATCTATATTTTATTCCTTCCCTCCTCTCCCTTCTCCCTGCCCCATTCGCCGCGGTACGAACGCACTCTTATAATTCCTGGTCAGGTTTGTGTGTGTGAGGTGGTAATGTGTCTCCCTGGGAAGAAAAAAAAATTGTTTCTAGGAAAGATTTATGTGGAATGAATTATTTAACCTCACACTCCTGGCTACTACCCCCATGCCTGCCCAGACTGCAGGACCAGGGAGCCCAGGCTGGGATGGGCCAGTGTGAGACTGGTGGGGCTTGGGGGACAGAAGGGACCCGCAAGGACCTCAGAGGGTCCCCAAGGCCCAGCCCCAAAGCTCTCAGACCCTTTGGTCTGATCTCTACAGGTTCCCCCTTTCCTCCCCTGTGTCCCTGCCCAGCTGTGGCCATCACTGCCTGCCCATCCTCCAAAGCTCCGAGTGCAGGGAGAAAACCAGATGTGAACAGCTGGTAAAACATCTGGAGTGGCCTCCTGCCCAGGCAGGACGTCACTGCCCCAGCAGGGCAGGACACACTGGTGGAGCTCAAGCAGCATGACCCCGCTCTTGGCAGAACCCCAGAGCCACGAGCACCCCACACTTGGAGCTGCCTGCCAGGACTGACACATCCACAGGAGCCATGGGGCAGCCCAGGGAGGTGCTGGGCTGCCACAGGGACTGGGACAGGCAGGGAGAACTCTACTGGGTGTTACTGGTGCCTGACAGGGTCAGCAGCACAAAACCCAACCCAGGGCTTTGCAAACCGAAAGGGAAAAAACATGTTTGTTAGATATTTTTCCCTTGCAAATTATGATTTCTGCAGGAAGTGCCTGTCTGCAGAGAATTTCCAGAAAGAGAGAAAAAACACACACACACACAGAATGAGTTTGTGCAAATTGAAAACAAAAAGCTGCCAGACGTTCCCTGCTCCTCGCTGCCCGCCCCCTCGAAGAAATATTGGCAGAAGATGGGGAAGGGAAGCCAGAAAACTTTTGAAGAAAAATATTAATGAAAACCAAATCCTTTCTGCTTCTTGTTGAATTTCCAAAGGGAAGATGAAGGGCTCCCTGCCCTGCCCTCTGGACTCATTGCTGACCCTGCAGTGAGGACAGGAGTGCTGCTGGTCCAGCCCTGCTGCTGCTTGTGGAAGAGCCAGCCCAGAGCCCTGGACCTGGGCACATCTGGCTCCACAGACTGGGGTCATGGAGCAGCTTCTGAGCCCCAAAAGCTTTTGGGAATGCCTCCTGATATCCTGGTCTGGAGAGGAGCCCCAGGGTGGTCTGCTCAAGTGAAACTTCCAAAAGCAGTCCCAGGTGTTGGCCTGTCTGGGGACATGGTGACAGCCTGGGGACAGAGACACTGCCAGGGTGTCCCATGGCTGCTCAGCAGCAGCAGGAGGGGTGGGAAGGATTTTCTTTCCAGCCACAAGCTGAGAGGACAGGGAGGAGGATTTGATGGGATAATGGAGCTCACAGTGTTTGTTTCCACAACGTGCTGAAGGACCCAACACCTGCCTTCAGAGGGCTCCTCCTCTGCACCCCAGGGCTGTCACCTCAACCCAGCACCGTGACAGAAGGGAGGCCACCCTGGCTGCCAGCACCAGCTCCCAAAATCCCTGACTTGGGCACAGTGTCACCTCCAGGACTGCCAGCTTGGTGAGAGGGATGGGGACAGGAGGGAAGGGCAGAGGGAAGTGCTGGCACTGGTGCCTGTGGTGTTAGAGCAGGACCTTGCACAACTCTCAGGGCACTGGGGCCCCACAGGGCAGGGAGGGATGGCATCCTGGCATCCCTCCATGGCACTGCTGGCAATGCACAGGGGGCTGTACCCTGGCTGCTGCTGGGTGTGTCTGGAGTGTCCTGGGAGAACAATCCCAGTGTGATGAACACAGTGGTTGGACATGAGGATCTTAAAGGTCATTTCCAACCTAAAGAATTCTGTGGTTCTGTGGGCTCACCAGGTGTCTCTCCCCTTCACTGTCCCTGAAATTCAGCCCACCCAAGGCATTGGGGTGGGACCCCACACCCTGAGCACCCCAGGACACACCAGGACCCCTCTGCAGGTGCTGCTTTGGGGTGCCAGCCCCACGGCCCCAGCCCGCAGAGCCCCCTGAGCTGCACAAGGCGCTCCAGGAGGATCTCACCCCACAGCACAGGCACCCTGTGCAGTCCTGCCTGTGCCTTGTGCATCCACAACAATGCTCAAAGACTCCCACAAAATGCCTCCAGCTCTCAGTTAAAACTAATTTTAACCGGTGAACACCTGCCAAATTGATTTTACGGGTTTGACACCGGTAAATCACTTGAAATTTCAAGCCTCCACAAAATTTGCATTCTGCTATTTTCATATCTCTTGGAAATTCTCAACTTTGGCTGGTTTCACTGTGGAACTTCTTTACGAAGCAGCCCAGGGGCCAGGAGGCAAGAGGCAGGAAAATGGCAACATGAGCCACTGCTGGGACACCCTGAAAGGTTTGTGCTGCACTTTTGGGATTGATGTCTGGGTCTGGCTGATGCTGAGTTTGAGATATGGCTCTGCCTATAGGTGAACAAATCCTGCATCTGATGGAATCTGGCTTGTGGATGGGGTTCTCTGTGGTTATCTTCCAGAATAAATGACTCTCCTGGGTGGCTCAGGAGGGCAGCTCTGCTGAGCCCTGTCTGTAATGAGCTCAGAGCCTGCACTTCACGTGTTCTGTTTGCTCCAGAGACAAATGAAATCAGATAAAATCCACAGGTGAGTGCGATTGTCCTGACTGACAAAGCCATCTCACGATGGTGGCTTCTGTGGAGATGGAATCAGAGAATCCCAGAATGGTTTCAACACCACCCAGTGCCACCCCTGCCATGGCAGGGACACCTCCCACTGTCCCAGGAGCTCCAGCCTGGCCTTGGGCACTGCCAGGGCTCCAGGGGCAGCCACAGCTGCTCTGGGCACCCTGGCACAGCCCAAACCTCTCTAACCAGGCCTTGCCAGGCTACAAACCCCCTGTGGGAAATGGCACTGGGGGCACCTGCAACCAGCCAGGCAATCATTCTTTCCTTTCCTTTCTCCATTGGCTGCAATGGCTTTTGGTGCTGGTTTCCATCCTGGATTGAGGAATGT
Source organism: Geothlypis trichas (assembly GCA_009764595.1). Lineage (NCBI taxonomy): Eukaryota > Metazoa > Chordata > Aves > Passeriformes > Parulidae > Geothlypis > Geothlypis trichas. Next base: position 2,369,233 of record CM019924.1, on the reverse strand, counting down.
GAATGCCAGAGTGGTTTGGGTGGGAAGGGATCTTCAATGGCAGCTGATTGCAGCCCAGGGCCACCTCCCAGTGTGCCAGGGGCTGCCAGCCCCAATGTCCAGCCTGGCCTTGGGCACTGCCAGGGCTCCAGGGGCAGCCACAGCTGCTCTGGCAATTCCAGCCCAGCCCCTGCCCACCCTGCCAGGGAACAATTCCCAATTGCCAAGATCCCATCCAGCCCTGCCCTCTGCCACTGGCAGCCATTCCCTGCCTCCTGTCCCTCCATCCTTGGCCCCAGTCCCTCTGCAGCTCTCCTGGAGCCCCTTCAGGCCCTGCAAGGGCTCTCAGCTCTCCCTGCAGCCTTCTCCTCTCCAGGGGAGCACCCCCAGCTCTCCCAGCCTGGCTCCAGCCCTGGGGTCAGTGCAGCTGCTTCCTGGACAGCCACGAGGTTGGAGCAGTTCTTGTGAAGGAGCAGAGCTGAAGCAAGAAGTCAGTCCAGGGCATGGCACCACCACCCTATAAATGCAGGGTAAATAGTCTGCCCTGAGTAATACACAAGGTTTTTGAGCTTATATTGTATTGGACAACAGCTGAAGCCAGTGAGATGTGTGGAAATATAAAATGTAGCATGGGTCCTCCAAAGGCAGCTTGTCAGGGGCTGAGCAATCCATGGGTTTGTGCATGGTGTCTGTCTGCATTTTAGCAAGGATTGGATAAAGCACCCATGGGAAATTATACACTAACCCAGAGAAGATGGGATCACAGAATTAAAGTGGATAAAGAACTTGTGAAGGGTGAGTGTGCAGTGGGTAATATGAAGAGGAGGTTATCAGGAGGAAGGCAGATAAGCAGTGATGTCCCTGTGGATGGGTCTCAGGGCTCTGTCTGAGCCTTTCCTTTCTTGGCCTTGCTTGCTCCCTGCCTGGAATCCACATCCATGGGGAGGGCGGCCATGGCAGCAGGAGCAGGGCGACCAAGAAAGGAAGAGCAGAGAGCAGAGAGGAATGGGAGAGCTCCTCCCTTGCCAAAAACCGACGTCAGGCAGCCCTTGCAGCCAGCAGGGGGACGGCACCTCCTCGGCTGAGAGAGCAGATAAGACCAGGCAGAAACAGTTCAAGTATTTCTGTCCCCATGCCAGGAACATGAGCAATTAAATGGAAGAATTAGAAGGCTTCATCCAGGAGGAATGAGTAATCCTGGGAGCTGTGGGTATGGGAGAGCTTATCTTGCAGAGCATAGATGGGAGAACAAGTGTTACAGACACTCTTGATCACAGTCAGATTGTTCCACCAGACAGAGGCAGGGGAGGTGAGCTCAGAGTTTGTCTTGCTGGACAAATGGAGAAGAGAATTTGGTGCTGATGGCAGCCTGAGGCTGAAGGGCCATGACCTGGTCTGGTTTCTGTGAAATGGGCTGGGGTGGACACGAGCTGGGCTCTTCCCAAGGCTTGGGTGTTGGCCTGCAGGCTTTGAGAGCCAAGGCAGAGCAGATAATGGCCAGGGGAGCTCAGAGAGTGGGGCAGGCTCGTGGTGAGCCCTGCCTGGAGCCACGTCCCTGCAGGAGGAGCAGAGCCCCAGCATGGGCAGGCACAGCTGGCAGGAAAGGGCAGGGCTGGGAGGGCAGGAAAGGTGGGACACCAGCAGGATGGGCTGATGAGAGGCCAACCCAGATGCAGGAGATCCCGGCTTTCTGTGGGCACAGAGAGGCTCAGGCAGGGCTGCTGGGTGGCACCAGGAATATTTAGGGCTGCACAGTGAGATTGCCAAGGCTGGAAGTGGCCACTCCTGCTCTGGTCAAGAGGTTCAAGGTTAAGGTGTGACAAACACTTGGGCTTTGCTTTCCTCCTCCTGGTCCTTCGGCTCTGCTGTAGCCCCCAGACTTTCTGTATTATTAGAGGTGAGGGCATGAACAAAGAGCTAACCTGGCCCTCATCTCTGCTCTCCAGTTGCTTGCCAAGGTTATGAACTGGAAAGGATGAACAAAGAGTTAACCTGGCCCTCATCTCTGCTCTCCAGTTGCTTGCCAAGGTTGTGAACTGGAAAGGATGAACAAAGAGTTAACCTGGCCCTCATCTCTGCTCTCCAGTTGCTTGCCAAGGTTGTGAACTGGAAAGGATGAGAGGAAATAGCCTCAAGTTGCACCAGGGGAGGTTTAGATTGGATATTAGGAAACATTTCTTCACTGAAAAGGTGGTTAGGTATTGGAACAGGCTGCCCAAATAAGTGGTGGAATCATCATCCCTGGAAATACTCAAAAGCCATGTGGATGTGGCACCTGGGGACATGGATGTGGCACCTGGGGACATGGGCTAGTGGGGGATGCAGTGGTGCTGGGTGATCAGTTACACTCAGCAATCTCAGAGGTTTTTCCCACCCTTGATGATGTTTCCATGGTTCTCTGACTCAGCAGCCCCCTGTTCCCTCAGGCTGTGTAACAAGGCCAGCCCCTGCTGCCCCTCCAGGACTGCACCACTCTGCCGAGGCCACGCTGCAGAGGCTGGCATGTTTCCTGGCACTGCTCCTGGCACATTTCCTGGCACGTTTCCTGCCTCATTTCCCAGGAGCTGTGCCCCAGCCCCTCTGCCCTGAGCCAGACCAGCTCAGCAGCACCTGCAGCAGCCCCAGCAGGGCTGCAGAGCACAGGCTGCATGTCCAAAGCCATTAGTGCTTGGCTCCCTGCTCCCAGGCAAATGAGCCACTTAACCTGATCAGCTGAACATGTGGGCACAGCCACGGGCAGCCAGCAGAGCGTTACCTGCCTTGTCCTGCACTGAGCTCCTGCTCATCCAGCCCTCCCTCATGGTGCTCTGGGGCTGGAGCACAGGGCAGGGATGCTCTCACCAGGCTCCATCCCTTGCCTTCCTGCTGCTGGGGAAGGTGAAACAGGAAAGCCTTATAAATACAATTGCCTGGCAAAAGATTTTGAGAATATGGAAACTCTAAGCCAGATTGAAATGAAAGCAAGCTTGGAGATCCCTCAGTTACTGAACAACTGGAAAACAATGGCATGGCCAGCTGAAGGTGATCCCCTTTGGATCAAACAATTCCCTCTGCTTGCAGACAGGCCCAAGGCTCAGAGCAGACCCTGCTGGCTTGGCAGAAGGGGCCCAAAGAGGAGTTTGTAGGGTTTCAAATGTAACCCAGTGTGGGAATGTAATGATTCTTCTAGGCTGTATGGAAATGCTGTAGGATTTGTATCTTGGACTAGATTGGTTAGTGAGAATCAGAATATTCAACACAGAAGAAGATTTATGGCATTGTAATGGGAACTTTGCTCTTTTTTCCTCTTGTTTTTATTCTTCTCTCTCTTGCTCTCTCTCCTCCTCTTTACCGTGCTCTTGCCTTCTTTCTCTTTACCACTCTCTTTACCTCTCTTTCCCTCTTGCTTTTATTCTTCACTCTCTCTCTCTCTCTTTGGGCCTCTTCTCTCTGGGTCCTGCTCTGAGCTGTGTTTGGCAGCTCCCAGCAGGGCCCTGCACCCAGGCCCTTTGCAATAACCCACAAGTTCCCAGCCCTGGCTGCAGAGATCTCTGCTCTCTGTCCATCCTGACCATCCTATCTCCATCACTCCTACCCCTTCCAGCCTGGCTGGGGGTCACTTCAGTCCCCTCTCAGTGGCCCCAGGGCATGGCCAGCTTTGTGCTGTGCCCGTTTCATCATTTGCTTCCTCCTCTCCACCTCCTCGTCCCGCTGCTGCTGGGCAGCACCTCTGCATGTAGGTCAGGTGGAAGGTTTTGGTTCCACCACACCTTAGGTGTGTGGGCAATTACCCAGCAACTCTGCACACACCCTGTCAACTCTAATTACCCGGCAGAGGCAGCTCCAGAGCAGAGCAGAGCAGAGCAGCAAACTGTGTCACCTGCCCTGCAGCTGCTCTCTGCCGAGGTGCGGGCGCTGCCGGCTCAGCCCCTGCAGCTGCTGGAGCTCAGCACCATCCCTCAGCCCTGTGGGATCCCCACGGCAGAGCTGCTGCAGCTCAGGAACAAAAGGTTCACAGTGCCAAATGTCCCCTCCAGCAATGGCAGCGTGGCCCCCGTGTCCCCCTCAATCCTGCAGGTCACAGCTCTGGTGCTGGCATCGGGCATGTCCCTGCTCTTGGGGAAGATGGAACAGGAAAGCCTTGTAAATATGATTGCCTGGAAAAAGATTTTGAGAATATGGAAACTCTAAGCCAGATTGAAATGAAAGCAAGCTTTGAGATCCCTCAGTTACTGAACAACTGGAAAACAATGGCATGGCCAGCTGAAGGTGATCCCCTTTGGATCAAACAATTCCCTCTGCTTGCAGACAGGCCCAAGGCTCAGAGCAGACCCTGCTGGCTTGGCAGAAGGGGCCCAAAGAGGAGTTTGTAGGGTTAAAATGTAAACCCAGTGTGGGAATGTAATGATTCTTCTAGGCTGTATGGAAATGCTGTAGGATTTGTATCTTGTACTAGATTGGTTAGTGAGAATTGGAATATTCAGCACAGAAGAAGATTTATGGTATTGTAAGAGGGAACTTCACTCTCTCATCCTCTCTTTTACTCTCTCATCCTCTGTACCAGTGTCTTTACTTCTCTCTCTTTACCTCTCTCTCCCTCTTTGGGCACTCTGCCTGCCCTTGGGTGGTGTTATCTTTTTATACTAAAAACTACGTGTAAAATATTTATGATAACTTCCCAATACCCATCACCTCTGTTAGACAGTGAGCTTCTACTCTAAACCAATCCCAAAGTGCCACCATCACAGCAGAAGATGGAGGCCAAGAAGAAGAAGGAGAAAGGCTGGACAGGCCCAGATTCCTCCATCTTGCCCCCTGAACCCCCATTCTAAAAACACCTTAAATCTATTTTTCACCCCGTGATAAATTCACTATCATTCTACTTAAACTTTCGTGGTTTGTAATTCTTCATCTAAGGTTGGTAATTGTTTTTTCCAAGGGCTAAATCAAAGGCACAGGGGTCCTGGGCTCTGTGCCAGGGTCTCTGAGCCCCCTGGGTAGGGGCTGGAGCCCTCCAGGGCAACCAGAGGAATTTCCTGGGTTCTGACAATCACCAGCCTCTTGTGGCTATTGGGAAAGGTTTGGAGGCAAGATGATAATCTGAGAGAATTCCAGCAAAGATTGCAGTTGTTTTGTTGCTGGGGGCTGTTAAATGAGCCCCCAATGCCATTTTGATTGGATTGAAGCTGGGTGTGAGGGCTGTGAACAGCTGCAGGGGAAAAGGACAGCTCAAATATTTTCTTTGTGCATTTTATAAATAAAAGTTTCTTTAAAGATTGTTGTAAATTCCCCAAAAGAGAGAGAAAAAAGGGAGAAATAAAGGGAGAAAAGGAAAGGCTTGTAAAACATTTCATTTCCTGTAGAACGAATGCCTTGGCATGACCCAAATTCACTCCTCTCATTTCCATTTCTTGCAAGTTAAAATGCCTCTCCTTTGATTTCCCTCAGCCTGTATCTCCCCACTTGATGCTGTCTGTTGAAATCCCCACATCCCTGCCCCAATATCATCCCCCTGCTCCATCCCCTCAGCTCCCACTGCCCAAATCCCTGTGACTGCCCAGAGCTGCCCCACCGTGAGCCCAGAAAACCCTTCCCTGGGGGATCCCTGGAAAGCCAGGGGGGAATCTCTGTGCCCAGAGATGGGGAATGAAGGGGAGCAGTTTCCAGAGCCAGCAGAGAGGGGGAACTTTCCTTTGTGTGAGGGGCACCATGGTGGTGGGGATGGGTGATGGGGCAAGGGCTCAGCAGGCTCCATTTGCTGTGATTTGGGCAGGAATGAGCCCAGATCCTTGGGTGGGAGCATTTCTATAAATGCAAATAAATAAAGGAAGTAATGACAGTCGTTTTGGACGTTTTCCTGTATGGAAATGCGTTTCCTTGGTAATCACATCTCTAGTATTTCTGTTTATTTTTATACATCTGTTTTCAGTTAGCCCACAGAGCTCTGTGCTGCAGCACAGTGATATCCTCAGATGTCCCTCACCTTGCCATGGCAGAGGGGACGTGCATGCACAGACACCCACGTGTCACCCCCAGTGACCCCACTGCACTGGGCAGGGAGCTGCAATGCCATGGGGTCACTCAGCTGGGGTTCTGTCACCCTGCCCAGCTGTTTGTGGTCAGCTGTGCCTCTCAATGACACATTTTTAATTGTGCCCCTGCAGTTCCCTGGAGGCTTTTCAAACCCTGGGGCTGGAACAATCCCTGTGGAGCTGCAGATGACCAGGACACCCCGGAGAGGTTGGGGCTGAGCAGGGTGAGGGCAGGACACGGTGCCTGGCTCCAAGCCCAGCTGTGTCAGGGTTTGGGAGCACCCAGCCCCTGGCAGTGCCTGCCCCAGGGCCAGCACACTGCCCTGCTTCTGCTGCTCCAGGCCCTGGCTCTTGGATTTGTGTTGCTCCAGACAAAGGAAGGAATGATGAATCTGAGTCCATGTTCTCAGAAGGTAATTTATTATTTTATGATACTATATTGTGTTTAAGAACACTAAACTATACTGAAGAATACAGAAAGGATACTTATGGAAGGCTATTATTTATTATTAAAAATAATAATTTAAATTACCTTTATTATTTAAAGCTAATAATGAAAACTCCTTCCAGAGTCCCGACACAGCTTGGAATTAATTGGCCAAAGAGTGAAAACAACTCCCAGCAGAATGCAATGGAACAATCACCTGTGGGTAAACAATCTCCAAACACATTCCACATGTGAGCACAACACAGGAGAAGCAAATGAGATAAGAATTGTTTTCCTTTTTCACTGAGGCTTCTCAGCTTCCCAGGAGAAGAATCCTGGGCAAGGGGATTTTTCCAGAAAATGTGACAGTGACACCTGAGCACCACCCTGGGCTGAGCAGGGAGGGTGGGCTGGTGCAGGGAGGGTGGGATGGAGGTTTGCTGTGCCCATCCCCTCATTCCCAGCATTTGTTCAATGGTGTTCCCAGCTCAGCCTGACTGTTGAGCCCCTGACCTGGACCAGCAGGTGGCTTTGTGGGAGCTGGAGCAGCAGAGTGGGGAATGAGGGCTTTTCCCACAGCACCAGGCTGACCTGGGGCACAGACACCATCCTGGGACACCAGCTGTGACCTGGCACAGCCAGTGGCACCAGAGTGTCTGTGCTGCCACAATAGGTCCAAAGGGCTGGGGTGGCCTTGGTGTGACCCACACCATAGTCCCCAAAGCCTCCAGAAATTTGCCATCCCAGGTTCCCACCCATCTGTAACACACCAGCTGAGCATGAACTCCTCATGGCGCCCATGATGTCCCCTCAGTGTCACCCCAGTGACAATGCTGGGACCCTCAGTGCACTGAGCTCTCCCTCATGATCTCAGTCTGTGAAGGAAGCTCTGGATGAGCCTGGGATCCACAGCCTGGGCTCCTCTTGGAGCACTGCTGTTCCACTGGCTCTGATGTTTTATTTCCCTCCAGGTGTTCTTGCAGCTCTCCTGACCCCAGCAGTTCAGGTTCTGCAGTCATTTCCCTCCCAAGCATCACACAAAGTGAGGTGTGCCCTCAGGAGAGCCCTCAGGGCTGAGAAACCTGGGCTGGCCTCCCTTGATGGTCTCCCACCATTGAGCTGTGAACCCCTGGGACAATGTGGGGCACAGTGATGGCCCTAAAGCACCAGGACAGGGTCTCACAGAGGGTCAGGGCTCTGCTGCCTTCAGGCTGGCACCCCTGGGTGAAGAACCCCATAGCAGATGTGGTCCCTGCCCTCTCCCCAGCCCACCCACCCTTCCCTGCCTTTTTGGGAGGATGAACAAAACTGTGAGCACCCACGCTGGGACAGTGCCCAGAACCCAGGTTCATCTCTCTGACATCCTCAGTTGTTGGTCAGACATTTGTGATGCCTCAGGACAAACTGAGAGCTGAAATGCAGCTCAGAGCCTGGCTGGCATCTCGCAGGATGACTGGTGAATAAACCTTTCTGGCTTTGTTCAGGATTTTGTACAGGATTCTCCCCTAATTTAACCAAAAAAGAGCATCCTTAAACCCATCAGTAGCTCACGTGCCTGCTGCCACTCCGTGCTCTGTCTCCTGACAGTCTGAGCACGGCAGAGAGGAATTTGCTTTGTGCACAGCCCGCCCCGGCCCCGCACAGGATCCGCATCCAGACAAACGAGGCGCCACCTCTGCATGACAAAACCCCCGGGGAGATGTGCCAGGGGAAGTGGCTGTGCCCCCACCACGCAGCACCTGAGAGAAGGCACTGCTGCGAGCATCATCCCACCCAGCACATGGCTGCAACCCAAAGCAAAAGCAGCTTTTTCTCATTCACCTAAAATTATCCACCCACTGGAGCAGGTACTACATCCTGGTGACAAACAGGAGCTGCTGCTTGGAGCACGTGCTCTCCTCCAAAGCCAGCCTGCAGCTCAGCATCACCTGCACGGCTCTGCTGTCCTCTGGGTGCCAAAGCTGCTGGAAATGGCCATGTCCATGTGGGGTGTGAGCTCTGACCCTGGGTGCCAAAGATTCTGGAAATGGCCATGTCCATGTGGGGTGTGAGCTCTGACCCTGGGTGCCAAAGATTCTGGAAATGGCCATGTCCATGTGGGGTGTGAGCTCTGACCCTGGGTGCCAAAGATTCTGGAAATGGCCATGTCCATGTGGGGTGTGAGTTCTGACCCTGGGTGCCAAAGCAGCTGGAAATGTCCTCTGTGTACCAAAGCAGCTGGAAATGGCCATGTCCATGTGGGATACGAGCTCTGCACGCACACCCAGGTGCTTCCATCGTGTTCTGCTTTTCCTTTAACCCTCCAGGGTTTGCTGTCTGTGCCTTTTGCTGTGTCCCAGCCCCTGGGCCCGGTGTGTCAGACACACACAAGCCCTCAGTGCAGCCTCTGAGAGCTGGCAGACTCATAACCATTTTTGGATAGAAAAATATAACACTGCAAGGGAAAAAAAAAACCACAAAAAAACCTTGGATTGCATGTAAAGAAATAAAGCAAAATGCTATTCCCCCACTCCTGCTGTCTGTGCTTAGCCTTCCAAGAAGTTCCTGTCCTCATCTGTTCGGGTATCATTTTACAGCTCGATGACAAACACAGAACTTGCCAGTTTAAACATACAGGGCTTGGTTTTGCTCTCTGCTACTCACACACACTTACCTTTCCCTCCCAGGGTGGGTGGGAGAGCTCTGTTGGCTCCTGTACCCCCTCAGCCCCCGGGGAGAGGCACAGTGTCACCTTGGGGTGCTGTCCCTGAGTCCTTTCTGTGTCCTGTGTCCTGTTCCTGTGTCCCCCCCAGCTCTGGTGTCCTGCTGTCCTCTGCACCAGGGCTGGGGATCCACAGTGCCCACACCCTGCTCCTGTCCATGGGGCTGCTCATCCCCTGCTCCCCATCTCTGGGGTGGCTCTAGGGGACCCCAGCAATGCCCAGTCCATGGGGCACTGTGCTCCTGTCCATGGGGCTCCTCATCCCCTGCTCCCCATCTCTGGGTGGCTCTAGGGGACCCCCAGGCACCCCAGCAATGCCCAATCCCCTTTCAGAAGCCAGCCCAACCCCTTGTGGTGAGTAAATCCCATTAAATGACACATTAGCCATGCAAAGGCACTGGATGCACACAGAGCCAGCCAGGCTGATGCCACCCAGCTGCATTTGCAGCCCCCAGCCCTGGGATGCTCTGTCTGATGGTTGGGGGGCTGCAGCACCCACATTCCCCCATTCCCCCAGCTGCTGTGGCCTGTGCCTCTGTCACTCAGCACTGGCAGGGTGCAGAGGGCAGGACCTGCCCCCTGGGGCACCAGGAGCTCTGCCTGCAGCCCTGTGCTGCCCCACAGCCCCATCCATGGGGGCTGGACAGGAGCAGGAGCAGCCAGGGCACAGCAAAGCCCAGCTAATCCCAGGGATGCCTCAGCAGGATCAGCCCCCACGACTGCAGGGCGTCATTCTGAGATAAGGGGCCTTAGGCTGGGGCTGATTTATGCTCCCTCCCTCCTTTTCCTGCCTCTTTTTTCCCCAGAAGCTGAAATGTTGAGCTGCCTAAACTTTCCTCCAGTGTGTCAGACAGGACCTGCAGGGAGCTGAGCAGGAGGGGCCCAACAGTGTTTGCTGCAGGGTGACTCCTCACCCAGCCATGCTGGAGGTGCAACACCTGCTCCTGGTGTCCCTGTCCTGCTCCTGGTGTCCCCTCCCTGGTCCTTGTGTCCTGTCCTGGTCCTGGTGTCCTCTCCTTGGTCCTGGTGTCCTTGTCCTGGTGTCCCTGCCCTGGTCCTGGTGTCCCCACTCTGGTCCTGGTGTCCCCTCCCTGCTCCTGGTGTCCCTGTTCCTGTCCTGGTGTCCCTGTCCTGGTGTCCCCACCCTGGTCCTGATGTCCCCACCCTGGTCCTGATGTCCCCACCCTGGTCCTGGTCTCCCTGCCCTGGTCCTGATGTCCCTTCCCTGCTTCTGGTGTCCCTGTCCTGGTGTCTGCACCCTGGTCCTGGTGTCCCTGTCCTGGTCCTGCCATCCCTGTCCTGGTGTCCCCACCCTGCTCCTGGTGTCCTCGTGCTGGTCCTGGTGTTCCAGTCCTGCTCCTGGTGTCCCCATGGGACCCAGCACAGCCTCAGGGCACTGGGCAACAAGAACAGCCCAGATCTTCTGCCAAAACCCCAGCAAGCTCATTTCTCCCCATTAATTTAAATTTCAGTGCCCAGTACCAGCCTGCTGTGTCACATTTGCATCACCACAGTCACAGCACTGACAAGTGGATGATTTCACTACATTTGTACTTAAAAAAGAAAGAATAATGAATAATCCCAGGTGTAATGACAGGGCAGGGAGAGCTGTGGGGTGGCAGTGAGGTGAGCTCCTGGCTCTTTCAGAGGGGCTGTGCCTCTTTCTCTGCTCTGACTGCAGAACAGGAGCTGTGCTGGCAGGATCTGTGCTCCAGGAGCGCTGGGGGATGGATCCAGCCCCTGGCACAGCCCCACAGTGCACAGGGACAGCAAGGGCAGCAGCACTCAGAGCAGGGAGCGTGTCCCTTTTCCCATCCATCCTGCTCTTCAGTGCCAGAGGAAAGTCAGACTGGCTCAGATCCCCCGTGAGTCACTTCATGGGGAAGGAATGAGCTGGCACTCACAGGGCTCAGGGTGACACCTGGGGGCTCAGAGAGCCTGTTTGGGACACATTTCATTGCCATGCTTAAATGGAGCTGCACAATGGCTCCTATATCCCCTCTCTCCCTGCCTGGATACCCTGCACATTCCTGCCTTTCTGCAGAGGGAATGGCTGAGGGTTGGAGTGGTCCTTGCAGGGTCATCTCAGTGCTACAGGTGTCCTTGGGGCAGCGTGGGCAGGGTGTACCCACAGCAGAGCCAGCACAGCTCTGTGCCCAGGCTGTGTCCCCAGCTCTGGTGACCTGTAGGAACCCTGCAGCAGGATGGGCATGGTGGGCAGGGTGTACCCACAGCACAGCCCTGTGCCCAGGCCGTGTCCCCAGCTCTGGTGACCTGTAGGAACCCTGCAGCAGGATGGGCATGGTGGGCAGGGTGTACCCACAGCACAGCCCTGTGCCCAGGCCGTGTCCCCAGCTCTGGTGACCAGCAGGAACCCTGGAGCAGGATGGACAGGGTGGGCAGGATGGGGAGGATGTACCCACAGCACAGCTCTGTGCCCAGGCCATGTCCCCAGCACTGGTGGCCAGCAGGAAGCCTGGGGCAGGTTGGGCAGGATGGGCAGGGTGGGCAGGGTGGGCAGGGTGTACCCACAGCACAGCCCTGTGCCCAGGCTGTGTCCCCAGCACTAGAGGACAGCATGAACCCTTGGGAAGGGTGGAAAGGGTGTACCCACAGCACAGCCAGCAATGACCCTGTGCCCAGGTCATGTCCCCAGCACTGGTGACCTGCAGGAACCCTTGGGCATTGTGGGCAGCGTGGGCAGGGTGTACCCACAGCAGAGCCAGCACAGCTCTGTGCCCAGGCTGTGTCCCCAGCTCTGGTGACCTGTAGGAACCCTGCAGCAGGATGGGCAGGGTGTACCCACAGTACAGCTCTGTGCCCAGGCCATGTCCCCAGCTCTGGTGGCCAGCAGGAACCCTTGGGAAGGGTGGGCAGGGTGTACCTACGCCACAACCAGCAATGACCCTGTGCTCAGGCCGTGTTCCCAGCTCTGGTGACCTGCAGGAGCCCTGGAGCAGGATGGGCAGGGTGGGCAGAGTGGGCAGGGTGTACCCACAGCACAGCTCTGTGCCCAGGTCGTGTCCCCAGTGCTGGTGACCTGCAGGAACCATTGGGCAGTGTGGGCAGGGTGTACCCACAGCACAGCCAGCAATGACCCCGTGCCCAGGCCATGTCCCCAGCTCTGGTGGCCAGCAGGAACCCTGGAGCAGGATGGGCAGAGTGGGCAGGGTGGGCAGCTTGGGCAGGGTGTACCCACAGCACAGCTCTGTGCCCAGGCCGTGTCCCCAGCACTGGTGACCTGCAGGAACCCTTGGGCATTGTGGGCAGCATGGGCAGGGTGTACCCACAGCACAGCCCCGTGCCCAGGCCATGTCCCCAGCTCTGGTGGCCAGCAGGAGCCCTGCAGCACCGTCCTGCAGGTTCTGCTGGGGAGCCAGAGGAGCCCAGCCCTGTGACAGGCAGCACTCCAGGTTCCCAGCCTGTGCAGCAGCAGCCAAGCCCTCAGCTCGCTGGCACCACGCTCTCTCCTTGGATTACTCATCTTTTCCATTGCGAGCCTCCCGTGCTCCAGCAATCCATCTGCTTGCTGGTGCAATTTCAGGATCATGCCTTTTGTCAGTGATGTTAATTTTGGCAGGCAGCAGCAGACGCTGCTGAAGCTCCCTGCTGAGGCCTCCCTGCCTTTTCCTGGGCATCTGGCAACGAGCTCGGAGGTGCCAGTGGCAATGGCAGCCTCTCCTCCCTGCTGTGGCGTGCCTGGTTTGTGCTGGTGGTGGCTCCCAGGAGTGCTGAGGGGCCTGGCAGGGTCTGTGCTCACACACACACCCAGGAGCAGCCCTGGTGCCCTGCACACCTCGAGGAACTGCTGTCAAACTGCTCACGTTGGCCTCTCCAGCTGCAGCCCTGCCAGATCCTCTCCCATCTCCCAGGATTTGCACGCCCAGCTTGGTGATGCTGGGAGCTCCTGGAGCAGCTGCAGGCACGGGGCTCCTGGGGGATCTGCACTGCCCTGTACACAGCCAGGCCCCACAGATGAGAGGTTGCACCTGAACCATCTTCAGGAGCTTTGTGAGCACCCCATGAGCTGCTTCCTTCTCGTCATTTTCCCCTTCCACTCTGGGGGTCTCTGTCCCTTGGCTGTCCGTTCTCTGTCCCTGTCCTTGGCTGCTCCCAGGCTGTGTTTCATTTCCCCCAGTGTAGCCTGTCCCCAGGACACACAGACAGACTGTGCCCAGGACAGTGGGGCACCCTGAGAGTGAACTCATTGAGCAGCATGGAGACAGGCTGAGAAGCTCTGGAGAGCCACATCACACCCTGGGACCATGGCACAAGGACATTGGCTCAGCAGGGACCACGGGGACACCTGAGCACAGCGAGCTTGGCTCTGGAGCAGTGAGATGTCCACTCCTGTCTGTTGGTGTCCCTCACCAGGACACAGCTGCTTTTCCCCTGGCAAGGCCCTCAGCTTTAAACCTGACTTCTCCATTGAGAGCTTTGCTAGGCTTGCAGCCAAAGTTATTACAGGCTTGCCCCCAAAATGATGCTCCTGTGGGGCTCACTGAACTGAGCTCAGCAGGGAAACTGCTCCTGTGGGGCTGGGCCATGCCCAGGGCTGTCCCCAGGATGCTGCCCTGTAGCACCAGGTTAGAGATTCAGGAGGTGTCTGGGGGAGCCTGGCCTGCCCAGGGCCTCCCTGGGGAAGGGCTCTGTGCTGCACAAAGAAATGCTTGTCCTGGGCATCACAAAAGCTGAGAAATGGGGAAAACCCTTTTCTCCCATCACAAATGGAGAAAACCCTTTTTCATGCCATCTGAAACCACCCTGGCAGGGCAGGGAGGAGAACCTGGATGTCCTGCCCCGGCTGTGCCCCACAGAGGGGTCAGCTCCAGCTCTTCCCAGATCTCCACCTCAATCCCTCCCTGCTATCCCCACACTGGGATCACTCTGCTGGCAGAGTGGAGACAGAACCAGAGCCACAGCAACATTGAGGGTGGAAAAACCATCCCAAAGTTCAGCAATTCCACCCGCTGTCCAAATCCCCCTGTGCCCACTAAACCACAGCACCAAGTGCTGCCTCCACTTGTTTTTGAGCACTTCCAGGGCTGGTGACACCAGATCAATCATCTGGTGATGTGACAGTGCAGTGCTGAGCCTGTCTGCAGCAGGGCTCTCCCCTCCTCTGTGCATCCAGTGCCTCCAGCATGGTCCCACCACGGCTCAGCCTGTCCTCTCTTGTGGTGATGTTTGAGGGTCCCCAAGACAAAAGGAAGAGATAAGAATCTTAACTCCATGTTTCAGAAGGCTGATTTATTATTTTATGATATATATAATAAATATCATATATCATATCATATCGTATGATATCTGAAAATGCTATACTAAAACTCTACTATCAAAAAAGAAAGGAGACATCAGAAGGCTAGAAATGAATGAACAATAAAATCTTGTGACTGACCAGAGTCTGACACAGCTGGACTAGGATTGGTCATTAAGTAAAAACAATTCACATGCAATCAATCAAAGATGCACCTGTTGGTGAACCATCTCCAGAGCACATCCCACAGCCATCAGACAGTTATTGTTTACATTTCTTTTCTGAGGCTTCTCAGTTGCTCAGGAGAAAAATCCTAACAAAAGGATTTCTATAAAATATGTCAGTGACACTTTCTAATGATGGCAACAGTCCAACACCCCTGTCCATGTCTGTAAGGCTGTTCTGCATCCTGACCTTCATCTCCTCCTGCACCCCCAGCCTGTCTGGCTTCCCCTCCTCACTGCCCATCAGGGCATGGCTGTCCCTTGGTGGGTGTTGGGGAAGGTGAAACAGGAAAGCCTCATAAATATGATTGTCTAGAAAAAGATTTTGAGAATATGGAAACTCTAAGCCAGATTGAAATGACAGCAAGCTTTGAGATCCCTCAGTTACTGAACAACTGGAAAACAATGGCATGGCCAGCTGAAGGTGATCCCCTTTGGATCAAACAATTCCCTCTGCTTGCAGACAGGCCCAAGGCTCAGAGCAGACCCTGCTGGCTTGGCAGAAGGGGCCAAAGAGGAGTTTGTAGGGTTTAAAATGTAACCCAGTGTGGGAATGTAATGATTCTTATAGGCTGTATGGAAATGCTGTAGCATTTGTATCTTGGACTAGATTGGTTAGTGAGAATGAGAATATTCAGCACAGAAGATTTACTGTATTATAACGAGAACCTCGCTCTCTTACCCCTTTTACTCTCTTACCCTTTTACTCTCTCCCCCTCTCATCCTCTCTCCCCCTCTCTTCTCTCAGCCCTGCTCTGAGCTGTGTTTGGCAGCTCCCAGCAGGGCCCTGCACCCAGGCCCTTTGCAATAACCCACAAGTTCCCAGCCCTGGCTGCAGAGATCTCTGCTCTCTGTCCATCCCCACTGTCCTACCCCCCTACAGGTGTGGAGAGGGTCTCCCCATCCCAGACCCCCACAGTGGCTCAGACACCCCCAGAGGGGCTGGGCTGGAGCAGTGGATCCATGCTCGGGGTGCCAGGGGTGCCCTGTGTGTGCCCCCACAAAGGGCTGTGTGTCTGTCTGAGAGGAATGGTGGATTTGCCTTTCCAAACCAGCTGTGGGTCTGCTGGTGGATAAAACCAGCACTGGGAAATAAAAGAAGCAATGGGAAGGATTCCACTGATTGATGAATGGAAAAAGATATTTGTTTCTACTAATAAACTGTAGGTTGGCTGGTAAATGAAACTGGATATTGAAAGATGAAAGAAACAATGGGGGAAAACCCTAAATTCTGTAAGAATTCAAAATTAAAAGGGAGGTTTATACATTAGAGGGGGATCTTTGGGATCAGGTGTTCTGGGAAGTCTGGACCTTTCAAGTACCTCAGAAATGGGGAAAAACCCCTAAATACCAAAACAATTAACAATCAAAAGGGAGGGTTGTACATTAGAGGGGAATCTTTGGGATCAGGTGTTCTGGGGAGTCTGAACCTCTCAAGTACCTCAGCCATGGGGAAAGAGAGAAGGGAAATGCAGCTGGAAATTGGGATAAAAAGGAGGCTGCATCCTCCAAAATTTGGAGAGACCCCAGGGGAATGCCCCATGGCCTCTCCCTTTAATGGAATAAAGTAAAAGGGCTCCTCTGTCTCCTTTTTGGCCATAAACCTCTGCTGTTTGTGGATTCATTTTCCAACAAGTCCCTCTGTGGGCTGTGTGGGGCTGTTCCCAGGTGCAGGGGAGCCTGCAGGTGCCCTGCCCACCGTGCTGCTGCAGTGTCACCGTGCTGTGACAGTGTGACACTGTGACAGTGTGACAGTGTGACAGTGTGACAATGTGCCTGCGCTGTCCCTGCGTGCCCGGGGTGCCCAGCCCTGCCGTGGGCACGGCGTGGGCGCCTGCCTGTGGGTAAGGAACTGCATAAAAGGGGAAATGGCTGGAAAAAGCTCTCCCCACTGCCATTTTAATCAGAGAAATGAAGCAGCTGTTGGAGTGAATAGACCCTGCACTAAAGCAGACGTCTTAATATCTTTTGCAGAGGAGGTGCATTGTGATTCATTCTGTGCATCTCTATTACTCAGCTTTTGATAGGGGCTTACTTGTCTCAAGTGCTTTTCATTATTGCCCTAATGCTATCTATTAACATACTGGATGGAGGCTCTTTTCTCATCTGGAGCATGCATCACTGTGCTTTTAAAGATTATGGGGCTTGCAAATACATAACACTTTACTGCCTCCCTGACATAATTCACCGGGAAAAGAAATACATGTAAATAGATAGGTAAATAGATAAGCGAGTCAGAGGGCTAGGGGAGACAGGGAGGCAGACAGACAGACAGACAGAGCCCAGCACAGGGCCTGGCACACAAGTGGTTCCTTTGTAATAAACGAGAAAAGAGCTGATCTCGGGGTTTATTTAAAAATTCTTGGCCAGTGTTTTGATGTCACTTGGAAAATCCTTGTTTTCCTGGTTCCCAGCCCCAGAGCTCCTGGCTGCAGGGTGGGAACAGGGGAGAGGGAGAGGGCAGGGACAGAGAGAGGAGCACATGGTGGAGATGTGAGCTGTGGGTTATTGGAATTTACCAATAGAGCTGGACAGGACATGCCTGAGCTTGTCTGGCCTTGGCGCTGAACCAAACAGCAGCACTGTGGTGTTTCACCCCACAGACACTTTGGGCTGCCTGGGTGCTGCAGTTGGCACGTGGGGACAAGGCCAGGCCTGCAGGAGCTCTGGTGGTGCTGGGATGGAGCTTCCCCCCATAACAGGGGCTGCTCCTCAGGTTTCCCTCTGTGGAGAAGCTTTAAGGCCATGGTGAAGGAAAGGAGTCGGTTCTGATGGAGGGTTTGGATCCAGAGCTTTATTCTGGCCCTCAGGCCTCTGAATGCAGCAGCAGCTCCACCAGAACTCCCTGAGCCCGTGGCTGCTGCTCCTTTGAACCCCGGGGAGAGGGGCAGGGAAGGGGCAGGGAGCCACCAAGCAGGGACAGGAGGGGAGGGACAAAGGGACAAAGGACACCTGGATGGCCCAATGCCCCCCCAGGGGTAGAGGGCATCCTTTGAACCTGCCAATCCCTCGATGCCTTCTGGAATTCCAGGAGTGACAGACGGTGCTGGGAGGGGAAAGGAGAGGGGACTGACACACCTGAGAGGGAATGATCAGGGGAGGAATGTGAGGTTCTGAGGTAAACCCTGAAATCACAGCACAACATCTGGCGGAGACCCCAGAGAGCCACAGGTGACCAAACTCCACAGGTGAGAGGCTGTCAGGATCTTTAGCTGCTCACAGTGACCCCAAGATGTGTTAGAAAGTCTCTTTTCCCAGCCTGGGCGCTTGAAGAAGGAGTCAGGGCTCTTCATTTGTTGGTCTCAAGGTTGTTTATTGTTTCTTATCTGTAAAAAATTTTCTCCTGCCCTGCCCAGGTCCATCCAGCAGGACAGTTCCAGGCACTCTACCTGCCCCCAGGGCAGTGTGATGTCTTTATACTAAAAACTATGTGTACAATGTTTACAATAACTTCCCAATACCTATCACCTGTGTTAGACAGTGAGCTTCTACTCTAAACCAATCCCAAAGTGCCACCATCACAGCAGAAGATGGAGGCCAAGAAGAAGAAGGAGAAAGGCTGGACATACCCAGATCCCTCCATTTTGCCCCCTGAACCCCCATTCTAAAAACCCCAAAATCTAATTTTCCACCCCGTGATAACTTCACTATTATTCTACCTAAACTGTTGTGGCTTGCAGATCTTCATCTAAGGTTGGTAATTTGCTCCATGGGTCATAATCAAACCCACAGGTGTCTTGGGCTCTGTGCCAGGGTCTGTGAGCCCCCTGGCAGAGTCCTGGCCATCCTGGCCAGCCAGAGGGATGTCCTGGGTCCTGACAAGCAGCCCCACAGGTGATCATCCCTCACAGGTGATCATCCCCCACAGGTGATCATCCCTCACAGGTGATCATCCCCCACAGGTGCTCATCCCCCACAGGTGATCATCCCTCACAGGTGATCATCCCTCACAGGTGAGCAGCCCCCACAGGTGGGGCAGAGCCCCAGGGCTGCCCTGACCCAGCCCCAGCCCTCCCCAGCAGCCTCAGCAGCACCATCTCATCTCTCTCATCTCATCTCATCCCAGCTGGGTCAATTGGCTGCTTTAAAGACCAGTGAGGCATTTAACCACTCGGATGGGCCTGATGCAGGCAGAGCTCGTCAGGGGAAGATTACAGGTGTGGTTTTCTGGGTCAGGGTTATTACACACTTATCAATCATGGCTCTATTGCAGGGCAGCTGATGCTGCATTTCCTGACAAGCACCATACCCACACAGACCAGGGCAGATGCAGAGCTGGGACCAGGCACTGGGATTTTTCCCCCCTCTTTTTTAATTCTGTAAATGGCCATGCCTCAAAAAAGAAAACTTTCTGCAATAAAGGAATAAATGGGAATTATAATTTAACAGCAGCACAAGTGCTTCATTCTTCAGCTCAGGATGACTTTTTCCTCCAGATCCTGTTGAACTGTGGTAAGCAATGCAATGGCACAAAAGCAAAATGAAACAGCCAGAGCTTGGCAGGACTGCAGGGTTCAGCTCAGACTGTGCGTTTGCTTTCCTTCTTGATTCCTCATTTTTTGGAAACCCGTTTATCTGCCCTGTGCCCGTGTTCCAGACACCTCCAGGCCTGCAGAGAGCACAGATCCCACCTGCCTGGAGTGCTCCCCAAACCTGGGGGGTTCACTGGCAGGTGATGGCCACACTGACCATGCCCAGCACAGGGCACATTGCTCTGCATCCCAGCACTGATGCCATATCTAGGGCAGGGTATTTTGGGGTATCCTGGGGACAGTTCAGCCCCCTGCCCCCCTCCCAGCATCACCAGGGCTACCAGTTCAATCAGCAGCTGAGCCAGGGGGCTGCTGAGCAGCCAGGGGCCAAAGGCAGGTCCTCATCAGGCCAGGGAGATGCAGCTCAGCGTGCAGGGAGCCTCCAGCCCAGGGTCTGTGGTGCCCCACAGAGCCAGGGGGATGAGCAGGAGGTGCAGGTAGGAGGTGCCAGGAGGACACAGAGCAGGGCTGCAGCTTTGGGAAGAGCTTATCCTGCTCAGGATCAGGGCTTGGGCTGTCCCCTGCTGTCACAGCAAACCAAGGCAGAGCAGCACAGTGGGGTTTGGGTTGGAAGGGACCTTGAAGCCCATCCAGGACACCTCCCACTGTCCCAGGGTGCTCCAGACCCTGTCCAGCCTGGCCTGGGACACTGCCAGGGATCCAGGGGCAGCCACAGCTGCTCTGGGCACCCTGTGCCAGGGCCCCACCACCCTCCCAGGGAGGTATTTCTTCCTGAAATCCTGAATTTCTTCCTGATTTCTTCCTGAAATCCTGATTCCTGAACCCCGAGAACCCTGGTTCCCCTAACAGGGAACCCTTTCTGTCCCCTGGGTTTGTCATCCTCTGGGCTAAACAAAGTGGGCTGTGTTTGGACACAGCCCTGGCTGTAAGGTACCAGGTGGGGATGAAGGATGTGTGTCCTGAGCTCACACAGGTCCCACTCTGGTCACCAGGTTCCCAATTCCTGTGTGGCTCAGGCAGAGGATGATAAACCTCTGTCCATGCCCTGCTCTGCAGCATCGTGCATTTTGCCTCCTGCCAGAGGCAACATTTGGGGAAAGGGAGGTGAATTTGGGGAAAGGGAGGTGAATTTGGGGAAAGGGAGGTGCATGTCCCCCTATATCCCCCCCTCAGGAGGCCATGCCAGCCCCCCCAAAGGTGTTTCCCTGGGTTCCCCCGAGGTGTGAGCACAGCTTTGCTCTGTCTGATAAATAACCCACAGGATCCATCACAACCCCTCACAAACTGAGACCAACGCTGGCTCCCAGCTATGATTAATCATATAAACTTGCCTAATTTTATTCTATCAGCCATCTTGTTGCTACATGCCAGATGCTTGCCCTAAATGAATAGTGTTGGAACAGCCAAGCATCAAGTTAACAGAATACCAGCAAACATTCCCGACAGCATGAGCAGTCTATAAAACCTGGCACTAAACTGTATTAGAGGAAGAGATAAGCTCTCAGAGAGGAGCTGGGAAGACTGTATTCTTGTTTTTTTTCCAAATGGCTCCATGTAGCATGTGGTGCAGGTGTCGTAGGAGAAATCCATCCAGCTATGGAAGTATCTCTCCATCTGAAGCTGGCTATGCTATGAATCTCCTAATGGGATTAAGGCTTAATGCCCTAAATAGAATATGAAATAGTGCTTCCTCTCACAGAGCTGCCAGCTGTCTTGCAAACAGGGCACAGAAACTTCCACTTTTTGCAGATCAAATCAGTCACTCTCTGAATTGATGGCAAGAGCCTCATCAACAAGATATAATGTTTTAATGATGTTGTGACATGACCTGACACTCAGTGTCACTTGATGGATTCTCTCGTGTCACGGAATATTTCTGACACAGAAAAATGTAACCTCTTTCCCCTTCCAAAAAAAAAAAAAAAAAAATAGAATAAAAGGAGAAAGAAAGGAAGAGGATGAAAAAAAATTGTTCATTTCTCCAGTGCTCAGATCTCTGCTGGCTCATGGTGCTCAGCAGTGCCCCAGCTCAGCCCTGCAATTGCCTCATGCTGGAGGAGATGAATTTGCAGCGTGCATTTCTGTGTCTGCCTCTCACCTCTGCACGGCACGTTATCACCTGCTAATCACACGGAACAAATAGCACGGCATTAATAACCAGCAGAAACCATTTCACCCCTATTTGCAGCTGTGAATCCTCTTCAAGTCACTCTGGACGTTTGGAATTGTTTTTTTCCCTGCCATGATTCCCTGTCAGGCTCCCTGGGTGCTCCCAGGGCTGTGTCTGCCTCTCCCTGAATCAGTGCGAGGCCTCAGCATCAGGACAGGATGGGCTCTGCACAGGGAGCTTTCCCTGGGAGATCAGAGAATCTCAGAATGGTTTGGGCTGGAAAACCCCAAAAACTCATCCAGTTCCACGAGCAGGGGCAGGAGATGTAGCTCTCCTTATCCAGCAGCAACACCAGCAAGGTGTTCTGGGGTCTCTGCTTCTGTGAGCCCCAAAAGGCAGTGGGGATGCAGCCGAGGGATGAAGAGAGCAGGGATTGCTGATTCCCCAACTCCTGGGACTGGCTGGGCCCTCCCAGGGGCTCTCCTGTCGGGGGAGACCCTCCTGGAGTGGGTTTGGGTCAGGAAAGAGAGACACACTGCATCTTTTCAGTCTTTAGGTTCTTGTTTATTGTTATCTTATCTAGAGTTTTGCACGCTGTCCACACCAGGCTCAGGAACTGGAAAAGCACCACAAAAATGGCCAACAGTCTCTGGTACAAGGTCTTAAAAAACTAAACTATCCAATTAAGAACTGACACCTAGATTATTTCCATTTTAACCCAATAACTGATCCCAAAGAGCCCCCAGTGAGGACTTTTCTGCCCAATTACCAAAACGCCACCCAAACCCATGGAGAAGGAGGAAGAAGAAACCCAGGACAACACCCTGTGCCCTCCATTTTGCTTCCATCCACAACAAACTAAAAATCCCAAAACCTAAACTGGGAGGATGAGTCAGGCTGGGGAACTATTGATTACTCTGGGTCTGGATTGAAGGCACTTGAGACAGTAGTTCATGTTCACACTCAGGTGTTTATTATTTCTTATCAGTCAAACAGTCTCACTGCTGTGAGTTCTGCAGCTTTTCATTAGAAGGCACAAAATGGCCAACAACATCTGGTTACAAGGTCTTTTAAAGCTAAATTATCCAATTATCTAGATTATTTTTCCTTTTAACCCAATAACTGATCCCACAGAGCCCCAATGGGGACTTTTCTGCCCAATTATAAAATGCCACCCAAACCCATGGAGAAGAAGGAAGAAGAAGCATGAAGAAGAAACCCAGGACAGCACCCTGTGCCCTCCATCTTGCTTCCATCCACAACACACTAAAAATCCCAAAACCTCAATTTCTCACCAAGTGATCCACCTACACTGCTCTCTATAATCTATTGCACACTTTTGTGGATTCCAGTCTATTCTGCAGTT
This sequence comes from Geothlypis trichas, assembly GCA_009764595.1. NCBI lineage: Eukaryota > Metazoa > Chordata > Aves > Passeriformes > Parulidae > Geothlypis > Geothlypis trichas. Next base: position 2,346,665 of record CM019924.1, on the reverse strand, counting down.
TAGGAAACTTTCTCCATTAATAAAGGTCAAAGTCAGAGCTCCCCTGGGGTCAGGGCACCCCAGAGCAGACAGAGAAATATTCCCTGTGCCCTGGGTTTCCACAAGGGATCAGGGAGGGTGCTGAGCTGACAGAGATTCCTGCACGCCCTCAGTGGGTGCTGAAGGTGCTCCTGGCAGAGCAGAGATGCTGATGGACACCTGGGAATGCCAACACCGAGCTGGGAGGAGCAGGGTGGAGCTGCCAGCAGCACAGAAAAGTCACAGAGTGTGGAACAGAGACCTGGCTCCCCTTGGTGACCCCAGCCTGGCAGCAGCTCCCCTCAGGCTGTTTGGTGCCTGGGGCTGGGCAGAACTGGGCCCTGGCACCTTGGGCACCTGGTGCCCACAGGAGAAGCACAGTCCTGGCTGTGCTCATCCCCAGGGGTTGGTGGGAACATGGGGCTGGCAGTGCCTCAGCAGCACAGCCAATGCCTGTCAGAACTCAGCGCATCCCTCTGGGTGTCCCAAGCTGCTGAGGACCCTGCTGGGGGGGCTCAGAGACCCTGGCACACAGCCCAGAACACCTGGGGATTTGATTTTGACCCCTGGAGCAAGTTGCCAACTTTGTATGAGGACCTGAAAGTCACACAAGTTTGAATGGTTTAATAACAAAATGATCACAGGGTGAAAATGTAGATTTTAGGATTTTTGGCATGGGGGTTGTGGGGACATGATGGAGGAACTTGGGTGTGTCTAGTCCTTCTTCTTTCTTCTTCTTGTTCTCCATTTTCTGCAGTGATGTTGGCACTTTGGGATTGGTTTAGAGTAGAAGTGCACTGTCTAACACAGGTGATAGGTATTAAAAAGTAATTGTAAATATGTTATATTTAGAATAGAAGTGCACTGTCTAACACAGGTGATAGGTATTGGGAATTAAATGTAAATCTGTTACAGGTAGTTTGTAGTATAAAAGGACAACACCACCCCAGGGGTGGTCAGAGTGCCTGTGGTTGCCCTGTGAGCAGATCTTGGCTGGGCAGAAAAAAAATTTTGTAGATAAGAACTAATAAACAACTTCAAGACCAAAAACTGAAGAGCTCTGGCTCGTTCTTCAGACACGTGGGCCAAAACCAGAGACATCCTGCAGATCTTGGGACAGCAATTAACAACCAAAAACCCAAGAAATGTCCCCCTGAGACCCCTGCAGGAACCCTGTTGGCTTGTGAATCCTCTGGGGGTGAAGGAGTGATGGTGGAGTGTTTGGGGGTGCCCTGACCTGCCAGCCAAAACTCTGCTGTGTGTTTGAGCCTCAGAGTTCTGTGGGACCCCTGTGCTGTGTGGCAGCAGGGACACCCCTGGCACCTGGGGGGTGAATGTGGGGAAAGGGAGGTGCATGTCCCCCTATACCCCAGCTGACCCCATCCCAGGTCCAGCCAGACCCCACAGCTCCCCAGGGCAGCCTCAGGAGCTGGGGAAGGGATTTCAGCACCTGATGGCTGAGGAAAGTGCTGGAAGGTGCTGGATTTGCAATGGGGACGAGGTGGCAGGGGCCATCTGTCCCCAGGGCCATGTGGGCGGGGGTCCTGCACCCACCCACACTCCCCCAGCAGCTCTGGGATGCCCCTGTGCCCTCCCTCCCCAGTCCTCCGAGCTGCTGATTGCAGTTTGGGCAGTAAATCTGAAGCATCCAATCCTGTTAAATTATTTTCCAAATGACGTGATTTCCCTGGTGCACACAAATGATCAATTTCATGTTTTATTCCTAGCGCTATTTTAGTAAGGGGAAAAAAAAAATCTCATTAAACTATCTTGATTAGAGAAAAGGGGCTTGTCATCACGGGGTGGACAAATGGTGTGAGGGCACTCAGCTATTTCCCTGAACACACTGACACCTGCAGAAGAGGCCTTCAAAGACCTGAAGGTTATTTGCCCATATTACAAACGAGGTGAAGGTTAAAAAAGGTGATTAAAAGCATCTGGAAACCCAAATGTGACAGAGTCTTGCAGTAACCTCCAAGCAGGTTGATTTATGACAGGCTGGTCCCACCCGTAACAAGATTATAGCTTCTCCCCATCAGCCATTGTGATAAATACCAATTACCTACTTGAGGATTGCCATTCAAATTTGCCTAAGTAAGGAGCAGAATCATACATCTATGTTGATTACATATCAATGATGCCGTGGAAGCCTTTGCAACTTTTAGATCTGCTTAAGATATGCCGCCCTGATTTAGACAGCGATTTGCATACAATTTACCCATAAAGCTTTACTTTGAAAAGTATAATTACTTTTTTAATATTCTTCCTTCTGATTTGAATGTTAGAGAGGCCATATAATGAATTACTGCACTAATGAAGACAAACATGCTCTCGGGGTGTACAATGGGAGCATTGTTAAATAAACTTTCCTGCATGCAACACATTTGTTGTGGTTAATCTTTAAATGGAGGCTCCGATTAATACCAGCACTTTTCTTGCCATAATTATTTTCTGAGGGATGGAAATCCCTGCTCCAACGGTTCCAGCAGGTGCTGTAGGGAAGCAGAGGGCTCTGGGCATGCAGAAGGAACCCCCAGTCCTTTCCTGAGGGATCAGGGGTGGCTTCCAGCACACAGAGTGGGGACAGCACGAGTGACACCTGCATGGAGCTGCCCATCAGCACAGCCCTGCTGCTCTGCCACCTTTAATGCATCCTCCCTTGCTTTTCTTCTCCCTCAGATCTGAGGATCCTCCCCAAAAGCCTCTGTTCACATCCAGCATTCCTGGGATTTCAGGTGCTGAAACGTTCTGGCATGGGCAGAGGGAGTCTTGGAAGACAAAGCAGCCAGGTTTGGACAAAAGCTAAGAGTTAGTTACTGGTTTTACATTTGGGTCAGACAGAACAATCCTTGCAGGCCTGAGATCCAAGGACACCCTCTGCCTCAAGCCCCAAAAAGTACAAACAAAAGTGAATTGGGGGAAGCAAACTGGGGGTAAATGACTTCATTACCTGAAGCTGCAATTGGAGAATTAACCCCTGATATGTAAATAGAACAAACTTAAAATTGTCTGATAAACTGGTGACCACTGGGTGCAGCCTCTGGGAGGTTTTGGCTGCCCAAGGTGTATCTGTTGAAGGCCTGTAATAAAAACCCACTTTACTCTTTTAATTCTGTCCAGGTTCTGTTCTAGGTGCCCACCCCAGGCACCAGTGTTACCTGTCCCTGCCCATCCCAGGAGGTGACACCCACGTTCCCACCTCCAGAGCCTCCCCCGGGCCCTCCCACCCTGCCAGCCCATCCCAGCCCTGCCCTGCTTTGCATCCGAGGCCATTAAATCCCTTTTGTTGGCAGGGGCCCAGCGAGGGAAGCGCTCCAGCTCCGTGTGACAGCCTCATTATTCACCACTCTGCCAATCTCTGTGTCATTGACAAATTCCATCCGGAGAGATTTGCTATTGACTGCCAACTTATTGATGGGCTGCTGAACAGCATCTGGCCACAGGCTGACCCCCCCAGTGCTCAGATGGCGTGGCCAGCCTGGGATCCTCTCCTGGCTGGCAGTGCTGCTGATCTCCTCACTGACCTTCAGGATGTCACTCAGCTCTGGGGCTGCAAAGGTGTTTAAGTGCCAGAGCCCAGGACATCCCTCTGGCTGGCCTGGATGGCTCCAGCCCCTGCCAGGGGGCTCAGAGACCCTGGCACACAGCCCAAGACACGCCTGTGACTGTGATTATGACCCATGGGAAAAATTACCAACCTTATATGAGGATCTGCAAGCCATGAAAGTCTAAGTAGAATAATGATCCTTTTGTCATGGGGTGAAAAAATAGATTTTTGGGGTTTTTAGAATGGGGGTTCAGGAGGCAAGATGGAGGGATCTGGGTGTGTCCAGCCTTTCTCCTTCTTCTTCTTGGCCTCCATCTCCTGCTGTGATGGTGGTACTTTTAGATTGGTTTGGAGTAGAAGCTCACTGTCTAACATAGGTGATAGGTATTGGAAAATTATTGTAAAAAATGTACAGGTAGCTTTTAATATAAAAAGGTAACACTGCCCTGGGGGCAGGCAGAATGTCTGGAACTGTCCTGCTGGACGGACTTCAGCAGGGCAGGAGAAAGAATTTTATAGATAAGAAACAATAAATAACCTTGAGAACGAGAACTGAAGAGCTCTGACTCCTTCTTCCAACGCCAGGCTGGGAAAAGAGACTTTCTAACACATCTTGGTGCCACTCTGAGCAGCAGAAGTCCTGAGATTTAACCACACCAAGCTGCATAGGAGTGACAGTGAGTGCTCAGTGTTGGAACCCAGGACATTCCTCTGGCTGCCCTGGGTGACTCCAGACCCTGGCAAGGGGCTCAGAGACCTTGGCACAGAGTTGAAGACACTTGTGCCTTTGATTTTAGCCCATGGAAACAATTACCAGCTTTGTGTGAAGAGTTACAAGCCACAAGAGTTTGAGTAGAATGACAGTGAATTTATCACTGGGTGAAAAAGTAGAATTTTGGGGTTGTAGAATGGGGGTTCAAGAGGCAAGATGGAGGAATCTGGGCATGTCCTGTCCTTCTCCTTTTTCTTCTTGCCCTCCATCTTCTGCTGTGATGGTGGCAGATTTGGATTGGTTTAGAGCAGAGACAGACTGCCTAACATAGGTGATAGGTATTGGAAAATTATTGTAAATAAAGTCCGCACAGTTCTTTCATACTTTTTTCTTAGTATAAAAAGCCAACACCACCCCGAGGGCAGGGACTGTGCCTCAACCCAATCTGCTGGACAGATCTCAGTGGGTCAGAGAAAGAATGGAATAGATAAGGAAAAATAAACCTTGAAAAGCAGAGCTGAGGAATCTCAACTTCTTCTTCGGTCTCAGGACTGGGAAAAAGAGACTTTTTAATACCTCGGGAACCATTTCAACCACACAAACCCCAAGAGCCAAGCTTCTCATGCACCTGATTTCACCTGCACAGTGATATTTACACATAGTTCTCACCCTGTGTGTTCTGGGAGGGAGCTGCAGCAAATCCACTGGGAAGCTCTGGGCCTTCCCCTGGAGCAGCTTCAGTGTCTCAACAGGACATGAGATGATCAACACACACTCTGAAACTTTCAGGGTATAAAGAAGGGAAGTTTATTTCTTGACCTTGATACATATAGAATTCCAAAAGTGACCCTGGACTGGAGGATGAAATTGCCACCTCTCCAATGACACAGGTCAAACCAACAGCCTATCAAGTTTTTCCTCCACCAGCAAAGAATGCAAAAACAATCATTATTTACATAAAACTGTGTGAGAAACTCCATTACAAAAATGCAAACATCAGAAGGCTTAGAAGAACTTAGAAGAACAGAACAACAGCTTAAGAACTGTCAGATCTCATTTTTCTTCTCCCAGACGTCCCTGAACACAAGCTTCTGTCCTTGAGAGGGAGAAAGGGGCTGGATCCTGCCTCAAGGGAGCTTGAAGGGGAGAGGTGAGGTGGGCAGTGTGCTGGCCATGGGGACCTGCAGCATCACCCATTGGGGTGGGTGGAGAGTCACCACTCACACTGGCACTGTGTGAGCAGCAGTGTCACCAGCCAGCTCTGCGCAGTGGCAGAGCACTCCCTGAGCACAGGGACCCTGAGATGTCACCTTTCCCCAGCCCACCTCAGACCTGTGGGGCCTTTCCCAGCCTCAGGAGCTCCCTGGGGGGTTCACTGCCCACTGCAGAGCCACGCTGACCCTCACCCTGCTCACTGCACTGTCACATCCTCCAGCACTGGCCCAGTGCCCACCAGCAGCTCCCAGTGCCCCCAGCCTGGCCTGGGCAGGGCCAGGGGCTCAGGCTGGCTGTGGGGTCCCTGCCATGGCAGATCCTGCCTGCCCCTGGTTTATGAGGGGTGGGAGAGCATTGGGGTGGTACAGCCCTTCCCAGTCCTGTCAGGGCAGAGGAGGGGCAGGGGAGGAGCAGGTCAGACAGTGACCTTGCCCAGCTTGTTAACCTCCAGCTCTCCCTGCAACTTGGCTCTTTTTTAATTAAAGCCCAGTGTTGTTTAACAATTAACAGGTCTGAAGGAAGGGCTTTCCAGCACGGACCTACCAGGAGCTGCAGGAACTGTCCAGAGCTTGTTGAAGCAAGAGCTGCCCTTGAGAAGGAGAATGGCACCAGGTCATGGCACCCCCTGTACTCCCTGCCAGCTCCTCCTGCATCACCAGGGTTAGGGGCACTTGGTTGGAGCTGTGCTGGAGTTCTGGATGCTGAGAATTTCAGGCTTTCTGTGCTGACAATCTCTGACTCCCAGGAGAGCACTGCATTTGACCTGAGGCTGTGGAAAAGGCTTCCAAAATTGATTGATAGCACTGGGATTACGGGTGTGGAGTTGGTTGGAAGTGTGTAATGTCACAGGGTGGAAAACTTGGAGTTTGGGGTTTTAGAGTATAGTAATATATATGGAGCAAGATGGAGGTTTTAGGGCAGAGGCAAGTTGTTCTTCTTTACTTTCTTCTTCCTTCTTCTTCACTTCTTCAAGGGTTTGGGTGATATTTTGTAATTGGACAGAAGATTCCACACTGCAGACTTTGAGGGATTAACTGGAGGGCAGCAGGAAACCCAGCAAGCTCCATGAAATGTCCCTGCAGCTGCTGCCTCTGTTGGACCCCAAGGATCTGGTGAGAATGAAGCAGTTCTGGGCTGCCAGGAAGGGACACAGTGAGATGGAGATGGCTTCTCTCAAGGAAGCTGAAACCAGGCACACTCCAGCAGGAGAAAGGCCCAAATATTTTGCAGTGTGGGGATGGAGCAGCTGAGCACTGTGCCCTGGCAGCACTGCAAACCCATCCCCAGCAGGATGAGGGGGGCCTGGGGATCCCACCAGCCACAGGAGCTGCCTGGGCCAGCCCCTCGCTGAGGGGTCACACCTGGTGCTCCTGGGGTCACTCCTGACCCTGAGTGCTCCTGAGCAAAGATCCCTGGAGATCCCCTGGCTGCCCCAGTGGCCTGGTGGGTGTGACATCTCCAGCAGTTTGTGTCACTGTGTGTCACCTCCTGGGCTACTCATGACAGCAGAGCCCTGGCTGTGGGCTGTGCCTGACCCAGCACGGGGGTGTCTGCAGTTTGAGCCCCCTCTGGGGTCTGCAGATCCCTGTTGGCATCTGTCCCTGTGTTACTGTTGTGTTAGGGACAGCTGAATGAAGTGACACAACTCCAATCTCAGAAGGCAAATGTGAAGTTTATTGGACTCCCCAATCTTTTATAGACTGTTCCAAGAAGCTGGACCTGATTGGTCCTCAATCAACACCCCTCACACCGTTGGCTATTTAGGAATAACACTCTTGTCAACATCTTACAAGTTCAGAACACCAGCTGCAAAGAGTAAGGATTATTAATTTTTTTTCCTGAGCTTTCTCAAAACTCCCTAGAGCAATGCCTGGGAAAGTTTCTCTGACTTTCTCTCTGACCAGACTGTCAGGGGGTGATGCGTTCAGATGGCACCTGCATCTCTGCGGCTGAGGGATGCTGCTGGGAGGCTGACCCTGCTGGAGATGTGCTGAACATTGCAATGCAAGATGTTTTCCATTACCATCTGTATGGCAGATTACCTTTGTCAAGTGGGCAGTTTGCCTTATCTCTCTCTCTGAGTGACCACATTCACTCCTCCCTCCAGGCAGACACCTGCTGATAACAGCTCTGGAATGTCCCTGCAGGGCTGATAAGAACTACAGCATCCCATTGGGAGATGGGAGCCCAGAGGGAGGAGCCAAGCATTCCTACCCGGATAGAATCTGGAGATTCTGTAACACCAGCACGGCTCCTGCACTGCATTGCCCAGAGGAACAGCAGCTGCCTCTTGCCCTGCATCTGCAGAGGCAGAGACTGCACCTTTCTCCAGGATCCCTGCTCCAGCAGAACCAGCCCTGACCCTGCAGGAGGGCTGAGCCACAATTCCAATGGGACTGCTGCCACCAGCCTGACCCACAGGGTGTCAGCTTGGGTTCTGACTCTGCCAGTGTTGGTTTAGTTCACTGCATGGTTTATTTTATCCTTTTATTTTTTTCCTTTCCCTACTAAAGAACTGTTATTTCCTGCTCCCATATTTGTTGCCTGAGAACCCCTTAATTTAAAATTTATAGCAATTCAGAGGGCTGGGGAGGGTTTACATTCTCCATTTCAGAGGAAGCTTCTGCCTTCCTTAGCAAACTCCTGTCTTTCCAAACCACGACAAGATGCCAATGGGCAGGTACCACCCTCAGGCTGGCAGATCCCTGCTGCAGGGCCAGCTGAGCAGGGGGATGTCCCAGGGGTCTGCCCAGGAGCCACCTTTGCTGGTATGGAAGAGGGCTGGGGAGGGCTGGCTCTGTGCTCAGAGGGTCTCTGGCTTCTGGAGGGCAGGGATGTGCATGGCAGTGGTGCAAGAGGCCTCCTGCCTCTGTGGCCAGCAGCTGGAGAGCCCAGGATGGGGTGTGTGTGGTTTGTGACACCACATGCACAGGGATGGCAGGAGCAGCCCTGTGAGGGTTAACCTGGGAATCAGCCAGGCAGCTGCCAAGGCACTATAGATTTTGGAGCAGTAACTCTTCAGCTGGAGAGTGAAAAGAGGACAGCTAATGAGGCTCATGAGATCTGTTAATACTTAACCCAATGCAACACCTACCAGCCCTGCCAATAAATCAGCAGTGAACACCAGCACCTGGCTCTGGTGTGCCAGCACAGCCCCAGCCTCCACGGGCATCCCTCCCTCCCTCTCACCACCACAGGGCCTGAGGTCCCCTCTCCTCTGTTGGGTTAACAAGATACTTAATGCTGTGCTTGTTTGATTTGTTGTATATTGGTGATTTGTTAATAATGTACAGATGTAAGCTTGCAATAGAGGGAGGACCCTGGTTACTCATTCTAGCATTAATTCTCCTCTTTGAATATAGGTTAGCCTGTTCATGGGGAGGGAGTCATAAAGTTCTTATATTTTTGTAGTGCAGAGCTTTGATGCACTCGTTGTTGATGGCTGCTTGAGGGCCCACAGTGTAATTGGGAAATCAGTAAATCAGAAATCAGAGCATCCCTCCCTCTCACCAGCAAGGGGTCTGAGCTCCCCTCTGCCACCCCCATGGCACAGCAGTGGAAGGGAGACCACGTTCAAACCCCTGTGGCTGGGACAAAACCCTTTGGAGAGGTCTGGAGGCCAACCAGAGCCTCCATCTCAGAGGGATCAGGGTGAAGGTTCAGCCTCGTGGTCTGAGGGTGGGGGCATGGGGGAGTGCAGCTTGGAATTTGGGTTTTTAGAACTTCTCTCAGGAAAATCCAGCCTTGGTTTAATCCCACTCTGCTGCAGTGAGGAGCAGAGGAAATCAAACCCTGCCCTGCACATCCAGGGTTTGATTTCCAGCCCTGGCTCTGGTTCCTGAGATGCCCAGAGATGTCTGTGCTCCTGCACAGCACCAGGATTTGCTTCTCATGAGGAATCCATGACCATAGAACAGAAGCAAGGCCCACCCAGTGGTCCCCTGTTAGAAGAGCATGGTTAAAGATGTGCCCTGTCCCATGAGAATGCTCCTCCCTGGGAACTGTGAGATGTTTCAGTGCAAAGTCACCCCTGGCCAAACTTTCCTACTGTTCCTCAACAGCAGAACACACATTAGGCTTGTTGGACCACACTGGAGAACCTCCTGGGGGAAAGGGGAGGAGGACAATCCTCTGCCATCCTGTTGAGGAGGCATTTCTGGCCTCCTGGTCTGATGGTAGAGCTCAGGAGAGATCTGTCCTTATTTCCTTGGTGGTAGAGCTCAGGAGAGATCTGTCCTTATTTCCTGGTACTGCTGCCACCACAGACATCACAGATCCCAGGAAATGCCAGAGCTTCAAACCCTCCTGTGCTGGTGAGGGTGGCACAGAGGATGGGGAATTCCTGGGCAGAAGATGGGGATGGTTCCCTGCTGTGTCTGCACCAAGCATCTCTGTTCATTTTCTTGCTCATGGAATAAGTTTGGATCAGCTGGTGGGACCCAAAATACTCACAGGAGATCTGGGATCTGGTCTGGACACATTCAGGTATCAGAGGTGTCTCTCTGAAATCTGCTGTGGTCAGACATGAGTGAAACATTACAACATTAGATCAGAAAAAATGATATTAAATTTCTGCTCTTTAAAAGAAAAGTAGTGTTTTGGAATGATATCAGTTTTCATGACCTAAAAATTTCCATCGGTTTCATTTCCTCCTTCACCAAAAAGGAAAAAGAGATAAGACTGAAAAAAGAAAATAAAAAAAATGGAAAAGACAAAGCCCCAGGTCTGAAAACAGCAGAGTTTGGGAGGAACATGAGGACACCTGGAATAAGCTAGAAGAAAATATTTCAGAGAAAATCTATGATTTGCCTATTTCTGCTGCTCCTGGTAATGTCACTGCAGGGTTTGTCCCACCCCAGGGCATGGGGCACATGATGAGATCCAGGGCATGGGCTCCATGGGGCTCCATGAGATCCAGGGCATGGGGCCCTGTGGGCAGCAGGTGGTTGGGATTTCACTGGGATCTTCCCTTTTATCCCACTGGATGGTTCATCACCTGTGTGAGCTCCAGCCAACACACCAGGAAGGAATCACTGAGCTGAGCCCCAAAATCCTGGATGCTGCCCTGCTGTCCTCAGCACCTCCAAAAATCCAGAGAGGAAACTCCAGGAGAGAATTGCATTTCTGCTCAAGGTGCCAATCCCCATTCCATGGAATCTGGGCCCCATACCTCTGACCAGAGGCAATTTTCTGGGTGAAGTCCAGCAGGTCTAGGCTGACCTTGGGCCAAAGAAGCTCTGGGAGCTTTGTGGGTTTCCCTGTGCCCTGCCTGGAGAGCAGAGGTGCCATGTGCTGGGTTTGCCTGTGCTGCCATGGTGGGACAGCAGAGCTGCCCTCAGCTCCTGCACACATCTGGCCATGGAGGGGAGCAGCTCCAGTGCCCTGAGGTGAATTTTCAAAGGGTCATTAGGGTGGAAAAGACCTTTAAGTTCAAACCAGCACCAACACCACGGTCACCACCAAAACGAGTTTTGAATTCCTTTCACTCTCTGCACTTGCCTGATCTTCTGGGCTTGGTATTTGCTGACCTTGGGAGATGTTTTGCAGAGAGAATTTTCTCCAAAATGATGACATTTTCTTTTGGTGTGTTGTTATGACATGAACCCCAAACATGTCTGTCTGCTGTTCCACTTTGTCAGCCTCTGCAGGAGCTCTTGAAAGCCAGGCTTTCAGGATGGGATGGGGAACTGGAACAGCTCTCCAATAGCCACTTTTTCACATTAATCCAGTGTTTTTACCTCATCAGAACTGTTGGATGCTGCCTCTCAGGTGCTCTGGTCCTGTTGGTTGATGGCTTCCAGGTAAAGGAAAATGCAAATTTGCCTTGCCCAGATTTGTAAGTCAGGCTCAAAAATCAGATTTCAACACAAGTGATGGAGCACACCCTGCCTTCTTGGGCTGCTTTCATCCATCGTGGCTACCCAGAGAAATCCTTCCCTGGCAGGCTGGGCAGGGGCTGGGCTGGAATTGCCAGAGCAGCTGTGGCTGCCCCTGGAGCCCTGGCAGTGCCCAAGGCCAGGCTGGACATTGGGGCTGGCAGCACCTGGCACACTGGGAGGTGGCCCTGGGCTGCAATCAGCTGCCATTGAAGATCCCTTCCCACCCAAACCACTCTGGCATTCACATTCCTCAATCCAGGATGGAAACCAGCACCAAAAGCCATTGCAGCAAATGGAGAAAGGAAAGGAAAGAATGATTGCCTGGCTGGTTGCAGGTGCCCCCAGTGCCATTTGCCACAGGGGGTTTGTAGCCTGGCAAGGCCTGGTTAGAGAGGTTTGGGCTGTGCCAGGGTGCCCAGAGCAGCTGTGGCTGCCCCTGGAGCCCTGGCAGTGCCCAAGGCCAGGTTTGGGACATTGGGACAGTGGGAGGTGTCCCTGCCATGGCAGGGGTGGCACTGGGTGGTTTTTAAGGTCCAGTCCAGGCCATTCTGTGGGTCTGTGATTCCATGAACATCCCATTCCCAAACCATGTGCCTTGGAAATGGGCACAGCTGAACGAGCAGCAGGGCTCACATGATGCTGGGAGCTGTGTGGGTGGAAAACATCACGAGATGCACACTGGGATCACAAGATCTGATCCCTCTGCAAGGACTCAGGGTGTGACAGTGCTCACAGGGGTCTTAGGATGAGGGAAGAGACAAGGATCTAACTCCATGTTTGAGAAGGCTGATTTATTATTTTATGATATATATTATATTAAACATATAAATTTATATATAAATATATATGTAATATATATATAATATGAAATATATAAATATATATATAAACATATATAATTATATATATATAAACTAAAAGAATAGAAGAAAGGATTTCATCAGAAGGCTGGCTGAGAATAGAAAACAAAAGAATGATAACAAAGGTTTGTGGCTCGAACAAACAGTCTGAGCCAGCTGACTGTGATTGGCCATTAATTAGAAACAACCAACATGGCCCAATCACAGATCCACTTGTTGCATTCCACAGCAGCAGATAATCAATGTTTACATTTTGTTCCTGAGGCCTCTCAGCTTCTCAGGAGGAAAAGTCCTAATGAAATGATTTTCCATAAAAGATGTCTGTGACACTCAGGGCTTGTCTCTGTCCTGCCCAGCTCCAGCAGAGCATCCCCATGGGATGGGCTCTGTGTGCCCCCATCACTGCCCTGGGCTCCCCTGCCCCTGGGGTGGCACAGGGGGTGGCACAGGGGGTGGCACAGGGGGTGGCTCAGAGCCCCAGGGACGGGTGATCCTCTCCTCATCATGCAGGCACGAGGTGACACAGGTTTCATTTCACACTTGTCAGGTGCTGGCCCTTCTCCTGGGGCTGCAGGGACCTCCTGTCCTGGCAGGGAGGCAGAGCTAAGCAGGCTCAGGGGAGATGGCCTGGAAGAGCAGGGGACCGTGACCGAGGCCCTGCCAGGACATTTCCCTGGTGGCTTCCTCAGTGTGACAAGTTAAAAAACAAAACAAAAAGAAGGCAAGCAGTCAGCCAACCCACTTAACTGCAGTTTTCCTCCATCAGGATCTATTTAGTTTTATTCAACCTGACATCTCTCAGAGAGAAGAAGAAATTCTGGGAGCCTAAAGCCAGAGGGAGACCACACAGTGTGTGCTGGCCGTGCTGGGGGAGCTCATCTCCCTTATTGCATCTGACACCAGGCAGGACGAGCCAGGGTCTGCAGCTGGGGGTGTGAGGAGCCTTCCAGGGCTGCAGGCAGCCTCCCCCTGCGTGCTGCCTGTGCACACAGCAGCATCCTGCTCTCCCTGAGCCTCCTGCACTGCCCCAGACCCCCAGCTCCTGGCTCTCCAGCATCAGGAGGAGGTGGCTTTGGGCACAGCCCTGCTCCAGGATGCTGCAGCTGGCAGCTGGAGGGGGTGAGGTGAAGCTGATGGCACTGGAATGCACAGCTGGATGCTGTGAGCAGCAGCACATCTGCATCGCTGCTTTCCAGGAAAATCCCCTTGCTCAGCCCAAATGGAGAGTCTGGAGCACAGAGGAGGGGAAGGAGCAGAGCCAGTGGGAGCCAGGGCTCCCCCAGCACTGCCCTTGTCTGTGGGGTTTGTCACACACCAGGGGACGTGGGCACACAGGGCAGGGGCAAGCTGGGACAGTGTTCACAGGGGTGTTAGATTGAGGGAAGAGATGAGGATCTGACTCCATGTTTCAGAAGGCTGGTTTATTATTTTATGATGTATATTACATTAAAACGATACTAAAATAATAGAAGAAAGGATTTCATCAGAAGGCTGGCTAAGAATAGAATAGAAAAAAATGATAACAAAGGTTTGTGGCTCGGAGAGAGTCTGTGAAAGCTGACTGTGATTGGCCATTAATTAGAAACAACCAACCTGGGCCAATCCCAGATGCACCTGTTGCATTCCACAGCAGCAGATAATCAATGTTTACATTTTGTTCCTGAGGCCTCTCAGCTTCTCAGGAGGAAAAATCCTAAGGAAAGGATTTTCCATGAAAGATGTCTGTGACACAGCCCTGAGGGCTGCAGGCATTGGGGAGCTGCTCCCAGCCTACACAGGCTGCAATGTTCCCAAAATTTTGGGTGCAGCTCCTGCCAAGGAGTGACCCCAAGGACTCAGTGCTGAGCCAGGAGGTGCCCAGAGGTGGGGGAGATGTGATGGTACTGCCAGAGCCAATCATGGGGGACATTTAGGGGAGTCCCATTAAGGGGAGTCCCATTGAGGGGATTTTTGAGGATTCTGAATTTGGTGGGTTTTGGGGTCCCATTTAGGGGATTTTTGGGGTCCCAATTTGGAGACTTTGGGGTCCCTTTCTGGAGGTTTTGGGGTCCCATTCTTGTGGGGATCCCATTTAGGGGATTTTTGGTGTCCCATTCTTGTGGGGTTTGGGGTCCCATTCGGGGGATTTTTGGGGCCATTATTTGGGGATCTTGGGGTTTAAATTTGGAGATTTTAGGGCTGAATTTGGGGGATTTTGGGGTCTCATTTGGGGAATTTTGGGTCCCAGTTTGTGGACTTTGGGGTCCCTTTCTGGAGGTTTTGGGGTCCCATTCTTGTGGGGTTTGGAGTCCCATTTGGGAGATTTTTGGAGGCCTTACTTCGGGATCTTGGGGGCTGAAATTGGGGATTTTGGGGTCCAGTTTGGGGGGTTTTGGGGTCCCAGTTTGGGGGGTTTTGGGGTCCTATTTAGGGGTGATTTGGGGATCTTGGAGTGTGAATTTGGGGATTTTGGGGTCCCAGTTTGGGGGATTTTGGGGCCCCATTGCTGAGGGATTTTGGGGTCCCATTCCTGTGGGATGTCTGTTTGGCACCCCATAATGATGCAGCCCATCCTGCCCCACTCCCAGCCAGGTCTGGTCGGGCTGCAGGGCTGGAGCAGCCCTGTGAAGGACACACTCATCACCCGAGGCCTCTCTGTGCCTTGGAAGGAAGCTGAGCTGTGCTTGCCAACACGGCTGCAGGACAAGCAGCTGCCTGGAGGGATGTCTGGGATGTCTGCACCACTGGTGCCAAATTATCCCAGACAGGACAGTCCTGGGGGAGCTCAGCACACCCCACCAGCAGCACAGACCCAAACCAGAGGAGATTTCCCAGCTCAGCTTCTCCAGGTGTTCCCACCCTCACTCAGGTGACGTCTCCACCATTTCCCAAGCTGCACCTGAGAGGGGCACAGATCACCCTGAACCTGGGCTGACCCTCTCTGAGAGCTGCCAGAGCCCCCAGCCCTGTCCCTATGGGTCACTCTGCTCCTTCCCTGCTGCCTGCACAGATGTTCCTGCCCAGCTCTCCTTGCTGAGTGATTTTGGTGCAGCAGCATCACCCCCAGCTTTGCACTGTGATGCTGCAGCTCCTGCCCCCAAAATGCTGCTGCCCTCAGCCCTGCCCAGCCGCCAGGATGTTCTCCCTGCATCAAACCTCTCTCTGCTCCTGGTTTCCCTGTTTACCAGCATGTCCATCCTCAGATTCTGGTGTCAGTTTTGTGCCCCTCATGATACGACAGACATTGAGGGGCTGGAGCATGTCCAGAGAAGGGAATGGAGCTGGGAAGGGGCTGGAGAACTCCTGAAGGATCTGGGAAGGGAATGGAGAGGCTGATGGAGCTGGGAAAGGTCTGGAGCCCCAGGAGAGGCTGAGGGAGCTGGGAAGGGGCTGGAGAATCCCTGAGGGAGCTGGGACAGGTCTGGAGCCCCAGGAGGGGCTGAGGGAGCTGGGAAGGGGCTGAGCCTGGAGCAAAGGAGGCTCAGGGGGGCCCTTGTGGCTCTGCACAGCTCCTGCCAGGAGGGCACAGCCGGGGGGGTCGGGCTGTGCTCCAGGGAACAGGGACAGGAGCAGAGGGAACGGCCCCAAGTTCTGCTGGGTGAGGATGAGAGTGAATATTACAAAAAATTCCTTCACTGAAAGGATGATCAAGCCCAGGCACAGCAGCCCAGGGCAGTGGTGGTGTCCCCATCCCTGGAGGAATTTAAGGAGTCTGGATGTGGCAGCAAACCTGGGTTAGTGATGGGACATGGCAGTGCTGGAGAACAGCTGATCTCAATCTCAAAGGTCTCTCCCAGCCTGAAAAATTCCATGGATCTGCTCCCAGGGAACAAGTGGGTGAGAGAAAACAGCCTCGAGTGGCAGCTCAGGAGGTTCAGGCTGGATTCAGGAAAGGTTTATTTACCCAGGGAGTGGTCAAGTGTGACTGTGTTCACAGGGGTTTAAGGTTGAGGGAAGAGATGAGGATCTGACTCCATGTTTCAGAAGGCTGATTTAATATTTTATGATATATATTACATTAAAACTATACTAAAAGAATGGAAGAAAGGATTTCATCAGAAGGCTGGCTAAGAATAGAATAGGAAGGAATGATAACAAAGGTTTGTGGCTCGGACTCTCTGTCCAAGCCAGCTGACTGTGATTGGTCATTAATTAGAAATAACCAACATGGGCCAATCCCAGATGCACCTGTTGCATTCCACAGCAGCAGATAATCAATGTTTGCATTTTGTTCCTGAGGCCTCTCAGGAGGAAAAATCTTAAGGAAAGGATTTCCATAAAGGATGTCTGTGACAGTCAAGCATTGGAAGGAGCTGCCCAGGGCAGTGCTGGAGTCTCCATCCCTGGAAGTGCTTGAAACCCAAGCAGCTCCATGACATGGCTCAGTGGGATCCAGCTGAGGGCTGGACTTGATATTCCTGGAGGCCTTTCCCAACCCCAATGACACCAAGATTCCCAGCTGCTTCTCCCTGTAGTATTAACAGGGAACCCCCAGTGAGGGGAGAGAGAATGAGAGGACTCCATCTTATCAGAAGGCTAATCAATGACTTTATTGTACTATATCATTCTATACTTTATTACACTATATTACATCACATCTAAACTGAATCTGCCAAGTGCTTGATGCTGCACACACTGCACAGAATCTTGTGACTGTCACCCAACAGTCCCAACTCACACACACACACCTGGCCCTGACAGGCCAAGGAAACAAAACACCACCACTCTGGGTAAAAAATCTCCACATTGCATTCTACTTTTGCACAAACACAGGCACACAAATGAGATAAGAATATTCTTGGGAAGATTTGTGCCTTGCTTTTCTCTGTGAAGAGAAATGTGGGGCTGCGCACTTGGCCCTGACAGGCCAAGGATCCAAACCAATACCACTTTGGTAAAAATCTCCATATTGCATTCTATTTTGGCACAAACCCAGGCACAGCAAATGATAAGAATTATTTTTTCCTTTCTCTGAGGTTCAGAGAATGTGAAACCCTGAAATATTCTTGGGAAGAATTGTGCCTTGCTTTTCTCTGTAAAGAGAAATGTGGGGCTGCACACCTGGCCCTGACAGGCCAAGGAACCAAATCACCATCACTGTGGGTGAACAATCTCCATGTTGCATTCTGCTTTTGCACAAACACAGGCACAGCAAACGATAAGAATTGTTTTTCCTTTTTCTGAGATTCAGAGAATGTGAAACCCAGAAATATTCTTGGGAAGAATTGTGCCTTGCTTTTCTCTGTGAGGAGAAACGTGGGGCTGCATCTCCTCGCTCCTGTCCCCTCTGTGCTCCCCGTGGGACAGAGTGCATCTCCCCCCACCAAACCCTTGCTCTGCCACATGTCCCAGCCCAGGACAGCCCCCCTCACCTGCCCAGCCTCAGGAATTTGGCCCAGGATGGTGCAGGGCTCAGGGAAAAGCAGGAATGAGTGGAATTGTGCAAGGCCTGGTGGGCTGGGAGAGATGGAGAGGCTCAGCTTATTTATTTTATCAAGGGGAGGTTAAGAGGGAACTTGATCATAGTCTATAAATACTTATGGAGGGAGGAGATTTCTGATAATGGAGGGGTTTTTAATCTAGCAGATAAAAAATGTAATGAGATTCATTGGCTGGAAGCTGAAGCTGGGAAAAACCTAAATTGGAAATAAGATGCATCTTTTAAGCAGGGAGTATAATTAACTATTGGAGCAATTTGCTAAGAGATGTGGTGGATTCTCCATCATTTGTGGTCTTTAAATCAAGACTTTCTAAAAGAGATGCCAGGTGTGACTGGGCTGCACAGTGCCACTGCTGGGGGAGAGCAGTGGCCACAGTGAGTGCCCTGAGGTGACACCCAAAATCCCTGCTGCCCTCCCAGGCTGGGCTCTCCCACAAATTCCTGTGTGAGAATGAGAGAGGGGCCCCTCTGGACCTGGAGGGACACAGTGAGGAGCCAGACCTGGGCACCGCTGCTCACCAAGGCCCCACAAACACCCCCAAAGCTCTGCAGACCCCAGCACCATGTCCTGCCCTTGATGCTGCTGCCCAGGGTGGCTTTCCCAGGATCCTGGCAGCCTCACACACTCCCTCACTGGTACCCTGACACCCCTGGTCTCCTCCTGCCTGCCCAGCTCACGGATCTGGGCCATGGATGTGAGACCAGGACAGCTCAAGGCACACGTGGAGAGGATGCAGAGCCCTAAGCATCCTCTCATGCACCCTCAGCATCCATCCCAGGACCACAAATGGTGGAGAATCCACCACATCTCTTAGCAAATTGCTCCAATATCTAATTATACCCACCCACCTTGTCACCAGCCCCACTCCTGACCCACAAACACCCCCAAGCTCTACAGACCCCAGCACCACATCCTACCCCTGATCCTGCTGCTCAGGGTGGCTTCCCAGAATCCTGGCAGCTTCACACACTCCCTCATGGGTGCTATTGCTTCCCTGCCATCCCTGCTCAATTCCTGCCTGCACAGCTCACGGATCTGGGCCATGGGTGTGAGACCAGGACAGCTCAAGGCACATGTGGAGAGGATGCAGAGCCCTGTGCAGCCTCTCATGCACCCTCCAGCATCCATCCCAGGACCACAAATGGTGGAGAATCTTAGCAAATTGCTCCAATAGCTAATTATACCCACCGACTTTGTCACCAGCCCCACTCCTGACCCACACACACCCCCAAGCTCTCCCCAGGTCCTGCCCTTGATCCTGCTGCTCAGGGTGGCTTTCCCAGAATCCTGGCAGCCTCACACACTCCCTCAACTGGTGCCCTGACACCCCTGGTCTCCTCCTGCCTGCCTAGCTCATGGATCTGGGGTGTGGGTGTGAGACCAGGACAGCTCAAGGCACACATGGAGAGGATGCAGAGCCCTGAGCATCCTCTCATGTACCCTCAGCATCCATCCCAGGACCACAAACGATGGAGAACCCACCACATCTCTTAGTAAAGTGCTCCAATAGTTAATTATACCCACCCACCTTGTCCCCAGCCCCACTCCTGACCCACAAACACCCCCAAGCTCTCCAGACCTCAGCACCACGTCCTGCCCCTGATCCTGCTGCCCAGGGTGGCTTCTCAGAATCCTGGCAGCTTCACACACTGGTGCTGTTGCTTCTCTGCTATCCCTGCTCAATTCCTGCCTGCCCAGCTCATGGATCTGGGGTGTGGGTGAGACCAGGACAGCTCAAGGCACATCTGGAGAGGATCACCTCATGCACCCTCAGCATCCATCCCAGGAGGAGGGCAGGAGGGCAGGATCCCTGCTCAGCCCTGTGCAGGGGGCTGTGTCACCCACCCACCTTGTCACCAGCCCCACTCCCGACCCACAAACACCCCCAAGGCCCCACAAACACCTCAAGCTCTGCAGACCCCAGCACCACGTCCTGCCCCTGATCCTGCTGCTCAGGGTGGCTTTCCCAGGAGCCTGGCAGCCTCACACTCTCCCTCACTGGTGCTGTTGCTTCCCTGCCACCCCATCTCACCTCCTGCCTGCCCAGCTCACAAATCTGGGGTGTGGGTGTGAGACCAGGACAGCTCAAGGCACACATGGAGAGGATGCAGAGCCCTGTGCAGCCTCTCATGCACCCTCAGCATCCATCCCAGGACCACAAACGATGGAGAATCCACCACATCTCTTAGTAAAGTGCTCCAATAGTTAATTATACCCACCCACCTTGTCACCAGCCCCACTCCTGACCCACACATACCCCCAAGCTCTCCCCAGGTCCTGCCCTTGATCCTGCTGCCCAGGGTGGCTTCCCAGAATCCTGGCAGCCTCACACACTCCCTCACTGGTGTTGTTGGTTCCCTGCCTCTTTTTTTTTTCCCCTTGGTTTCTTTCTTGATATTTTTTCCTTGCTGCCCTAATTTTTTTTTTCCCCTATAATTTTCTCCATTGACTTTAATTAAGCTCTCCCCAGGCTCGCTCTGTAGGCAGGCTTCCCCGGGTCTAATTAGACTCTCATCATAAGTAATCTACATGGAAAGCAAACATGTGTGTGTGTGAGAGAGCCAGTGAGATTTATAGAGAGCATGCAGGGAGCAGATGGGTGCATAAAACACTACAAATAATTCTGGTACAGATGCAGAAAAGGCAGGCTCTGTGCTGAGGGCTGGAGCCTTCCCCACATGCTCACATAAGTCAAATCTCTGTCTCACTCTCTCTCTCTAGGTATCACCACATTTCCCACCATAAAATCAATAGTGCAGATCAGAGTAAATCATCTCGGGCTGGGTGAGAGCAGCGGTTCCCAGGTGAGGCTTAAGGAGATGTCTCACACTGATCTGTTCCTAACCATGTGCTTAAGAGCCGAGGTGTGTGCTGAGGTGATTACCAGGGCTGTGCTGGGAGCTCTGGGCCCTTTGCTCAGGGATGGAGGGTGGTTTGTGGTGTGGGGCTGGCAGCTGCTGCCCTCTCACCTCCCCAGAAGAGGAAGTTGCCCTGAGGGGAAAGAGCTGGGAAAGAGGCAAGGTTGGAAAAAGAGATAAAAATACCCAGGGCTGGGAGGCTGGGAGCTGCTCCCTGCCCTGATCCTGGCCCGGGCTGCTGCTGCCCTGGAGCCCTCCTGCCCTGGAACAGGGCTGGGTCTGGGGGCAGGAGGGGTCTGGGATTCCCTGGGCAACTTGTGGGAGAGGGGAGGCAAGGTGCAGCTCCATCCTGACCCTCCATCTCTGTCCTTGCCCCACCAGATCCACCCCAGCCCCTCCAGCTCCATCCCAGCCCCTCCAGCTCCATCTCTGTCCTTCCAGCTCCATCCCTGCCACTCCAGCTCCATCCCAGCCCATCCAGCTCCATCCTGATCCTCCAGCTCCATCCCTGCCCCTCCATCCCCATTCCAGCCCCTCCACCTCCATCCCAGCCCCTCCAGCTCCATCTCTGTCCTTCCAGCTCCATCCCTGCCACTCCAGCTCCATCCCTGCCACTCCAGCTCCATCCCAGTCCATCCAGCTCCATCCCAGTCCATCCAGCTCCATCCTGATCCTCCATCCCCATTCCAGCCCCTCCATCCCCATTCCAGCCCCTCCATCCCCATTCCAGCCCCTCCAGCTCCATCCCAGCCCTTCCATCCCCATCCCTGCCCCTCCAGCTCCATCCTGATCCTCCAGCTCCATTCCAGCCCCTCCATCTCCATTCCAGCCCCTCCATCCCTATTCCAGCCCCTCCATCCCCATTCCAGCCCCTTCAGTTCCATCCCTGCTCCATCCCAGCCCCTCCAGCTCTCAGGGGCAGCACCAGACTTGGCCTTGCTAAACCTGAGTGATTCCCATGGCTGTCCACAGCCTGCACTTTCCAATACTCCCATTTTTACCTGAGCATCCACAGCATGGTGTGGTTAAAGCTGATAGGCCAAGAAACCCTCATAGTGTTTTGTAATTAGGAAATAGTTGGCTTTTGATTTTAATAGCATGAATTATAACATCTGTATTGTCTCACCCTTCTCGTGAGACTGAAAATGGAATAAAAGTTTTTAAAACACCTCTCAGTTGCCCCATCTCTGGGTCAGAAAAGGGATTATTCTGGCACTACCCCCTAGGACCTGGAGTTGCTGTCCTGTCCCTGCCCTGTGTCCCCAGCCTGTCCTGCTGTGTCCAACCCCCCCTGAGCCCCACACCAAGCATTCCCAGCCTGGCAGGGGTTTGGGGCTGCTGCTAACATCCAGCAGGAGGGTTTGCAGGTGTCAGAAATCATTCACTGCTGAGTGAGATATCCCAACTGGTCGTGTCCATGTTCACCCACCACCACCCCCAGTCCTTCTCCCAGGGCTGCTCCATCTGGATCCATCCCAGGAGTTTCTCCCTGCCCTGTCCAAGCTGGGGAGGGGGCCTGGCACCCACCCTGGGGCTCTGAGCCCCTTGCCTTGCAGCTCCTGGGGCTTCTCTGGCAGGAGAAGGGGTCAGTCCTCTGCCCATTGCACAGCCTCAGGGGTTTGGTGCCCCATCCCCTCGCCTGGGTCAGCATGGGCAACCACGGGGTGCAGAGAGGAAGCCACCAGAGCTGGATGAGATGCTTCTCTGGTGGCTGGCACTGCCCTAGGATGTGGCACTCACCCTTTCCCCTCTCTCTCTGTGCCCCTGACTGGAAAGCCTGGGGTGGGCACAGCTCCCATCACCTCCTCCCCTCTTGGACCATCCCATGGCCACACCTGGGATGAGCTCAGTGACCTTGGGACGGTTGGGACAAACAGTCCCAGCCCAGCTGGAGCTGTGTGCACATCCCCTCTGAGCATTCCCCAGAGTTGTGCCAGTGGTCAGCAGGCTCTAAAACCCCAAATCCAGCATCAGGTTTGAAGGTAGCTGTGGAGGAATGGTGGCTGACCAGGGGACACAGGCATCCACTCAGGCAGCTCACACCAATCTCAGTAACTCAGCACTCCTGCAGCTCAGGAGCCTCCTCTGGGCTCTTGTGGTGCTTGTGGGGTCTGAGCTCTAGACCTGCACCTCATTTCTGTGGTCATAAAATCATTTAGCAATAACTGTGCAGGGCTGCAGAAACCCTCAGCCAGCTCTTTTCAGACTCTTGACACATAAAATTAGACTGATGATGGAAATTACTATTATTTTTAGGGTGATTTGAAAATGTTTGTCCCATGTAGATGTTGTTTGACATTCTCCTTAGGTACCAAGAGCCTGGAGAGCCCTTCATTGTCCTTGCCTGTTGGAAGTGCTTCCTCCCAGCCACACGGAGCAGAAATGCTGAAATGCTCTCTGCTCGTGTCTGCCTCTCCTGCCTCGTTATGAGCAATTTCCCCATCTCTGTGGAGCAGCACCCTCTGCCATTGCTGAGCTTTCTGCTGTTCCTAATAGACCCCTAAAACCTCTTCACTTTGCTTGTCCCAGTCCTTGTGCCACTCGTGCTTTGAGGGCTGTCCCTGTCTGCCAGGAGTGGAGAGTGTGAGAGGATGGAGAGCACGAGGAGAGGGATGGAAGGATGGGAGGGACACCAGGAGGGGCTGGGAAGGATCAGAGATGTGGCCACAGGTCTGAGCTCCTCCTGGAGCTCCTCCTGGAGCTCAGATACTCAGATATTCGGATATTCTGTGATTCTGTGGCTGATAAAAGGTTCTCCTGATGGAATCTGATAAAACAAGGAGCTGGAGCCCTGCTGAGCTGGGGCTGCCACAAACCCCACAGCTGGCCCCGGTGACATGGGCAGACAGAAGGCAGGAGCCTGAGAATTCCCAAATTTCTGGCTGTTCCAGATTGCAATGTAAGATGTTTTCAATTACCATCTGTGTGGCAGATTATCTTTGTCAAGTGGGCAGTTTGCCTTATCTCTCTGAGTGACCACATTCACTCCTCCCTCAGGAGGGGACACCTGCTGATAACAGCTCTGGAATGTCCCTGCAGGGCTGATAAGAACTACAGCATCCCATTGGGAGATGGGAGCCCAGAGGGAGGAGCCAAGCATTCCTACCCGGATAGAATCTGGAGATTCTGCAACACCAGCACGGCTCCTGCACTGCATTGCCCAGAGGAACAGCAGCTGCCTCTTGCCCTGCATCTGCAGAGGCAGAGACTGCACCTTTCTCCAGGATCCCTGCTCCAGCAGAACCAGCCCTGACCCTGCAGGAGGGCTGAGCCACAATTCCAATGGCACTGCTGCCACCAGCCTGACCCACAGGGTGTCAGCTTGGGTTCTGACTCTGCCAGTGTTGGTTTAGTTCACTGCATTCTTTATTTTATCCTTTTATTTATTTATTTCTTCTCTAATAAAGAACTGTGATTTCCTGCTCCCATATTTTTGCCTGAGCCCCTTAATATAAAATTGATAGCAATTTGGAGGGCTGGGGAGGGTTTACATTCTCCATTTCAAGGGAGGCTCCTGCCTTCCCTAGCAGACTCCTGTCTTTCCAAACCAAGACACTGGCATTGCCCCGAGACACCTGTGAGAGGAGGAACATTCCTGATGTTGGTACCTGACTGTGTGCCAGGGTTTAGTGAAGGTGTTCAGGGCATGGGTTGGACTTGATGACCTTGAAGGTCTCTTCCATCCCAGTGATTCTGTGATTTGCAGCCTCTCTTGGCTCCCAGCCTTTGCTGCCTCCATTCCCTGGTGTGGGACAGCCCCTGCCTGGTCCCCATGGATGTGGAAGGACACAGAGGGCAGGACACAACCCCAAGGCTGGGTGTTGCTGGTCCCCTTGTCCTGCTGAGGGCTCCTTCCATCCCATGCAGCCCCAGCAGTCTGACAAAGCACTCACTGAGTATTTGTCTCAGATATTTAAATACATCTCAGGGTTCAGATCGCAGCTTCTCACAGCAGTTAAATAAGTAACACATTCATATTTTGTAAACTGTTTCTCACAGCTTGTTTATTTAGGGTTATAACTCGATTTGGGCTCCTTATGGAAGTGTGACTCATTGTTTAATGTGTCAGCTCATTAGCAATACTTGTTTTTGCCTTATATTCTGTGCTACCACTATTGCTGAGCCACTGTGAGCTTCAGCTTCCAATGACACTGTGGAAAATGCAAGAAAATAGATCAGTTACTAGATAAAA
>CM019924.1:2212259-2242207 GCA_009764595.1 Geothlypis trichas | reverse complement strand
CGGGGAGTGGCTTTTAAAGGGGGGGGGGGAAATAAAACAAAACATGAAAAAACCCATAAAATGCAATCAGCTCAAGCAGCTCCCCTCGGGATGAGGCGATTTAGAGCCCTGCAGCTGTAAGGGACCGGGGATTTAGTGGGGGATCTGCCCGTAATGACATTTAGCTCCTGAAATAAATGCTAAAGCCCAATGAAATTATCTCTACACTCACCCCCAGCCCGGCCCCGCCACCTAATCTGTCGGATAAAGACCCTGCACAGCCCAGCCGGGGATTGCTCCTGCCCACACATCAGCCTGAGGCTGCTGAAGGGAAAACATCTGGCCAGATGTGTCCCAAATCCCCTCGTCACCTTGCCGGGCTCGGCACTGCAGGCACACCAGTGACACCCCAGTGTCACAGACATCTTTTATGGGAAATCTTTGTTTTTTAGGATTTTTCCTCCTGAGAAGATAAAAGGCTTCAAGAACAAAATGTAAACATTGATTATCTGCTGCTGTGGAATGCAACAGGTGCATCTGGGATTGGCCCATGTTGTTTATTTCTAATTAATTGCAAATCACAGCCCAGCTGTCTCAGACAGAAAGTCTGAGACAGAACTTTTGTTATCATTCTTTCCTATTCTATTCTTAGCTAGCTTTCTGATAAAATCCTTTCTTCTATTCTTTTAGTATAGTTTTAATGTAATTTATATCATAAAATAATAAATCAAGCGTGAAAAATGCATGTATTTTATGATTGGCTTTTTGCAAATATTCAAATGAATGTTCTATGTGTTGTGTTAGAAAGTGATGCTGTATTAATTCTCTTAAGTACTGTGTTAAATATAGTTTTAGATTATAAAAATTGTTAAAATAGAAAGGATGCTATGTAAGATACTTTTTTTAAAGAAAGGACTGGCAGTGAGACAGCAGCAACAGGACACCTGAATCTTTCAGAGAAAAAGAATTTATTTGCCCTCTTATCAGAAGAAACAAACTTCTTCCCACCTCGAAGGTGCTGTTAAGATTTGGAGGAAGAAGTTGACGATGACCAGACAGAATCCTGTGTTTGAATGGGATTTATGCATCATGGATGAGGTGTGTGAATATGCAACAGGTTATTGTTTTTAAGGGTTAATCCTCTGTTAACGGGCATCCTTTTTCGGGCTCAGAAAAAGGTACCCGGACGTCCCTAATTCTTTGTATTTGTTGTCTCATATTGTCCTAATTCAAACTGTCCAAACCATGATCACTCAAACTGTATCACTATTTTTATAACCATTTTATTACTATGAAACTTTCACAATTTTAAAAACAATTGGCGTTTTTCACACCAAGCCTTCTGAAACACGGAGTCCAATCCTCATCTCTTCCCTCAACCTGAGACCCCTGTGAACACCATCACACCCCAGGGCAAGGCGGATCCCGGCTCCTTTATCCTCAGCCGTCCCCACAATCCCGGAACGAGCAAACGGCCTCATTCCGCCTGGTTATTAGCCCGGCGTGACATCCTGCCTGGAATAACAAGCGCCCGGGCTGCAGCAGTCAAGGGTAATTTGCCACGGCAAAGGGTCATTTTACCTACAAATTGTTTTCCACGTCTCCAGCAGGGCAGAGCCAGCCGGCTCCTGCTCCTGCCCCGTGCCAGGGAGGAGGTG
Source organism: Geothlypis trichas (assembly GCA_009764595.1). Lineage (NCBI taxonomy): Eukaryota > Metazoa > Chordata > Aves > Passeriformes > Parulidae > Geothlypis > Geothlypis trichas. The sequence continues at coordinate 2,240,570 of CM019924.1, read as the reverse complement.
ACAGAGGCCAAGGAGCCATGTGGGATGTGCCAGAGCAGCCGTGGCATCAGCCCTGGCACGGTGGGGTCACCGTGGTGTTCCCAGGGATGGCTGGGCCATGGCAAGGGCAGAGCAAGCTGTGGTTCCATGGATTTGAGCTCATATGGATTCCCTGCTCCATGCAGGGATTCCCTGCTCCATGCAGGGATTTCCTGCTCCATGCTCAGCGTCCCAGTGGAAAGTTCCATGCTCAGGCAGGATTCATCCATCCCATGGATTCCCTGCTCCATGCACAGCTCCATCCTGCCCTGAGGAGTGTGCTCAGCAGGATTCATCCATCCCATGAATTCCCTGCAATTGGCACCATCCTGCCATGGGAGTAGGCTCGGAGAAGATTCATCCACCCCATGGATTCCCTGCTCCATGCACAGCTCCCTCCTGCCCTGAGGAGTGTGCTCAGCAGGATTTATCCATCCCAAGGATTCCCTGCTCCATGCCCAGGGCCCAGTTGGCACCATCTCGCCCTGGGAGTGAGCTCAGAGAAGATCCATGCATCCCATGGATTCCCTGCTCCATGCACAGCTCCATCCTGCCCTGAGGAGTGTGTTCAGGTAGGATTCATCCATCCCAGGGATTCCTTGCTCCATTCCCCAGCTTTCCTGCTCCATGCAGAGCACCCAGCTGTACCCTCCAGCCCTACAGAGCCACCCAGCTGGCACCAATCCTACCCCAGAAGTGTGCATGGGTGAGATCCATCCATTGCACCACTCCCTGCCCCATTCCCAGTGCCCCTGGCTCCTCCAGCCCCATGATCCATCCATTTCACCATTCTCAGTGCCCAGCTGGCATCTCCAGCCCCAGGATTCATCCACTGCACCATTCCCAGTTCCCCAGGATCCATCCATTGCAGATTTCCTGCCCCATGCCCAGTTCCCAGATGGCACTTTCCAGTCCCAGGATCCATCCATTTCATCATTCCCTGCCCCACTGGCACCTCCAGCTCCAGGATCCATCCATTTCACCATTTCCAGTGCCCAACTGGCATCTCCAGCCCCAGGATTCATCCACTGCACCATTCCCAGTTCCCAACTGGCACCTCCACTCCCAAGATCCATCCATTTCACCATTCCCTGTGCCCCACTGGCACCTCCAGCCCCAAGATCCATCCATTTCACCATTCCCTGCCGCATTTCACCATTCCCTGCCCCATACCCACTTCCCATCTTGCACTTCCCAGCCCCACAGAGCTCACACAAGCAGCACCCACCCCCTGCCCAATTCCCCACAGACCCCGAACAGGCAGAACCCACCCATTCCACCAGCACTGCCATCACCCACAGCCCCCCATCCCCGCACAGGGGACCCCCATCCCCGCTCCCCACTCACCGTGGGGCACCTCGGGCAGCTCGAGCTCGTTGGCATTGGCCGGATGCAGCTCGGTGGGGCAGCAGTCGGGCGCGGCGGGCGCCGGGGTGGGCGTGGGGGGCCGGGTGCCGTTGCGCCGGGGGGCCGGGGGGCTCTCGGCCTGGCAGCTGCAGCCGGCGTGGGTGAAGCCGCAGCGGCGGGCACCGGGAGCCTGCAGGCACTCCTCGAGCCAGCGGCACAGCACGCTGCAGGTGAACTGGCTGGAGTTGTTGTTGTTGATGAGCAGCACCTCCACGAAGCGGAATTCCAGCGCCTGCGGCTCCAGCAGCCGCGGGGCCGCCTCGGGTTCGGCCGCCAGGCACAGCTGCACGAAGTTCTTGTCAAAGTGCAGGAAGGTGAACGGTCCTGTGCCTTCACACAGCTCCAGCTCGGCTTCCTCGTCCTCCTCCTCCTCCTGCTGCTGCTGCTGCTCCGGGTGATGGGAGGTGGGAGCAGGGCTGGCCTCGCCCCGGGGGTCGCAGGTGTAGTTGGCCAGGTAGTGGTCGAGCGGCAGCACCATGGGCGAGAAGTGGGTGCAGACCTGCTCCTCCCGGTTGAAGCGGAGGTAGAGCGAGTACTTGGTGGGGTCGGGGTTCTCCAGGGTCCAGGAGCAGCCCGAGGAGATGGTAGGGAACAGGTCCTTGAGGGAGAAGGAGCCGTAGAGGACGCCGGAGGCCAGGGCGGAGCAGGCGCTGGGAGCCGGGTCGAAGCCCCGCGTGAGCCACAGGACAGACGAAATCACAGCCAGTAAGAGGGGACCAGCAGCGGTCATCCTATGGCATTTGCCCTGCAGACAGACAGATGGACACACGGACAGAGGCTTACCAGGAGGTTTGGGTGCTGTGGAGCTGGGGTTGGGGTCAGAGCCCTGTCCTGAGCATGGCTGGTGTGGGAGCAGCATCCCAGTTACCCCATGTCCCCTCCTGGTTCATGTCCCCACCTGGTCCCTGTCCCCATCTGCCACCTTGCAGGGTTAGAGGGGACTCCTTGCTGTGCCAATGAGCGCCCAAATTGGGGACAGTGCAGTACAGAGTGAGAACTTCACCCCAAAACCACCACCAGAATCCCAACCCTGCAGGTCCCCCCTGCAATAACCCTCCCACCCTTGGTTCACCCCTGGCCGAGCACAACCTGGGCATGGAACAACCAAACAACTTCAGACAGGGCTAGAAAAACCCTTGGAGTTCATCCTGATGCCCTGGAGCATGGTGGGGACAGGCTGGCAGCTCGGGGTGACATGCTGGGGGTGCACAGTGACACCCAGGCAGCGTGGTGTCCCCATAGTTATCCTAAGAACCAAGCACAGGGTGAGCAGTCGCTGCTCAGCACAGATTTCTTGGATGCCGCTCCGGGAATGCAGAGCATGGCCATGAACAGCTTTTTAATACCTCATTAATAAAATAATGCACGCCGTGGCCTTATTAAGTGAGCCCGGAGCACGGCTCTACAGAGGCCGAGGCCGCCGTGCACGTGGCAGCAGCACTCAGCCCGTGCCCGGGGCAGCTGTGGCAAAGGGACAGCCCTGGGGACATCAGGGGACATTCAGGAGGTGGCCACAGGGCCAGATGCCATGGCAGAGGTTGATTCCAAAATCGCTGAGGTCTCCGCCCAGCCGTGTGCTGGGGATGCCGAGTGTTGGCACGGCACGGGGGATGCTCATCCTCACCCTCAAACAGCAAATCCTGCTCCAAAACGCCCTCAAACAGCAAATCCTGCTCCAAAACACCCTCAAACACCAAATCCTGCTCCGAAACCACCCTCAAACACCAAATCTTGCTCCAACACCACCCTCAAACAGCAAATCCTGCTCCAAAACATCCTCAAACACCAAATCCTACCCCCAAACTGCCCTCAAACAGCAAATCGTGCTCCCAAACCGCCCTCAACACCAAATCCTGCTCCCAAACCACCCTCAAACACCAAATCCTGCTCCCAAAACACCCTCAAACACCAAATCCTGCCCCCAAACTGCCCTCCGACACCAAATCCTGCTCCCAAACCGCCCTCAAACACCAAATCGCGCTCCTTAAACACCCACAAACACCAAATTCTGCTCCTTAAAAACCCTCAAACAGCAAATCCCTCTCCCAAACTGCCCTCAAACACACAATCCTGCTCCCAAACCGCCCTCAAACACCAAATCCTGCTCCAAAACCACCCTCAAACACCAAATCCTGCTCCCGAGCCATCCCTGGCCGAGGTGTTGGTACTGGGGCATCCCCCGGCTCATCGGGAGGGACACTTGGCCGAGCCTGCGCTGGAGCCACTCCGGGGACATTAGAGCGCTAAAAATATCCCGATTCTCATGCAACAGGCTGGCGCTGGCTCCGGCAGCACGGAGGGGAGGGCTCGGTGCTGCCGTTCCCCCCTCCAGGACACCGGGGAGAGGGGCTGGGATGGAGCAGAGCGGGCTGGATGTCCCCGATGCAAGCAGGGGGATCTGGGATGAAAGAAAACCCCACTTCCCCGGATTCCTCTGGTTCCTCCGCTCTCCAGCCAGAGCCCCCGGGAAATGCAACAGGAGAGACCCAAAAGCACCGAATTCCAACTGCAGCCGGAGCGGGGCATCCCTCACCGGCGCCACTCGAGCGGTCACCAAGGACCTGGGGTCCCCCCGAGAGTCGCAGCCCCCTCGGCTGCTCCGGGAGTGGGGGGAGGGAGGAGGAAGAGGAGGGAGAGGAGGAGGAGGAGGAGGGAGAGGAGGAGGAGGTCAGGCAGGGACACGCTGCTGCTCTGCAGCGAGCTCCTGGGGCTCCCGCAGCCTGGCAGGGACACAAGATGGTGCTTGCTTCCCTCGCCCGGCAGCAGCGAGCAGGGACGCTCCGGCAGCACCATCCATCCATCCATCCATCCATCCATCATCCATCCATCCATCCATCCATCCATCCTCCATCCATCCCGCCCGCCCGCCGCAAGGCTCAGGGATGGACGCAGCTCAAACCTCACCTCTCCAGGCATGCATGATCCAGCTCTTCTGGGATATCAGGAGCTTCTTGCCAGCCCCAAAACCTCCTGGTTGCGGCTGCCTGAGCGGAGCTGAACCGGAGCTGCCGGAGCTCACTCGGCACCAGCCCCGCTCCCTGCAGCGCCCGAGCCGCCGCTGCTGCCGCTGCAGTGAAAATATTTCACCGATCTGCGAGGGGGCCGAGGAGATTTTTACCATCTGTGCCACCGAGATCACTCGGCTGGAGCTGCCCAGGGGTCACCATCACCCTCACCCGGCAGCACGGCGGGGACCTGGCGCCCTGCAGCGTCACCGTCTGCGCTCCCCGGCTCGGGAGAGCCCAGCCCGGCCGCGGTGCCAGGGCACGGCCGCGCTGGCATCACCCCCGCTGCCCCCAGAACCTCCTCGATCCATGCAGGATGAACCACCCGGCAGCGCCGCGACCGCCCGGGACCCCCCCTGCACCCCGCTGGTGCTCCCTGGGGACAGCGATGTCACCCGGAGCGCGGCGGGCACAGCCTGGCACGCTCGCCCGCCGCAGGCGCCCGCTCCAGCCCCTTCCATCTGCCTTTGTTCCCGCCCGGGCGCAGGGAAGGGGGTGGGTTTAAAGCTTTAATTAAAGCTTTTAAAGAGCCATCACAGAGCTCTGGGAAAGCGGCCGGGCGGGCGGAAGCGACAGCACAAGCTCCCCGCGCTCTGAGCGAGGTTTCTCTCCATCCCTGCTGGAATATCGCTCCGGGAAAAGCAGGATCCGAGCGCGGCTCGGCTCTCCCCGGCCACGGCACGGCACTGCTCCCCATGCACAAACAGGTTGTTTCCCTGAGGATGTTTTGCCTGGATTTTGGCTGGATCTCGCTCCAGCTCCATCATCCCGGCACGGCAGGAGCTCAGATCGTGATCAGGAAAAGCCGGGGACAACCAGCGAGTCCCCAAAAAAGTGATAAATGGGGCAGTACTAAAGCCCTCGGCATCAATAATCTGAGAAACGATTAATGGCACAGTAAAGGAGATTTGGGGGTGGAGAGATGTGGTTTTTAACCCAACCGTTCTTTTAACAGGCTGTAGAAAATACAAAATACATGGGGGGAAAAAAAAAAACTGATCCAGGAAAATTCCTAACATGAGCATGGCTTAGGATAAAGGAGTAAAAAGTGAGGAAGGGTTGATCCAGCATGGATCTTCCCTGACAAAAGGAGCAGGCACAGCAGAGCTGTGGGGCTCCATCCCATGGGATGCCATCCCTGCCCATCCAGAGGTGACAAAGGCAGTGCCACAAATTCCCACCACCCTCCAACCCCCGGGATTCAAAGGCATCTGGGGACTCCAAAACTGCCCCAAAGCACCTCCAAGGGGTGTCCCAGCCCCTCCACCAACACACCAGCACCATTCCTGGGGAAAACTCCCCTTCAATCCCCCCGAAAACACGGATCCCTGCTCGGCACACGCGTGTGCACACACAGACACCCAGTGGGCACAGCGATCTCCCAGCTGCTTCCACCGGCTCTGGCGCAATTCCCCCAGCATCCAGGAGCACGTTTCCCTTCTCTTCCATGATTCCACGTCTCCCTTGTCCCTCTGGCTCCCCGGCGTGCTGCCACGGCCCCTCCTGGAGCCGGCAGGCTGGCAGCGGTGCCGAGCTGTAATTAATGGTGCCGCTCTGCCAATCCCTGGCGCGGCCTCGCGAGCACTGGCAGGCACAGGCCTCTTTATTTATTTTACTTAACTGCTGTTGGTAAAACTCCACTCCACAAAGCAAGGCCGGGAGACAGCACAGAGAAATCTCCGCCGGGATTAGGGATTTGCTGTGCCAGGGAATGGTGAGTGCCACCTCCCACCCGGCCCTGCACAGCTGGAGGGGCCCTGGAGGCAAAGCCCCCTCTCAGCTGCAGCAACCACGGTGCTCCCACAGCCTCTTCCAAGGAGTTTCTTCCATATCCTTGGGATGTGAGTCCCTGTTTTCCATCAGCTCCATTCTGGAGACCCGGGAAGGCTCCAAAGAGGGGTTCAGAGTTCCAGGCTCCGTTCTCACCCCAAAAAGTGATTTTTCTTTTGTACCCATCATCTCATCTAGATCCAGCCCACCGTGAGCCTCCGAGGTGCTCCAGGGAGAGAAGGAGCCTGGCTCCATCCTGCTCTTGGAGGACATCAAGAAGGAACAGACAGGAGCAGCACAGGGGGGACACGATGGCCCTCGTGAGCAGCGAGGAGCTGAAGAGCTTCTGACATTTGGCAACCGAGCCAGGTGGCCCCGAGCCAGCCTTGTCCCCATCAGAGGACGGGCCCGTGGTAGGAAATGAGTTTGCAGGGCCTCAGTCCAAATTCCCGTGGAGAAACGTGGAGGCATCACAGCAGCGCAGGGCTGGAGCAGGGCTGGAGCTTCATCTTCCTCCAGGAAATGGATAATCCATCCTGCAGCTCCCATCCCATCTGAAAATCCCCATGGGATGTGGGGATGTGGCAGCAATGGGGACACTCTGGCTGGAGGAAATCCCATCTAATCCCACAGTGGTGAGCTTGGTGCCAGGGCAGAGCTCTCCACCAGCGGGGAGAGCCGAGCACCCTCGGTGCCATCTCCAGCACGGCAAGGAGAGACTCCAGGGAGAAAATTCCACTGCCAAAGGTCCTTGGAGGTGTTGAGAAGAACCAGAAGGAGCTGGGAAGAGCTGGCAGTGTGTCCCAGCCAGCTCTGGAGCCCCTCTGCCACGCGGCTCCCATTTGGAGGGCGAGATCCCGCTGTGCCCGCTCCGTGTCCGTTTTCTCTCCGGATTTGTAGGATCCTGGCTCCTTGGATCAAAGCTGGGGTTGGTGACAAGGCTTGACAGGCAACTGGGCAGGCCTGGGAGAGGAGCTGCTGCCAGGCTCCGTGCTCTGGCACAGCAGGGCTGGCACTGCCACACGGCCAGCTCCACATCCACCGCCACCGTGCCATCAGCAAGGAGCCCTGCTGGGAACGGGGGGCAGACCCTCCCCGCTGAGGGCGGCTGGAGAGCAGCCAGGTGACAGTGACGGTGACAGTGACAACAGCTGCGCCACCCCGCTCCTCCCCATGTGAGCCCACGGAGCCTCCCCACGACCCCCCTCAGCTCAACCACGGCCTTCAAAGGAGGGACAAAGCTGTCCCCAACCCTTGGGAACAGTCCCGGTGGCACAGCTCAGGAGCCAGCCCCGTGCCACCTGCTCCACGTGCGCCCCGCGCTGAACCCCCGGCCAGGCGCTCTGCCACAGCCGGCCACCCCGGGGCCACCTCCCCGCGTCACCGGCGGCCCCGGCTGCCAGGCGGCAGCCGAGCACAGCCAGCAGTGACATGACCTAGAAAAGGGAAGGGTTGTTCACACGCCGCGCTGCCGCCAGTCCCCCCCCAGCGCCGGCTGCGCAAAAACCTCCCCCGTCCTCAACAAGTGACCGGCGCGGGCACACGCGGGAGGCACACCTGGCACCGCTCCGTGCCACCACTCCCAGGGCTCGCAGATCCCCTCGGAAAGAGCTGCGGGTCCACCCCAAGCCCCGGCTGCCACCTGCCTGCCGCACGTGCCCGTGGTGGCACACGCCGGGTGCCCACGTGTGCCCTCCCGCACGCCCACGGGCCCCGGGTGCCGTGGCACGGCAGCTCCCCCACGCTGGCACCGAACAAAGCCCCGGCACGCAGGGGAGGGCTGAGAAGCCACCCACGAACGCACCCACCCACCCACGGCCGGGGCTTCGCCCACGCAACCCCCGGTGCCCTGCCCGAGAGGTGACAACACGAGGTGACCGAGCACCCACGCTGGCCAGGCTGGCACAATCCACGCGTGTGCCCACAGCGGGGATGCCAGCAGGGAGCCCTGCACCCACCCGTGGCCTTGCTGTGTGACACGCACCGCGGTGCCACACGTGTGCCCGGGAACACACATGTGCCCGCGGACACGCGTGCAGCCCCTCCGCCGTGGGGCTGCCGGAGCCGGGCTCTGTTTAACGGGAGGAACCGGCACCCCGCGGGAGGGAACGGAGCCTCGAGGGGGGCACGGGGGTCTTGAGGGGCACCGGCACCCACGGGGAACCGGCGGAGCCGAGGGCAGAGGGGGGAAGAAGTGGGAACCACCGGGGACGGGGGATCGGCAGAGCGGGAGGAGGAGATCGCAGCCCCGGGAGAGCGGGGGAGCGGCACCCCGAGGGACGGAGCGGCAGCCCCGGGCACCCGCGGCTCTCAGCCAGCCCCGCCTGCCGAGCCCTCCGCGCCGCCGCAGCCCCGCGCAACTTCCCGGCAGGGCCGGGGCCGCCTCGGGGATGCCGCTGCCCGCGCCGAGCACCGAGCACCGGGCACGGGGCACCCGCGGTTTGGCGGCGCGGCCGCAACTCCCGTTCCCGCAGCCCCGCCGCCGCCGGGGCAGCAAAGTTGGCCGCGGTTGGGGTGAGAACCGGGAGGGGTCCCCCCGGTGGAACCGGGGCTCTGCCAAGCGGCAGCACCGGCCGCCGCAGCCCGCATCGCCGGCGAGCTGCCGCCCCCGCTGCGCCGCGCCGGGGGGGAGCGGAGCCGCCGCACCGGGGAAGAGATGGGGGGGGGGCGGATTCACCGATAACGGGGGGATGCCGGTGCACCGGAGAGGGGGGAGATACCGGGTTGTGGCCGCCCTTACCTGCGCTCCGTTAGCAGCGCGTGTAGCCCCGGCGCGGCGCGGCGAGCAGCGGGTTGGCCATCCCCGAGCGGCGGCGGCGGTGGCGGTGGCGGTGGCGGTGGCAGCCGGTGCCCGGGCGCGCCCGGGGGAGCGCGGCGGCGGCGGCGGCGGCAGCGCGCGGGGCCGGGAGCGGGCGCGGGGCCGGGAGCGGGGCCGGGAGCGGGCGCGCAGCGCGCCGGGCCCCGGTGGCGGCGGCGGCGGCGGCGGATGCGGTGGGGAGGGGAAGGGAGAGGGGGGGGGCTGGGGGAGCGGGGGGCGCGGGGGCGGCGGCGGCGCGCGCCGCTCGGGCACTTGCTGCATGCGCCGGGCGCGGGGCGGTGTGTGGCAGCACCGGGCACGGGCTGTGACAGCACCGGGCACGGGCTGTGACAGCACCGGGCACGGCGGGGACCCCCCCGGTCACCGTCCCCTCTCCGCCGCCCCCGCCGTGTGTGTGCAGGGGGAGGTGACCCCCGGGTTCTGCCGCTGCTGCTGCTGCTGCAGCGCTGGGGGGCGGGGGGGGGAGCGGTGCACACGCACACGGGGGAGGGGGTGGCGTGTCCCCAACCCCCCCACCCCAGCCGTGTCACACGCGTGGAGTGGGTCGTGCACGGGCACGGGGGGGTTGTGGGTGCGTGTGCACGGCTGGGGGGGGTGTGAAGGCTGGGTGGGCTCTGCCGTGGTGGTGTGGGTTTGCACACGCGTGTGCAAGGCACGCGGGGCTCTGTGTGTGTGTGTGTGTGTGTGTGTGTCCCGTGTGTGTCCCCACACGTGTGCAGGCCTCGGGGAGTTCTGCAGGAGGGTGTGGGGCACAGTGACTCTGAGAAACGGGGCTGTCACAACCACCAACGTGGCACATCTGGGGGTGACACGGAGCCTGCCGGACCCCCAGGACCTCGGGGGGCTGCAGAGCTGAGGTTTCACACCCAGAGGGGAAGCACAGGCAGGATAAACTCGAGGATCTTGGTGGTCCGTGGGCGACTGAGCCACTGGCACTGCAGCCCGGATCCTGCTCTGGCTGGCAGGGGATGGGGTGTCAGGGCCACCGAGCCCCGGGCGTGCAGGAGGAGCTCAGCAGGATGCGGCAGGGCCTGGCTGCCACGCTGCGGGAGCAGCGCAGCTGGAAATGCAGCACATTCCTGCTGCTGCCTGTCCACCTCTGCCGGACACATCCTGCCCAGCGCTGCTGCTGCCAGGGCTGCTCTCAGCTGTCTCAGCTCGCAGCTGTCCCCTGTCCCCTCCATCCGGGCTGGTCACCATGCATGGACAGGCCAGCAGGCAGTTCTAGGACAACTGCTCAGCACTCTGGGGATCTGTGGCTCAGCACCAGCTCTGATCCAGCTCGGTGCTGCTGGAAGTGCAGGATCTCATCCAGCCCAGGGCTTCGTGCAGCTCAGCTCCTTCCCTTCCTGGCATTCCTATGCCAGGGCTGCTCTCAGTTGTCTCAGCTCACAGCTGTCCCCTGTCCCCTCCACCCAAGCTGGACACCATGGATAGACAGACCAAGAGGCAGCTCTAGGACAACCATGCAGCACCCTGGGGATCAGCACCGGCTCTGATCCAGCTCGGTGCTGCTGGAAGTGCAGGATCTCATCCACCCCAGAGCTTCGTGCAGCTCAGCTCCTTCCCTTCCTGGCATTCCTATGCCAGGGCTGCTCTCAGCTCTCTCAGCTCACAGCTGTCCCTTGTCCCCTCCATCCAGGCTGGACACCATGGATAGAAAGTCCAAGAGGCAGCTCTAGGACAACTGCTCAGCACCCTGGGGATCAGCACCGGCTCTGATCCAGCTCGGTGCTGCTGGAAGTGCAGGATCTCATCCAGCCCAGGGCTTCGTGCAGTTCAGCTCCTTCCCTTCCTGGCATTCCTATGCCAGGGCTGTTTTCAACTGTCTCAGCTCAAAGCTGTCCCCTGTCCCCTCCACCCAGGCTGGACACCATGGATAGAAAGTCCAGGAGGCAGTTCTAGGACAACTGCTCAGCACCGGCTCTGATCCAGCTCGGTGCTGCTGGAAGTGCAGGATCTCATCCACCCCAGAGCTTCGTGCAGCTCAGCTCCTTCCCTTCCTGGCATTCCCTATTCCCAGCACTTCCCTGCAGTCCCTGGGTGCCTGGCCCAGCATCCCCAGACAGACACTGGCGCCCTGCAGGTCAAGGCTGGGGGAAAGCAAACCAGCTTTTCAGGCTGGTCTTTATCCCGAGGAGAAAAGCAGCATTAGCTCCGCCGGAGCTGGAGGATATTCCCATCCCCGGCTCTGTAAATACAGCTCAGCACAGCTCTGTGGATGAACAACCCCAAACCCACGGCTCCCTGGGCCATTCCCGGCTTCCCACGAGGTGTTTGCTCCCTCAGCCAAGCAGCCCAGCAGGGCTGAGGGAATTGGGGACTTCCAAAGGGATCTCCTGGACTGGCTGCCACTGCCCTGCAAGGAACACAGGACACGGTGTGGGATGCAGGATGCAATGTGGAATTGGTGTGGGATGCAGGATGCAATGTGGGATTGGTGTGGGATTAGTGTGGGATGCAGGATGCAACATGGGATTGCTGTGGGATGCAGGATGCAACACAGGATGCACTGCAGGATGCAACACGAGATGCAGTGTGGGATTCAGAATGCAATGTGGGATTGCTGTGGGATGCAGGATGTGGGATGCAGGATGAAATATGGGATTGCTGTGGGATGCAGGATGTGGGATGCAGAATGCAATGTGGGATTGGTGTAGGATTAGTGTAAGATTCAGGATGCAATGTGGGATTACTGTGGGATGCAGGATGCAACACAGGATGCACTGCAGAATGCAACACGAGATGCAGTGTGGGATGCAGGATGCAATAATGGATGCAACAGTGGATGCAACACAGGTTGAGGTGCAGGATGGATGTGATACCCATGGGGACTTCCCCAAAGCTGTGGCACATCCTGGCTCGTGTCACCCTGTCCCACAAGGCCACCATCCCCTGTCCAGCCCGGGGGTCATTCCCGTTCTCTGTGTCCCCTCCCTGCCGAGCCCCCTCTGCCCCAGGAGGGCAAAGAGGAGCTGGGGGGCTCCGGCTCTGGGGGGGCCGAGCTGTGGGAGCGGGAGGCACCCACTGTTACCAGGACAACTGGGTGCTCTCCGGAGCTGCTTGTTGCTGCTGCTGCATCCCTGCAAACCTCCCCCGGCGCCGCCGCTGCCACCAAATCCCCAACCAGGGGGGTGCTCAACCCCCCCAGCCCCGCAGGAACAGCTTGGAAAAACACGGGGGGTGTGCAGGGTGAGGGGTCCGAGCCTTCATCCTCCTCCTCACCCTGGGATGTGGGAAAACGGCGCTCGGGGCCCGAAGGGTTGGGATTAGGGGGGCCGGGCTGAGCGGAGCTCCTCGCAGGGTGTAATTAGAGCAGCGCGCGGAGGTGGTGACACCGGGGCTTTCTGGCTCGCTGGGAATCGGAGCCGTCCATTAAGGCCATAACAACCCCGCCAGGCTGACACGAGGTCCCCCGGTGCCACCACTGTCATTAGCGGCCTCCAGCGCCGCAGGGACCGGGCACACCGGGACAGCCAAGCAGGGCAGGGGCTCCCCAGGCACCCGGCTCTGCTGTTTCCAGCACACAGAGCTCTCGTTTCCCCTTCATTTGGCACAGAAATCAGGGCCAGGGAGAGTCACGGAGGTGGCAGCTGCTCTGTGCCCGGTGAGGATTCGGGGAAGAGTTGAGAGCTCCTGGCCGCGGGGGTGGGGATGCTCATCCTGGGCTCCATCCCCAGGGATTGTCTCCCCTGAGCTGTGGATTTTCCAGAAAGGTTCATCAGGAACACCTCGGCTCCAAAACGGGGCGAGGAGGGAGGGGATGCGGCCCCCGAGCAGCCGGTAACGACAGGCGCTTGTCGGAATCGCTTCCCGTAAACTCGGCGGCGAATTGCTCCAGAGGGAAAACAAAACCAGCCGTAAACGGGCGAGTTTGGGGTTGCAGGATAATTTAATCCGCTCTGATGGGAGCCCTCACGGCGATGGAGGGACCTGCCCTGCCCAGGGACCTTCACGTGGAGTTTTCTCCCGCTGGTGTCCAGGGAGAAAAGCCCAGGAAATACGGGCAAGGTGATGAGAAGCAGAGAAAGGACAAGCCATGGAATAAATTTCACTTTGTGCTTTGTTCTGGACTGTGGGCACAGCCAAAAACCTTTCCCAAGTGGTTCCAGACCGTGGGCACAGCCAAAAACCTTTCCCAAGTGGTTCCAGACTGTGGGCACAGCCAAAAACCTTTCCCAAGTTGTTCCCAGGCCTCTGGATATGTTGCTGCACCCAGTTTGATGGATTCCAGCTCAGCATCCCCATCTTGGTGTTCCCAGGCTCTTTTTGCACTCAGGGATGGATCAGGGCTGGTCCTTGCCCATCTGTGCCAGGTGATGCTGTGGCACAGGGCAGGGCATCAGGAAAGACCAGGCTGGGCATGCTGGGGAGAATTTTGGGGGGAAAATTTGAGGAATTCCTGCTGGATAAGATGCTGACTTCCCTGCTGGGCCTGTTGGTCAGGGATGGATCAGGGCTGGTCCTTGCCCATCTGTGCCAGGTGATGCTGTGCCACAGGGCAGGGCACCATAAGGACCCGAGGTGCCAGGCTGGGCACGCTGGGGATAATTTTGGGGGAAAATCTGAGGAATTCCTGCTGGATAAGGAGCTGATCTCCTTGCTGGGCCTGTAGGTCAGGGATGGATCAGGGCTGGTCCTTGCCCGTCTGTGCCAGGTGATGCTGTGGCACAGGGCAGGGCAGCACAGAGGGATCAAGGAGCCAGGCTGGGCATGCTGGGGAGAATTTTGGGGAAATTTGGAGGAATTCCTGCTGGATAAGATGCTGACTTCCCTGCTGGGCCTGTAGGTCAGGGAGGGATCAGGGCTGGTCCTTGCCCATCGGTGCCAGGTGATGCTGTGGCACAGGGCAGGGCAGCATAAGGACCCGAGGTGCCAGGCTGGGCACACTGGGGAGAATTTTGGGGGAAAATTGGAGGAATTTCTGCTGGATAAAGTGCTGACCTCCCTGCTGGGCCTGTTGGTCAGGGAGGGATCAGGGCTGGTCCTTGCCCATCAGTGCCAGGTGATGCTGTGCCACAGGGCAGGGAAGCACAGAGGTGCCAGGCTGGGCACGCTGGGGAGAATTTTGGGGGAAAATTGGAGGAATTTCTGCTGGATAAAGTGCTGACCTCCCTGCTGGGCCTGCAGGACTGAGGGATGAGCACAACCCCAGTGGGACAACCATGGGATTTTCACCTCCAGCTGCTCCCTGGGAGATCCTCTGTGGTCCAGAGCAGCCTGGCAAGGAGCAATGCCACCCTCAGCCCCTTTTGCAGAGGAGCCATCTCACTGCCCAGCCCGGCAGATCACGCCTGCATTCGAGCAGCAGAAGCTGGAGGAACTTTGCATAAATATTCATGGCGATTAATAAACATGAGGGCTGCAGAAAGCCCGGCTGCAGCGGCTGCTCAGCCTGGCAGGAAGGAGCTCAACCCCGACACCTGATGGGTTTTTGCACAGCAGGAAAAACCCGGAGGTTGGATGTTGGGAAAGCGCTCAGCCACGTCCTTTGTCACCTTGTTAAGGAGGAGGTGGCATCTCCCAGGGGGGCTGGAGCTGGATGAGACCTAAATGGGGACACTGAGAGTCAAGGAAAGCTGTCCTGGTCACCTTTGTGACAACCCCAGAGAGGCACAGGGACAGCAGGCAGGCCCAGTTCCCTTCAGGTGTGGATCTGGAATAGCCCCAAACCCCCCATGGCTCCAGAGGGGACATTCAGGGCCAGCTCTGAGCAGTGACAATCCTGCACAAAGCCACAAAAGTGGGGACAACACTGGTGACAGCCCCACAGAGGCACAGGGACAGCAGGCAGGCCAAATCCCCTCTGGGTGTGGATCTGGAATAGCCCCAAAATCCTCCATGGCACCAGAGGGGACATTCAGGGCCAGCTCTTAGCAGTGACAATCCTGTACAAAGCCACGACAGTGGGGACAGGGACAGCACTGGTGACAGCCTCACAGAGGCACAGGGACAGCAGGCAGGCCCAGTTCCCTTTGGGTGTGGATCTGGAATAGCCCCAAAATCCTCCATGGCACCAGGAGGGGACATTCAGGGCCAGCTCTGAGCAGTGACAATCCTGCACAAAGCCACGACAGTGGGGACAGCACTGGTGACAGCCCCACAGAGGCACAGGGACAGCAGGCAGGCCCAGTTCCCTTCAGGTGTGGATCTGGAATAGCCCTAAACACCCCCATGGCTCCAGGGGACACATTCAGGGCCAGCTTTGAGCAGTGCCAACCCTGCACTGAGGATTGGGCAGTGGGGACAGGGACATGCCCAGCACCGGTGACAGCGCTGGTGACAGCTGGCACTGAGGCTGTCACTGAGCACTCCCAGAGCTGGCAGGGGGGTTGAATCCAGGTATTCCCATCTCCAGTGGGGGAAACTGAGGCAGAGGGGCTGTGGGAGGTGGCAGAGGCAGCAGCTCCGAGCCAGGTGACGCGCGGTGACACCTGCGGGACGCTGCCTTTGTCACTCCGCCAGCAACCCGGGGCATAAACAAGTGCCTGACATTTCCACACCGCCGCCAGGCCCTCGGATTAAAGCAGAACATAATTAGCAAATTAATCAGCAGACAATAGCCCGGGATCTGAGGCTGCCGAGCTGTCACCGGCTCCGCCAGGAGCTGACCCCGGGCATGTTCGGGGCCATGGCCACGACTTGATGTCCCCGCGTCCCTTCCCTTGGATTTTCCCATCTGGACAGGGGTTAACCGGGATTCCCTGTCCCGTCAGGAGCCTGGGAATGAATTTCCAAAGGGCAGCAGCTCCGCGTGGCTCGGCGGGACGCAGAGAACCTGAGGAGCAAGGGGGAAATTTGCATTCCGCCTATTAGACACCCTGCAAATACGGGCGAACCTCGTTCAAACACATTTGGGTGATAAAATGATATTGACTCTGAGTAATTAAAAATCATTTCCATATTCAAATACGCCTGATTGAGGAGAAATAGCTTCCCTTTAATTGCCTGGAGGGGGAGAGGAGCAACTTTCGGAGCGTGCAGCCCCGGTAAATGCGGCTTCGCTTGGCAGCGTGCGAATGGCCCGGGGAGGAGGAGGAGGAGGAAGGAGGAGGAAGAGGAGGAGGAGGAGGAGTGAGGAGGGTGAAGGTGTGACCCTGCCACCCTCGAGAGGCTCTTCCCTCTCTGTCCCCAAGGATCAATCCCAGAACAAGGCGCTCCTTCCTCTCCCTCATCCAGGGATATTCCCAGGAAAACGGGAGCAGGAATCCATGCTCGGGGTCGCAGGGACACCCCCCAAAATCCTTGTGCCTCAGGAGGGGATCCTCTAGGTCATCACGGGCGGGGACAGCCCCAAATGTCCCTTTGCAACCTCCCCAATGTGCCACCAGCACGTCCCCGGGTGTCACCGCGCTGTCGCTGTCGCGGTGTCCCCGCAGCAGCGCTGGGACAGGGACGGTGCCGGGGTGTGGAGCTCCCCCAGCCTCCTCCTGGAGCCCCTCCAGCGCTTCCCTGCGGGATTTTGGGCTCTGCTTGGTTTCCTAGGGAAACGGGGCTGCAGCTCGGCTCAGCCCCCGCGCACGGGGGTGTGCAGGGGAATGTGGGTGTGCAAAGGAAATGTGGGTGTGCAAAGGAAATGTGGGTGTGCAAAGGAAATGTGGGTGTGCAAAGGAAATGTGGGTGTGCTGGGGGGGATGTGGGTGCCCTGCACCCCCTCCCAGCTCTCCCTGGATCCTCCTGAACCCACCAGGAAGGGACTGGGGCAGAGTCCACCCTCCTGGGTGTCCCCTGAGCATGGATACCAAGGGATGATGCAGGTCCTGCATCCCTGAGGATGCTCCAAGGGACCTGGGTGCGCAGGGAGGGATGTGGGTGCTCTGCATCCTCTGTCTCCTCTCCCAGCTCTCCCTAGAGCCTCCTAAACCCACCAGGAAGGGATGGGAGCAGTGTCTGAACTGCCGGGTGTCCCCTGAGCGAGAATCCTTGGGGACGATGCAGGTCCTGCATCCCTGAGGATGCTCTGGCGTGCAAAAGAAATGTGGGTGTGCAGGGAGGGACGTGAGTGTGCAGGGAGGGATGTGCACCCTCTGTCTCCTCTCCCAGCTCTCCCTGGAGCCTCCTAAATCCTCCAGGAAGGGATTAGAGCAGAGTCCACACTCCTGGGTGTCCCCTGAGCAAGGATCAATGGGGACAATGCAGGTCCTGCATCCCTGAGGATGCTCCAGTGTGCAAAGGAAACGTGGGTGTGCAGGGAAGGATGTGAGTGCCCCACACCCTCTATCTCCTCTCCCAGCTCTCCTTGGATCCTTCTGAACCCCCAAGGAAGGGACTGGAGCAGAGTCCACACTCCTGGGTGTCCCCTGAGCAAGGATCAATGGGGACAATGCAGATCCTGCATCCCTGAAGATGCTCTGGTGTGCAAAGGAAATGTGGGTGTGCAAGGAGGGATGTGCACCCTCTATCTCCTCTCCCACCTCTCCTTGGATCCTCCTGAACCCCCGAGGAAGGGACTGGAGCAGAGTCTGAACTCCTGGGTGTCCCCTGAGCAGGGATCAATGGGGACAATGCAGGTCCTGCATCCCTGAGGATGCTCTGGTGTGCAAAGGAAACGTGGGTGTGCAGGGCTGACCCTTCTCCCTTTTCCTTCACCTTCCTCTCTTCCCACCATCCTGGCCCCCCAAGGTGTTGCAGAGCCACTCCTGGCTCTGGGCACGTGCCCGTGGGGGTGTCCTGTGTGTCCCCTGCAGTTGGTGACACGGGACAGCGCAGTCCCTGTCCCCAGGGAGCAGAGCTGGATCGATGGGAGCAAAGCAGAGGCACTTCCCGATCTGTTCCAGGACAATGGAGCGTGAAAAGGGCCCTGCCCGAGGGGCCAGCCCGGCCCAGCCCCCTCCTGCCTCCCTCCAGCCCCAGGAAGGGCGGGCCGGGCTCTGGGAGGCACCGGAGCATCCTCAGGGATGCGCTGGCCACAGGGATCCCTGCTCAGGGGACACCCGGGAGTGGGGACTCTGCTCTGTCACCCTTGTGAGCCTGGCCAAAAGGTGCCACCAACATCAGCCTGGTGACCCCATGAAGATTTTGGAAGTGTTGTTTTTGGTATAAACCACATCAGAATGCCCTAAAAACCCATCCTCTCCTGACTTCAATCCTGGTGGGTTTTCCCCCCAGAAGAAGAAGGAAGGGAAGAAATGGGGATTCTGATCCTGAGCATCCCAATCTTCTCCCTGTGGGCTTTGACCTCCCTGAAGATGTGGAAAGGGATCTGGAAGAAGATGGGGACCATGATCCTGAGCACCCTGAGCATCCCAATCCTCTCCTGACCTCACTCCTGGTGGATTTTCCCCCCAGAAGAAGAAGGAAGGGACCTGGGAGGAGATGGAGATTCTGATCCTGAGCATCCCAATCCTCTCCTGGCCTCACCTTTGTGCTCCCACAGCTCCAGGAATCCACAGGGAGAGCTGGGATAACTCTCAGGAATCACCAATTCCTGCCAGTTCCCTCATCGTCCATCCCAGATCCCCATCCCAGATCCCAGTGGGAATGGGGTCACCCCCACAGGACCCCCCATCCCAGAATTCCCATACTGGGACCCCAATGGGAATGGGGTCACCCCCACAGGACCCCCCATCCTGGGATCCCAATGGGAATGGGGTCACCCCCACAGGACCCCCCATCCCAGGACCATCCCCATCCTGGGATCCCAATATTCCAATGGGAATGGGGTCACCCCCACAGGACCCCCCATCCTGGGGCTATCCCCATCCTGGGATCCCAGTGGGAATGGGATCACCCCATCCTGGGATCCCAATGGGAATGGGGTCACCCTCACAGGATCCCCCATCCCAAATCCCCATCCTGGGATCCCAGTGGGAATGGGGTCACCCCATCCTGGGATCCCAATGGGAATGGGGTCACCCCATCCTGGGATCCCAATGGGAATGGGATCACCCCATCCTGGGATCCCAATGGGAATGGGGTCACCCCATCCTGGGATCCCAATGGGAATGGGGTCACCCCATCCTGGGATCCCAATGGGAATGGGGTCACCCCAACAGGATCTCCCATCCCAGATCCCCATCCTGGGATCCCAGCGGGAATGGGGTCACCCCCACAGGATCCCCCATCCCAAATCCCCATCCTGGGATCCCAATATCCCAATGGGAATGGGGTCACCCCTACAGGACCCCCCATCCCAGGGCCATCCCCATCCTGGGATCCCAATGGGAATGGGGTCACCCCATCCTGGGATCCCAATGGGAATGGGGTCACCCCATCCTGGGATCCCAATGGGAATGGGGTCACCCCATACTGGGATCCCAATGGGAATGGGGTCACCCCCACAGGACCCCCCATCCCAGGGCCATCCCCATCCTGGGATCCCAATATCCCAATGGGAATGGGGTCACCCCCACAGGACACCCCCCATCCCGGGGCCATCCCCTCTCCCAGGCAAAGTGCAGGATGGAAACTGGAGCTGGATGGGGAATTAAAGCACCAGAATTGAAGGGAAATTTTTTCCAGCATGCTGAAGACAGAAGAGGATCATTGTGTTTGCCTCCCACATCCCAGATGGATGCAGACAACGCCGGGGAGCGCGTGGAGAGGAGGAGAGGAAGGGTGTGAGTGAGACCGGGACGTGTGTGAGCAGAAATTGAATTTTTATCAGTTCCTATGTAGATTGTGTTTATTCATCTGTCTCCTCTCCATCTCCCCCTGCATCTCCTTATTTCTTTGACAAAATTACTTTCCTCCTTTGGCCTAATTTTGTTTGTACAGATAGCAGCTGCTTCCTCCCGTTCCGGCAGAAGAAATATCCCGGTAAATGAGGTGTTCCATGTGCCTGGAACAGGTTGGAGCTGCTCCCCAGAGCCCCTGGCTCCTGCAGGGACACGGCTCCATCCCAAAAATCCCCTCCTGCTGCTTCCCCACGCTCCTGCTGCCTCTGCCAGGGGTGGAAGAGGATGGCGAGGTGTCCCCAAGTTGGCCCAGGTCCCCAAGTGTCCCCAAGTTGCATCCATAGGGATGTTCTGCTAACCCATAGTGCCATGGGAGATGAATGGAGCTGGGATGATTTGGAATAAAAAATTGAAAAATATTTTTAAAACTACTAAAATATTTTCATTTTTTTATTTGTAATATTTATTTCGATATTTGTATTAAAAATAAAAGCATTAGAAAATATTAAGTATTTTTTATATTTCAAATTTTATGTTTATAATATATAAATCTATATAATATATATAATCTATATAATATAATATTATATATATATAATATATATATGGTATATATCACATATACCATATATATCATATATATGGTATATGTGGTAGATATGATATATATTTATATTTTTATAATATTTAAATCTTAATTTTTAAATTAATATTTAAATATTAATTAATTTTGTCAAAGAAGAGAGGAAGGGACCTGGCAGGAAATGGGGATTCTGATCCTGAGCATCCCAATCTTCTCCTTGTGGGCATTGACCCCCTGAAGATATGAAAAGGGATGTGGGAAAAGATGGGGACCAGGATCCTGAACATCCTGAGCATCCCAATCCTCTCCTGACCTCACTCCTGGTGGGTTTTCTCCCCAGAAGATGAAGGATGGGACCGGAGAGGAAATGGGGATTCTGATCCTGAGCATCCCAATCCTCTCCTGACCTCACTCCTGGTGGGTTTTCCCTCTCCCAGATCCCTTCCCATATCTGAAGGGAGTAAAATCCCACAAGGAGAGGATTGGGATGCTCGGGATCAGAATCCCCATCTCCTCCCAGCTCCCTTCCCTTTTCTTCTGGGGGGAAAATCCACCAGGAGTGAGGTCAGGAGAGGATTGGGATGCTCAGGGTGCTCAGGATCCTGGTCCCCATCTTCTTTTAGATCCCTTCTCATATCTCCAAGGGGTCAAATCCCACAAGGAGAGGATCGGGGTGCTCAGGATCAGAGTCTCCATCTCCTCTAGCTCCTGTCCCTCCTCTTATGGGGCAAAGCCCATCTGGAATGGGGTCAGGAGGATTGGGGTGCTCAGGGTCACAGTGCCCATCCTCTCCCAAATCTCTTCCGCATCTTCAGGAGGTCAAATCCCCAGGGAGAGGATTGGGGTGCTCCTGCCAGCTCCCTTCCCTCCTCTTACGGGGGGAAAATCCACCTGGAGTGAGGATTGGGATGCCCAGCTCAGAGCAGGGCGGTGCCACCGAGCAGCACCCACAGTTCAGCCGTGCCCTCGGTGCCCTCTGGGGTGTCACCAACTGCCACCAGGCTCGGCCAGGCTCGGATCCCGGTGCCCTTGGTGCCCTCGGTGCCCTTGGTGCCCTCGAGGGTGTCACCAGCTGCCACCAGGCTCGGCCAGGCTCGGATCCCAATGCCCTTGGTGCCTTCAGGGGTGTCACCAGCTGCCACCAAGGCTCGACCAGGCTCGGATCCCGGTGCCCTCGGTGCCCTCGGTGCCCTCAGGGGTGCCACCAGCTGCCACCAGGGCTGGGTCAGGCTCGGATCCCAGTGCCCTTGGTGCCCTTGGTACCCTCTGGAGTGCCACCAGAGCTGGGCCAGGCTCAGATCCCAATGCCCTTGGTGCCCTCAGGGGTGTCACCAGCTGCCACCAGGGCTGGGCCAGGCTCGGATCCCAGTGCCCTTTGTGCCCTCAGGGGTGTCACCAGCTGCCACCAAGGCTCGGCCAGGCTCAGATCCCGGTGCCCTCGGTGCCCTCTGGAGTGCCACCAGGGCTGGGCCAGGCTTGGATCCCGGTGCCCTTGATCCCCTCGGGGTTTGCCACCAGCTGCCACCAGGGCTGGGCCAGGCTCGGATCCCAGTGTCCTTGGTACCTTCAGTGCCCTCATGGGTGCCACCAGCTGCCACCAGGCTCAGCCAGGCTCAGATCCCGGTGCCCTTGGTGCCCTCAGTGCCCTCGGGGGTGTCACCAGGGCTGGGTCAGGCTCGGATCCTGGTGCCCTTGGTACCTTCAGTGCCCTCGGGGGTGTCACCAACTGCCACCAGGGCTGGGTCAGGCTTAGATCCCAGTGCCCTTGGTGCCCTCGGTGCCCTCAGAGGTGCCACCAGCTGCCACCAGGGCTGGGCCAAGCTCAGATCCCAGTGCCCTTTGGTGCCCTCGGTGCCCTCGGGGGTGTCACCAGCTGCCACCAGGCTCGGTCAGGCTCGGATCTCGGTGCCCTCGGTGCCCTCGGTGCCCTCGGGGGTGTCACCAGCTGCCACAAAGGCTGGGCCAGGCTCGGATCCCGGTGCCCTTGGTGCCCTCTGGAGTGCCACCAGGGCTGGGCCATGCTCAGATCCCAATGCCCTCGGTGCCCTCTGGAGTGTCACCAGCTGCCACCAGGCTCGGTCAGGCTCAGATCCCGGTGCCCTTGATCCCCTCGGGGTTTGCCACCAGCTGCCACCAGGGCTGGGCCAGGCTTGGATCCCAGTGCCCTTGGTACCCTCAGTGCCCTCTGGGGTGCCACCAGGGCTGGGTCAGGCTTGGATCCCAGTGTCCTTGGTACCTTCAGTGCCCTCGTGGGTGCCACCAGCTGCTACCAGGCTCGGTCAGGCTTGGATCCCGGTGCCCTCGGTGCCCTCAGGGGTGTCACCAGCTGCCACCAGGGCTGGGCCAGGCTCGGATCCCGGTGCCCTCGGTGCCCTCAGGGGTGTCACCAGCTGCCACCAGGGCTGGGCCAGGCTCAGATCCCAGTGCCCTTGGTGCCCTCTGGAGTGCCACCAGGGCTGGGCCAGGCTCAGATCCCGGTGCCCTTTGTGCCCTCTGGAGTGTCACCAGCTGCCACCAAGGCTCGGCCAGGCTCAGATCCCGGTGCCCTTTGTGCCCTCTGGAGTGCCACCAGGACTGGGCCAGGCTCAGATACCGGTGCCCTCGGTGGTGCCACCAGCTGCCACCAAGACTCAGCCAGGCTCAGATCCCAATGCCCTTGGTACCCTCGGTGCCCTCGGGTGTGTCACCAGCTGCCACCAGACTCGGCCACGCTCGGATCCCGGCGGGAGCGCGCTCCGGTCCCTCGGGCACCGACCCGTTCCGCACCATTGCCCGTAATTGCGGCTCCCAAAAAGCAATTCCGGCTCCGGCAGCCCCGCGGCGGCGGAGGCGACACGTTAAACATCGTTATTCATCCATCCACCGAGGCGGCGGGCCTGGAATGCCCCTGGCACCGGGGACGGGGCGCTTAAGCCACCCTCAAGTGGCCGTGACGGTGACATTTGGCACAGCCAGCGCCTGGGACATCGAATTTCGCTGTCGGTGCCTCAGTTTCGCTTTTCCCAATGATCCCAGCTCGTGGTGTCTCCCTGGATGGAAGAAGAAAAAAGTTCCAGCGGTTCCTGGAGTCAGCCCGTGGTGGGTTTTCCATGGGTTGGGGACAGCAGCTGGGTTTGTCCTCTTCGCTCAACCCCAAACAGGAGGGGATAACCCCAAATTGGGGTTTTAACCTCAAATATCAGAGTTTAACCCCTGGGTTAACACCAAATATGGAGATTTTAGCCCCAAATTGGGAGTTTAACCTCAAATATCAGAGTTTAGCCCCTGGTGGGTTTTCCATGGGTTGGGGACAGCAGCGGGGTTTGTCCTCTTCACTCAACCCCAAACAGGAGGGGATAACCCCAAATAAGGGGGTTTAACCTCAAATATCAGAGTTTAACCCCTGGGTTAACCCCAAACATGGAGATTTCGGCCCCAAATTGGGAGTTTAACCTCAAATATCAGAGTTTAGCCCCTGGGTTAACCCCAAATATGAAGATTTCAGCCCCAAATTGGAGGGTTTAACCCCAAATATGAAGTTTTAACCCCTGGGCTAACCACAAATAGGAGAAGTTTAACCCCAAATACGGGGTTGTAACCCCTGAGTTAATTCTAAATATGGAGTTTAAACTCCTACATTAACCCCAAATAAGGGGGGTTAACACCAAATAACAAGGTTTAACCCCTGGGTTAACCCCTAAGACAGAGATTTTAGCCCCAAATTGGGAGTTTAACCTCAAATATCAGAGTTTAACCCCTGGGTTAACCCCAAAGATGGAGATTTTAGTCCCAAATTGGGGTTTTAACCTCAAATATCACAGTTTAAACCCCTGGGTTAACCCCAAATATGGAGGTTTTAGCACCAAATTGGGGGATTTAACCTCAAATATCAGAGTTTAACCCCTGGTGGGTTTTCCATGGGTTGGGGACAGCAGCGGGGTTTGTCCCCTTCGCTCAACCCCAAACAGGAGGGGAAAACTCCAAATTGGGGGTTTTAACCTCAAATATCAGAGTTTAACCCCTGGGTTAACCCCAAATATGGAGGTTTTAGCACCAAATTGAGGGATTTAACCTCAAATATCAGAGTTTAACCCCTGGGTTAACCCCAAATATGGAGATTTCAGCCTCAAATTGGGGGGGTTTAACCTCAAATATCAGAGTTTAACTCCTGGGTTAACCCCAAAGATGGAGATTTTAGCCCCAAATTGGGAGTTTAACCTCAAATATCAGAGTTTAACCCCTGGGTTAACCCCAAACATGGAGATTTCAGCCCCAAATTGGGAGTTTAACCTCAAATATCAGAGTTTAACTCCTGGGTTAACCCCAAAGATGGAGATTTTAGCCCCAAATTGGGGTTTTAACCTCAAATATCACAGTTTAACTCCTGGGTTAACCCCAAAGATGGAGATTTTAGCCCCAAATTGGGGTTTTAACCTCAAATATCACAGTTTAACTCCTGGGTTAACCCCAAAGATGGAGATTTTAGCCCCAAATTGGGAGTTTAACCTCAAATATCACAGTTTAACCCCTGGGTTAACCCCAAATATGGAGGTTTTAGCACCAAATTGGGGGATTTAACCTCAAATATCAAGTTTTAACCCCAAATAGGAGGGATGTAACCCCAAATATGGGGTTGTAACCCCTGAGTTAATTCTAAATATGGAGTTTAAACTCCTGGGTTAACCCCAAATAAGGGGGGTTAACCTCAAATTTTAGAGTTAACCTCAAATATCAGAGTTAACCCCTGGGTTAACCCCAAATATGGAGATTTTATCCCCAAATAAGGGGGTTTAACCCAAATGTGACGTTTTAACCCCTGGGTTAATCCCAAATATGGAGGGAGGGGTTAACCCCAAATAAGGGGGTTGAACCCCAAATATCAGGGTTAACCCCAAATAAGGGGGTTGAATCCCAAATATCAGGGTTAACCCCATGGTTACCCCCAAAAATCAGGGTTAACCCCACGGTTAACCCCAAATAGGAGGGGTTAACCCCAAATATGGAGTTTTAACCCTCTGGGACCAGGAAAATCCCATTTATCCGCTGGGATAGAGGCAGAAAAGGGTCGGTTTGGTGGTTTTGGGTTGATTTTTTTCCCCAGCTGATGGAGCAGTTTTGAAACCTTCTCTGCAGTGAGGCACGATGGAGGTGACACGGTAAAGTCACCCAAGCGTGGCTGGCAGTGCTGGCAGCTCACCCGGGCAGGAAACCGGGTGGCACTGGGGGCACTCAGCCTTCCCCAGCACCCCAACCCCTTTCCTCCACCCCAATTGTCAATTCTGGTGGCACTGGGGGCACTGGTGGCACTGGGGACACTTCTCTGCATCCCACCCCCTTCCCTCCATCCCAATTCTCCCATTCTGGGTGGCACTGGTGGCACTGGTGGCACTGGGGACACTTCCCTCCATCCCAATTCCCCATTCTGGGTGGCACTGGTGGCACTGGTGGCACTGGGGACACTTCCCTCCATCCCAATTCCCCATTCTGGGTGGCACTGGTGGTACTGGGGACACTTCCCTCCATCTCAATTCCCCATTCTGGATGGCACTGGGTGTCTTTGGTGGCACTGGTGGCACTGGTGCCAATTCCCTGCATCCCACCCCCTTCCCTCCACCCCAATTCCCCCATTCTTGGTGGCACTGGGGACACCTCACTTCATCCCAATTCCCCATTCCTGGTGACACTGGGTGTCATGGGTGGCACTGGTGACACTGGGGGCACTTTCCTGCATCTCACCCCTTTCCCTCCATCCCAATTCTCCATTCTTGGGGGCACTGGGGACACTTCCCTACATCCCATCCCTTTCCCTCCATCCCAATTCCCCATTCCAGGTGGCACTGGGTGTCTTTGGTGGCACTGGTGGCACTGGGGACATTTCCCTCCATCCCAATTCCTCATTCTGGGTGGCACTGGTGGCACTGGTGGCACTGGTGTCATTTCCCTGCATTCCACCCCCTTCCCTTCACCCCAATCTCCCATTCTTGGTGGCAATGGTGGCACCTTCCTGCATCCCAATTTCCCCATTCTGGGTGGCACTGGTGGCACTGGGGACACTGGTGTCACTTCCCTGCATCCCACCTCCTTCCCTCCACCCCAATCCCCCATTCCCACGAGAACCACATCCTCCCAAGGGGACACCCCAAGGGACACCCCAAGGGACACCCCAAGGGACACCCCGGGCACGGCGGGGTGGCAGGGGTGGCACCGCTGCCCTCGCAGCTGGCCCGGGGCCATGCAGAGCACGCAATTAGTAAATTAATTATCGAGCGGTGAGGGAGATTTCGTAGCTCGGAGCTGTCACATCAGCCGTGTTTTGTCAAGCGAGATGACGACTGGTGGAATTATTGCTGCGGTGCCGGGGCTGGGGAAAAAAGGAGGAGAGAGAGGAGAGAGAGAGAGAGACTTGCAGGGAGAGGGGAGGATAAAAATATAAAGGGAAGAGATAGGGAAGAACAAGATAAGTGGGTTTTGTTGCTAATGGAAGCTGGCACGGGGACAGAATCGCAACTATTAGAAGACAACACACTACACTACGAGTGGCTCTGAATGATCCTCTTAATTAACCACGAGCACAAAAGGAGCCCCTGCCCACCTCCAAAGCCGGCGGCGCTGCTGGAAGAGCAGCCACGGCTCCGTGAGGACGCCCACGGATCCCGGGCCGTGCCCAGCGGTGACACAAAAAGAGCTGGAGACACAGCGGGGACACCAAAGAGAGCTCCCTGTCCCCTCCTGCCACCTCCCAGAGGGGCTGGCAGCGATGGCAGCGCTGCTGAAGGGACGCGATTCTCCTTCCCCGCTTCCCCTCCATCATCTTCCAGGGCCAGATTTAAGCTGCGGATCCAGCGCGATGTAAAAATAACACCCCGCCCTCCCACTTGGGAAATTGATTCCTTCGCTTCCCACCCGGCTCCGGCTTTAAATATCCCCATTTCCATGCAGATGGTGCTGCCGCCCTGCACCAGCCGGGTGCTGAGCCCGGGGGTGGCTGCGGGGCCGTGCTGGGATCTCATCCTGTCCCCACAGAGCACCCCGAGGTCCCCGGTGCTCCTTCTCAAGCTGGGAGGTGACACAGAGAGGTGGCACTGCCAGGGAGGGCCACCCTGCCCGCCAAGGGAGACGCTTTGGGGTCTCATCTCAAATTCAACGCCACAAATCTCATCCTAAATCCAACACCACAAATCTCATCCCAAATCCAACACCACAAATCTCATCCTAAATCCAACACCACAAATCTCATCCCAAATCCAACCCCACAAATCTCATCCCAAATCCAACCCCACAAATCCCATCCCCAGCATGAAGAGCAGCAGATGCCGGGGATCCAGGGGGGGATGAGGAGGAATCGCTTCGGGGTCCCATCTCAAATCCAACACCCCAAATCCCATCCCCAGCAGGAGGAGCAGCAGATCCCAGGGATCCAGGGGGGGATGAGGAGCTGCTTTTGGGTCTTACCCCAAATCCAAGCCCCAAAATCTCATCCCATCCCCAGCACGAGGAGCAGCAGATGCCAGGAATGGGAGGAGGATGAGGAGGAGCCGCTTTTGGGTCTCATCCCAAGTCCAATGCCCCAAATCCCATCCCCATCCCCAGCACGAGGAGCAGCAGATGCCAGGGATGAGGAGGAGCCGCTTTTGGGTCTCATCCCAAGTCCAATGCCCCAAACCCCATCCCATCCTGAGGAGCAGCAGATGCCAGGGATGGGAAGGGGGATGAGGAGGGGCCACTTTTGGGTCTCATCCCAAATCCAAGTCCCCAAACCCCATCCCCAGCACAAAGAGTAGTAGATCCCAGGGATCCAGGGGGGGATGAGGAGCTGCTTTTGGGTCTCATCCCAAATCCAACTCCCCAAATCCCATCCCATCCCCATCCCGAAGAGCAGCAGATGCCAGGGATGGGGAGGGGGATGAGGAGGAGCCACTTTTGGGTCTCACCCCAAATCCCATCCCCATCCCCAGGACGAGGAGCAGCAGATCCCAGGGATGAGGAGAAGCCACTTTTGGGGTCTCATCCCAAATCCAAGTCCCCAAATCCCATCCCCACCCCCAGCATGAGGAACAACAAATGCCAGGAATGGGGGGAGGATTAGGAGGAGCCACTTTTGGGTTCATCCAAATC
>CM019924.1:2187055-2212059 GCA_009764595.1 Geothlypis trichas | reverse complement strand
GGGCCCAGAGGGAGGAGGAGCCAAGCATTCCTACCCGGATAGAATCTGGAGATTCTGCAACACCAGCACGGCTCCTGCACTGCATTGCCCAGAGGAACAGCAGCTGCCTCTTGCCCTGCATCTGCAGAGGCAGACTGCACCTTTCTCCAGGATCCCTGCTCCAGCAGAACCAGCCCTGACCCTGCAGGAGGGCTGAGCCACAATTCCAATGGCACTGCTGCCACCAGCCTGACCCACAGGGTGTCAGCTTGGGTTCTGACTCTGCCACTGTTGGTTTAGTTCACTGCATGGTTTATTTTATCCTTTCATTTTCTTCCCTAATAAAGAACTGCTATTCCTGCTCCCATATCTTTGTCCTGAGAGACCCTTAATTAAAAATTGATAGCAATTTGGAGGGAGGGGTTTTGCATTCTCCATTTCAGGGGAGGCTCCTGCCTTCCTTAGCAGACACCTGGCTTTCCAAACCACCTCTCCTGCTCATCCTGGAGCCCAGCACGAGGTGGGAGTTCCATCTCTTGCTGGGGAAGCACCAGGCACAGAGCAGAGCTGCCCAAACCCCCAGCACGGTGCTGAGGGAGCCTGGGTGATGTGTCCCAGCTGGGTGGCTGTGAGGGAATCAGCTCTCAGGCCCACAGAAACGTGCTTTTCCTTGGGTTTGAGCTGTGGGTGCTTCCTGCACACACAGACGTGCTGTCACGCTGGAGAGCAGCCTGGCTGAGCCCTGGTTCTCATTTAGCTGAAGCCACAAGTCCCTGCTGCTGCTGCTGCTGCTGGGAGCTCGGGCACGTGTGCTCTGCAGAAAGGGAAAGGAGCCCCGGGGGCTTGCAACCCTCACTGAGCTTGGCCCAGCAGACCCTCGAGGAGGTGAGGATGGCAGGACAAGCTTCATGGCTCCACAGCAATGCCCTCGTGGAGCCCAGCATGGCTCTGGTCACAGGAGGGGACTGTCCCTCTCTGCTCTGTGCTGCTGCAGCCTCACCTCAAGGGCTGGGGGCAGTTTTGGATGCCACAGCAAAAGAAGGATCCAAAAATATTACAGAACATCCAAAGAAGGGACACGAGGATGGTGAAGGGTCAGGAGGGGCCACAGGAGGAGCAGCTGAGGGCTCTTGGTGTGTGCAGCTGGAGCAGGGCACACTGAGGGCAGAGCTCAGGGATCTGCAGCTCCTCCCCAGGGGCAGCTCCCACCTCTGCTCTGGGACAGGGACAGCAGCCAGGGCACTGGCTGGAGCTGGGCCAGGGCAGCTCAGGCTGAGATCAGGGCAAGGCTCTTCCCCCAGAGGGTGCTGGCACTGCCCAGGCTGCCCAGGGAATGGGCACGGCCCCGAGGCTGCCAGAGCTCCAGGGATGCCCAGGCTGGGCTTGCTGGGGGCTCTGGGCAGGCTTTGGCTTTGGCATTGATCATCCCTGTGGGTCCCTTCCAGCTCAGCACATTCCATGGTTGTGTGAGAGTGAGGGATGGGGGAGATGAAGGATGGGGGAGAAATTTGGGCAGCAGCTGCAGGGATGGCCAGGGTGGGGCTGTTGGGGGGTCTGGGCAGGGCCAGGAGCTGGCCTGGATGATCCTGTGGGTCCCTTGAGCTCAGGATGTTCTAGGATTGAAACTCCTCTAAAATATGCAGGACCTGTGCCTGCTGTGGTCTCCTCCAAATAAAAATTCCCCCACCTCCACAAGGCTCTAGGCAGGAGCTAATGCTGAACAAGATCAGCCCACAGGAGGTAAAGGCTGAAGCTGCCCCAGGGGACTAAAACATCCCTCCCTGGCATAGGGTGGTGCCAGGGCCCCATCACTTTGTGTGTGTGTGTGGTTTTGGGGCAGTCCCACTTGGCCGTGCCCCCAAAATCAGTTTTGACCCTGAGCAGCAGCTCAGCTCTCACGGCTGGCAGGGATGCAGAGACAGCAGTGACCCAGACCAAAGAGGGGCTGTGCCCTGCCTGGCTGTGTGTGTCAGCCCAGGCTGGAGCCCTTTATCCCTCTCCCTTGCCCCAGGCCTCAGGTGCTTGGTGGGAGCATCTCCTCAGCATGTGTGAGTGTGCCGTGACTGCTCTAAACGCCAGCTCCATGCAGTCATTAGAGGATATTTATGATCCTTATTAAACAGCAAGGCAGAAAAGGCAGCTCTGATCCGTGCAGCGAGGAGCTGAGCTCGCTGGGCTGTGCAGACAGCAGGCGCCATCCCTGCACGGACCCTCGAGGGAGGGACCCCGGGGCTGGGTCGGTACCGGGAGTGGGCAACGCTTGGGGCTTGTCCGTGGGTAGGAACACCTGGGCTATATGGACCTGAAACAAGAACGTACCTGGTGGGTGTACTGGCCAAATACCATCCGATTAGGAGAAAATGTTTGGGGTTTTGATGGAGAGGCACAGCGTGTGGTGTGGACTGTCCTACATTTCATGGACTGTCTGATGGGGCAGAGAGTGTGATGCATAGTTATACATACCCTGAAAGCGGGGATAAAGCTTGGGCTTGTTCAGCTGGAGGAGAAAATGCCCTTTTCTGGGCTTATTTATCACATCCTCACAGCAGGGCACGAGCAGGTGCCAGCCCCAGGCTGTTGTCCCCTGTCCTGCCAGCAGCCAGCACAGTGAGTCCCAAAGGTGCCCGAGTGCCCAAGGGACTGCCAGGAGCAGCGCTCGGTGCCACGGCTGCCAGCAAAGCCCTCTCTTGTCCCTGCAGCCTCAAGCAGCTGGCGCGGTGTCCTAGGGTGGGTTCTGATGGTTGGATCCCCATTCCTGTGTTCTGTTCATGCTGGATATCATGTTCTGTGCCTTCAAGCCTGGCTCTGCACAGCGAATGTTTTGTTTGGGTTTTGCTCTCAGCCGCTCCCCCACGGCTGGCGGGACACACAGACAGGGCAGTGCATGGTGCTGCTTTTGCTTTTTGCTTTGCTTTTCCCTTTGCTCTTGCTCCTGCTTTGCGCCTGCTTTACTCCTGCTCTCGCTCCTGCTTTGCTCTTGCCTTTTGCTCCTGCTCATTAGTTAGTTTAGCTCAGCAGTCCGAATTTTCCCTGGACTGTTTCTCCTTTCCCTTTTCTGGACCAACTGGAACCTGCTCCGGGCTGGGCCCTGGCAAACACCGAGAGTTTGCACCTTGTGGCTGCAGCAGCTGCCCCAGCACAGGAGGGACTGAGAACAGAGCGAGCACCCCCAGAGAGACTTTGTGAATTTGTCATCTTTGTCAGAGCGGTGACAGAGTGGTGTCACCCGGTATTGTTCATTCTGTGTGCTGGGGGTGCTGTGCCTGTTCAATAAACAGGTTCTGTGTGCTGGGGGTGCTGTGCCAGTTCAATAAACAGGTTCTTTCCACTTCTCTCTGAGGAATCCTTCCCCAACCAGTTGTGGTGAGGGGCCGTGTGGGTTTGCTTTCTGGAGGGGCCCCCTTTTGGCGGTTTTCTCTCAAATTTACCCTACACCAGGGCACACGGGCACCGAGGTGGCACCTCCTGCATGCCCCGAGGGGCTCTGGCAGCGCAGCATCCCCCGCTCCTGCCGCTGGGCGCTGCTTGTCCCCCCAGGACACGGGGACACGGAGCGGCGGTGCCAGCGTGTGCGGGAGACCTCCCTGCTCTGTGCATTTGTAGCCTGGCTGCTTCCTAGCTCAGCATGGAAGACACTCTACAATTTTTAATTTGCCAAAAAAGCCCTCTTTTTAGTTTACAGGGACAGAAGGGGGACTTTTATGTGCAATCTGTACAGCTCTCCAGAAAGCACTTACATTTATGATGTTCATGAAATTTATAGCCAGTTGGCAGTGCTGCTCTCTCCTCTCCTCTCCACCAGCCACCCTGGCAGGATGGCAGACTATAATAAGCAAGCCACACATTCAAGTGGCATAAAAGGCATTTCTACAAGTTAGCCTCCTGCCCAGCCTTATAAACTCTAACAAGTCTCTAACAAGTAGGCAGGATCTCTTTATACCCAGGGAGAAAAACTCCTTTCAGAAATGGCCTTTTCACAAAGCCCACACCTTTCTTCTAATTAAGGTTAAATAGCTCCATGTTTTCTGGCCAATTTCATTCTTTCCCCTTATTCCCCTCTTAACAAGGCAGCCTTTAAAAAGACATCACTAATTGGTGTCTGCTTCTCACATACCATGCGTGCTTTGATAGTCAGTTAGAAAGCCTTCCCCATCGATCAAACTTCCACTGAAAGGCTGCTAATGTGCTCCATGTGTCTGCCACCAGACAAAGCCAAGTGGCGGCTCCCCAGCTCCCTTCTCCTCCTGTTCCCAGACTCCCTCCCGGGACCGGGGGTCCGCAGCCAGGGCTGCCCCCCGGCCCCGGCCTCCCTGGGAATAGCCCGGCCCCGGCATTGAGAGGAGCGGCTCCGCGACGTGTGTGGCAATTTGGAAATTAATGGGGAGTGGTTAAATGTTAAGGGTAGGATCTGAAACAGAGCAGGCGAGAGAGCAATTGTCATGCTTATGAGACTGGAGGAGGGCCAGCGAGCTTTCCCGGCGAATTCCAGCCTCCCCCGGTGCTCCGAGCATCCCTGGCGAGGGGGCAGCGACCCCCGAGCCCCCCGAGCCAGCAGGGTTGTGCTGTTCGCTTTCCCTGGCTGTGGATGGGCACAGGCTGCCCCATCTGCAGCTCATCAGCCCCTCTGCAGCAGGTCCTGCCCTCGGGGAGAAGCCACAAGAGATGGTTGTCATTAAGGGAGAGCGCTGCGAGCCAGACCCCCCATGGCCCTGCTCCCCCCGGCCCGGACTCGGGGACTCACTGAGGAGTTTGGCTTGAAAAGGGCCTTTAAATGTCAACCAGGCCAATCCTGCAGCCCTGCTCCCTCCAAGGACGGCGCTCTGGATGTCCCAGCCCCGCTGTGGCTGTCACCTCGCCAGCTCCGTGCCACACTCCCGGCTCAGAGCAGGGCAAATGTCCCGTCCTGGGCTGCTCTGGGGGTCTCAGAACACCAGAGGCTGAGCTGTGGCTTCTGGAATCACCCAGCTGGGGTGACAGTCCTAAAACTGGCCTAACAGACCTGTCCTAACTGGGCTAACAGCTCTAACTAACTGGGCTAACAGACCTGTTCTAACTGGACTAACAGCTCTAACTAACTGGGCTAACAGACCTGTTCTAACTGGACTAACAGCTCTAACTAACTGGGCTAACAGACCTGTTCTAACTGGGCTAACAGCTCTAACTGGGTTAACAGCCTGAAATGGGCTAACAGCTCTAACTGCTTTAAGAGCTCTAACTTTGGTTAACAGCCCCAACTGGGCTGACAGCCCTAAGTGGGCTAACAACCCTGTCCTAACTGGGCTAATAACCCTACCTGGGCTAACAGCCCCAACTGGGCTAACAGCTCTAACTGGGCTACCAGCTCTAACTAACTGGGCTAATGGCCCTGCCCTAACTGGGCTACCAGTCCTGCCCTAACTGGGCTACCAGTCCTGTCCTAACTGGGCTAATGGCCCTGGGCTAACAGCCCCAACTGGGCTAACAGCTCTAACTGGGCTAATGGCTCGGTCCTTCCTGGGCTAACAGCCCTGTCCTAACTGGGCCAACAGCCTGAACTGGGCTGACAGTCCTACTGGGGCTCCTGAGCTTGGGGACAGACACTCTGGAGTTCGTGTCCTGAATGGAACCACAGTGTGGTTTTGAGGGATGGCAGCACCATGGACTGGAAAGAGCCTTCACTACCTGGCTCAGGTACCTCTTCCCAGGCAGGGAACCAAAACAGCCACCTGAGAGAAAAGAGAGTGGGGGCAGAGCTGCCTGCAGTGGGCTGGGTGTGCAGGATCCCAGCAGCATTTGCTGTGATGCTGCTCCAAACACCTCTGTGCCCCCAGCACCCACATCGAAAAAATGCTGGAGTTTTTCAGAGCAGTTTCCTTCCCCACTGCAACTCAGGCCTGGCTGCCACACCTTCCCCCGGGGTAAAGTCATCACGTGCAGCTTCAGAGGCCTCCAGTGGGGCTGGAGTGTCATCTTCCAGCCTGTCACAGGGCCCTTGTCCTGGGGAGGGAGCCAGGGCTTCCCAGAGGAGGCTGATGAGAGGAGCAGGCACCTCTGTGGCCCCACTGTGGCACAGGCACAGCTTGGCACCAGATGCCCCACGGGGCAGCAACCTGTGACAGTGCCACAGTGACAAGGTGGCAGGGTGTCCCCAGGGCACTCACACACACTCCAGCCACTTTTCTAGCGGTGATTTGCAGCCCTTTGTGCTGCTGGAGCCAGGGAGGGGAGGGATGGGCTGCAGCCAGGTGCTGGCTCCCTCCCAGCCCTCCGTGGGGCTCGGCAGCAGCAGAGGTTGTGCAGATGGAGAGCTGCCAGCAAACGGCGTCCCCAGAGCTCCCAGGCAGGCTGGCAGGTGCTTCCCCAGCTCTGCAGCCAGGGACAGAGCCAGGGGGACACACGGAGCCCTGACACAGTTTTGGAAAGGCTCCTGCTCGCTGTGACCCTGCCCTTCCTGAGCTGGGCACAGTGAAGCATTACCTGGGGTTTTGCATTTTCATCCATTGTCTGCTGCTACAAAACAGCACAACAGGAGCAGGATCTTCCCTCTCCATCACACTTGGCACTGAGTTTGCTCCCCTGGCAGGCACGGCAGCCCCTCCCCAGGCTGGTGTGCCAGGGCTGAGGGCATCTCCCAGCTGCCCTCCACACCACAGCACCACTTCCATGGGAAGCCTGGCAGGGCACAGACACCAGGCACGTGTTTTGGTGCCTGCAGACAATGGGTAAATGGCACACCTGCTGCTGCCAGCTCACTCAGAGCTCACAGCCCCTCCCTGCAGCTCACAGGTGTGACTCGGGTGGCCCCCAGCCCATATTCCCCACTGCACAGCCCTTTGTGCAGCTCCTGCTGCTGCCCCAGCTCCAGCCTGGCTCTGTGCCCTCAAATCTTCCATAGGAGAAAGTCAGAGGCTTTCCAGAGCTCAGTCCCACCACTGACAGGAGCCTTCTGTGCCAGCTGGGATCCCCAGTGAGGTGAGTCAATCAATCACAGAATGTCCTGGCTGGGAGGGACACAGGATCGTCCTGGTCACTCCCAGAGCTCAGTCTCACCATCACAGGAACCTTCTGTGCCAGCTGGGATCTCCAGTGAGGTGAATCAATCAGGGAATCACAGAATGTCCTGGGTGGGAGGGACACCCAGGATCATCCTGGTCAGTCCCAGAGCTCAGTCCCACCATCACAGGAAACTTCTGTGCCAGCTGGGATCTCCAGTGAGGTGAATCAATCAGGGAATCACAGAATGTCCTGGGTGGGAGGGACACACAGGATCATCCTGGCCCTGCACAGACCCCCAGCAGTCCCCCCTGTGCCTCACACCATGGTCCAAACCCTTCTGGAGCTCTGGCAGCCTCAGGGCTGTGCCCATGCCCTGGGAAGTGGGGCTGGCACTGCACTCTGTACCCTAAAGCCAACAGAGCCTCAGCAGCACCCGTGGCTCCTGCCTTTGCCTCCAGCACCAAAGGGGACAGGAACAGCCAGGTCACAGATGTCCCATCCCTGGCAGTGTCCCAGGCCAGGTTGGACAGGCCAGGAGCAGCCTGGGACAGTGGAAGGTGTCCCTGCCATGGCAGGGGTAGAATGGGATGATCTGTAAGATTCCTTCTAACCCAAACCATCGCACACCTCTGTGATGATTTTATGATGATTTCCACCCCACCAACCCCATTTCACAGCAATGGGGACCCTGCAGGGCTCAGAGGACCTGCCAGGAGCCCAGGCTACCTGAGTCTTTAGGCACCTCATTACCAGCTGAGCTAATCCTGCTGTATCAGATGTCCTGCCTGAACATCTGTGCCGCCAGGGGAAGCGGCCACACGTGCAGCACCAGCTCTCCTGAGGCAGGGGGGAGCCTGCCAGGGGCTGGGATCAGAGCTCTCCTCATGTCGGGCTGTTGTAATGAAGTGCCTGGGGAGAGCTACATGAAACAGGGCCCCTCTCATCGGAGAGTCTGTGCACAATAATTGCTGTGCCAAAAGTGGCTCTGCAAGGAGGGGGGAGCCCAGGCCCTCTGTGCAATCCAAGAAGCTCAGGGGGACCTGAGCCATGTCCACAGGTGTGGAGAGATGGGGTGGGATGGTTGGGATGGATGGAGAGCAGAGATCTCTGCAGCCAGGGCTGGGAACTTGTGGGTTATTGCAAAGGGCCTGGGTGCAGGGCCCTGCTGGGAGCTGCCAAACACAGCTCAGAGCAGGGCTGAGAGAAGAGAGGGGGAGAGAGGATGAGAGGGTGAGAGAGTAAAAGGGTAAAAGAGAAAAAGGGTAAGAGGAGTAAAAAGGGTAAGAGAGCAAAGTTCTTGATACAATACCATAAATCTTCTTTTGTGTTGAATACTTTAATTCTCACTAACTAATTTAGTACAAGATACAAATCCTATAGCATTTACATACTATAAGATTAGTACATAACATTTACATACTGCATACATACTAAGATATGTATATAACTATTACATACTCTAAGAACTAGAGTTACTTACAGATATATAATTATATTACTTATATATATTATTTTTTATATATTATATAATATAATATATATTATATTATATAATATATTATATATAATATATATTATATTATATTATATTATATTATATTATATTATATTATATTATATTATATTATATTATTTATATAGATATATAGATATATAGCTATATAGATATAGATATATACTGTATTTACTATAAGAATCATTACATTACCGTACTCTGTTACATTTTAAACCCTACAAACTCCTCTTTGGGCCCCTTCTGCCAAGCCAGCAGGGTCTGCTCTGAGCCTTGGGCCTGTCTGCAAGCAGAGGGAATTGTTTGATCCAAAGGGGATCACCTTCAGCTGGCCATGCCATTGTTTTCCAGTTGTTCAGTAACTGAGGGATCTCAAAGCTTGCTTTCATTTCAATCTGGCTTAGAGTTTCCATATTCTCAAAATCTTTTTCCAGGCAATCATATTTATAAGGCTTTCCTGTTTCATCTTCCCCAACACACGGGGCTGGCAGATGTGACACAGGAGCTGCAGGAAACCTGTGCCCTTCTGGCGTGACAGATGGTGGCCAGGTGGGCTACCCTGGGGTGCCCCAGGTGGCACTGGGTGTCAGCAGGGGGCTGCCAGGGGACACACCTGAGCACAGACACCTGATCCCTGTGTGCACACCCCCGGCTCTCCCAGCCCATGCAGGTGGATTGCCAACATCTGCCCCTCCGTGCCTCAGTTTCCCCATGGGTGCCATGGGGCCCCGGCTCACCTGTGCAGGGTGTGTCCCCCATGCAGCCCAGGTGCACCCCTGACTCAGGCTGGCTCTGCCAGGGGTGCAGCCCTGCTCTGAGCCATCCCTGGCTGCTCACTCCCCTCTCTCTGCCTCCATGAACCCCGGGCTCCATTTCCCTCATTTCCCTCATTTCCCTCATTTCCCAGCCCATCTCCCATGGATCCGCCCCAGCTGCTGCTCCTCGCTCTGCCCTGCACAGCCACATTAAAGGACCCTTTAGTACCTGGGGTTTTGTGGGAACCCAGAACATCCCTCTGGCAGTCCAGGATGGCCAAGACCCCTGCCAGGGGGCTCAGAGACCCTGGGACAGGGCCCAAAGCACCTGTGGGTTTGATTATGACCCATGGAGCAAATTGACAACCTTAGATGAAGATCTGCAAGCCACAACAGTTTAGGTAGAATAATAGTAAAGTTATCACAGAGTGAAAAAGTAGATTTTAGGGTTTTTGGTATGGAGGTTCAGGGGGCAAGATGGAGGGAACTGGGCCTGTCCAGCCTTTCTCCTTCTTCCTGGCCTCCACCTTCTGCTGTGATGGTGGCACTTACAGATTGGTTTAGAGTAGAAGCTCACTGTCTAACACAGGTGATAGGTATTGGGAAGTAATTGTACATATTGTACACATAATTTTTAGTATAAAAGATAACAATACTGCCCTGAGGGTGCCTCTGTCTGTCCTGCTGGATGGACCTCGGCAGGACAGGAGAAAGAATTTTATAGATCAGAAATAATAAACAACCTTGAGACCAAGAAATGAAGAGCTCTGACTCCTTCTTCAAGCACTGGTCTGGGAAAAGAGAATTTCTAACTCTTCTTGGGGTCACTCTGAGCAGCTAAGACCCCAACAGGATTTTATCCCCATGAAGGCACTTACACACTGCAATCAAACACTTCTCAGCTTCCCTCTGAGGACCAGGCAGCCCAGGCACTGCAGTCTCTGCTTTGTCCTGCCCTCACTGACAGGGGCTCCCCTCGGGGCTCCCTCCACCCTGTCACCCTGTGTTTTCAAGGTTTTTTAAGCCTTCTAATGTTCATGTTCTTGTAATCAACTTTTTTTTAATGTATTTTATGTAAATAATTTATTGGTTTGCATTCTTTTCTAGAAAAAGAGAGATTTGATGGACTGTTGGTTTGTCCAGTGTCATTGGAAAGGTAGCACTGTCATCCTCCAATCCACTGTCACTTTTAGAAAGCTATAAATTCACTATAAAAAAACTATAAAAAGTCTGAAATTAAAAACTCTTTTTTTTTACCTTAGAGAGTTGCATGTCTGCCTCGTTTTATTTCATGTCCTGTAACAACACCACCCCACATGGCCCTGCCACAGGGGTCTGTCCTTGCCCTGGAGCAGTCACTCTGCTGCCCTGCAGGGCTCTGCAGCTGAGGGACCTCCCTGTCCCACCTCTGTGTCTTCAGTGTTCCTTGGCCACACAAAAACACAAAAAAACGATACAAAAATGCAGAAAAATGACCAAAAAAATGCACAAAAACGACACAAAAATGCAGAAAAAATGGCACCAAAATGCATCCTTCAGCTCTGCCTGCTGCAGGGACTTCACAGGGAAAGGTCCTGCTCCTCTCTCCATTCCCCAGGAACAGCTCACATCGTGTGCATGGGGAAACTGAGGCAGAGGGCAGCCCTGGTTTATGGTTTTAACTGGAATTAGGGTTTTAACTGGTTTATGATTTTAACTGGTTTAGGGGTTTAACCGGTTTAGGGTTTTAACTAGGTTTAGGAGGGTTTTAACCAGTTTAGGGTTTTAACTGCATTATGGTTTTAACCAGTTTAGGGTTTTAACCAGTTTAAGGTTTAACCGCTTTATGGTTTTAACCAGTAGATGGTTTTAACCAATTCATGGTTTTAACCAGTAGATGGTTTTAACCAATTCATGGTTTTAACCAGTTTAGGGTTTTAACTGGTTTAGGGGGGTTTTAACCAGTTTAGGGTTTTAACTGGTTTAGGAGGGTTTTAACCAGTTTAGGGTTTTAACCACTTTATGGCTTTAACCAGTTTCTGGCTTTAACCAGTTCAGGGTTTTAACCGCTTTATGGTTTTAACCAGTTTATGGTTCTAGGAGGAGCCCCTGGTGCCCCAGCTCCTTGGCAGAGGGCTCAGCCCCTGTCCCAGCCCTCCCTTGCCCCCCTGCTCAGCCCAGCCTGGCAGGGTGGCAGCTGTCACCCTCCTGTCACCCCCCTGTCACATCCATCCCGTGCATCCGGCCCAGGGTGCCTGCGCATGATTGACTGGGAGAGGAGAAGGCAAAACAACCAAAGGGCACCTGAGGAGCGGCAGTGCCAGCTCCTGACAGCTGCCACAGCCTCCCCCCGGCTCGCAGCACGCACAGCTCCCCCCGTGTGACACTTGTCTGTCTCTGGCAGCTGGCAGCAGTCACCCTGCAGGTCCCCACGGGAGGGGATGGATGCAGCCAGGCCTGGGCAGCCCACGAGTGTGGGAGAGATGGGGGTAGGATGGAGGGAGAGGAGAGATCTCTCAGGCCCACCTGTATCATAGCTGTCTGTAAAAAGTGTGTGGTTTTTAATAAAATTGCATTTGCCTTCTGAAGCCCGTGGAGTCTCTGTGTGCTTTATTCACCCATGCTCAATTCAATAGTGACAGACACAGGCCAGGGATCAGTGGGGAGAAACTTCTGCACGGGCAGGGAAGGTCCTGAGCTAGTGAGGGACAGCCCTGCCCATGGCAGGGGCTGGAATTAGATGATCTTCGAGGTCACTTACACAAACTGCTCTATGATTCCATGACCTGCAGCTGCTTGCTGCAGAGACAAGGCCTGGCTTTGCCTGCAGGTGCTTCCGGGTGACCATTCCTGGCCAGGATGGGGCTCCATGGGTGTCTTGGTTTGGAAAGACAGGAGTCTGCTAAGGAAGGCAGGAGCCTCCCCTGAAATGGAGAATGTAAACCATCTCCCACCCCTCCAAATTGCTATAAATTTTAATTTAAGGGGCTCTCAGGCAAAAATATGGGAGCAGGAATAACAGCTCTTTAATAGAGAAGAAAATAAAAGGATAAAATAAACAATGCATTGCACTAAACCAACACTGGCAGAGTCAGAACCCAAGCTGACACCCTGTGGGTCAGGCTGGTGGCAGCAGTGCCATTGGAATTGTGGCTCAGCCCTCCTGCAGGGTCAGGGCTGGTTCTGCTGGAGCAGGGATCCTGGAGAAAGGTGCAGTCTCTGCCTCTGCAGATGCAGGGCAAGAGGCAGCTGCTGTTCCTCTGGGCAATGCAGTGCAGGAGCCGTGCTGGTGTTGCAGAATCTCCAGATTCTATCCGGGTAGGAATGCTTGGCTCCTCCCTCTGGGCTCCCATCTCCCAATGGGATGCTGTAGTTCTTATCAGCCCTGCAGGGACATTCCAGAGCTGTTATCAGCAGGTGTCCCCTCCTGAGGGAGGTGTGAATGTGGTCACTCAGAGAGAGAGATAAGGCAAAATGCCCACTTGACAAAGGTAATCTTCCATACAGATGGTAATTGAAAACATCTTGCATTGGAGTTTTCAACAGTGAGCTCTCCTGTGCCATGGGCAGAGGTCTGCTCCTGTCTCAAGGCCTTGCAGGATAAACTGTAGAAATAATGGCAGAGGATTACAGTGAGGAGGCACCTGCCAGGACCTGCCAGGACCTGAGTGCTCTGTTTGCAGCCTCAGAGATAAACTGGGGCCAAGGAAAGCACAGCTGCACTCAGTGGTTTCAAAGTCTGGATGTGCTGGAACAGA
Source organism: Geothlypis trichas (assembly GCA_009764595.1). Taxonomy (NCBI): domain Eukaryota; kingdom Metazoa; phylum Chordata; class Aves; order Passeriformes; family Parulidae; genus Geothlypis; species Geothlypis trichas. Next base: position 2,199,100 of record CM019924.1, on the reverse strand, counting down.
GTCAACAGCTTCTGTCAGTGATCTTTAAGGTCCCTTCCAACCCAAACTTCTTTTGTGCATTGTCAAGGACTGAGAGAGTGCCTGGGTCAGGAATGGGGTGGCCAGCAGGAGCAGGGAGGTCATTCTGCCCTGCACTGGTGAGGGCACACCCTGAGTGCTGTGTCCAGCTCTGGGCCCTCAGTGTGGGAAGGACATTGGGACACTGAGGCCATCCAGAGGAGGCAATGAGGCTGGAGAGGGGCTGGGAACACAAACCCTGAGAGGAACCCCTGAGGGAGCTGGGGGTGCTCAGCCTGGACAAAAGAACACTCAGGGCTGCCCCCATCACTCTGCAGCTCCTGAAAGGTGCCTGTGCTCAGCTGGGGCTGGGCTCTGTCTGCAGGCACTGACACAACCAGAGCACACAGCCTCGAGCTGCCCCAAGGGAAATACAGGGTGGATATCAGGAAAAGGATTTTTACAGAAAGGTGATAAAGTTCTGGAATGTTCTGCCCGGGGAGATGGTGCAGTCCCCATCCCTGGGGGTGTTTAACAAAGCCTGGATGTGGCACTGGGTGCCAGGGTTGAGTTGAGCTGTTGGGGCTGGGTTGGACTCGATGATTTTGAAGATCTCTTCCAACCCAGTGATTCTGGGAATTCTTTGAATTCTGTAAATTCTGTGAGACACTTGGGACCCACAATCTTTGGCTCCCTCTGGAAAAGCAGCACAAGAACAAACCCTTGGAGAACCAGGACTCACCTGGCAGGATGGGACAGACCTTGCTGGGGTGCCCAGAAATCTCCTCCATCAGATTTCTGTGTGGGAAACTCTTGGCTGATCTGCTGGAGTCTCCAGGAGGTTGGGGAGGTTTCAGTGATGGGGAACTGCAGGAACACAAACCAGAGCCAGACCTGCTCAGGATGGGCTCCCCAGCCATGGAAAAGGAGCATGGAAGGAGCCCCTGGATCCTGGATTCCTGCTCCTGGTCCAGCTTCTCCTCCCTCTGTGAATGCCTGAGCTGGGAGCAAGAGCCAGAGGTCACCTGGAGGAGGGGGAACAGGTAGGGCTGTGGGAGGAGGCATTTCTGAGCTGCTCTGGCACAGGTGAGGCTGGGAACACCCTCAGGGGCTGGTTGGCTTCATCTCCAGGGGGCTTAGTGCTCTGTGTGTGAGCATGAAGCAAATGTCACTGCAGGCAGGCATTCCAAGATAAAATTGGTGTTAATAATAATGATTATGATAATGCTGCCACCAAAAATAACTGTGCAGACAGAGGGCAGGGATGGCCTGGATTCTGACAAATGTCTGTGCTTGGAGAGCTGCAGCCAGATTGGGTTTGGGAGCTGGGAAGGGGCTGAGCCTGGAGCAAAGGAGGCTCAGGGGGGCCCTTGTGGCTCTGCACAGCTCCTGCCAGGAGAGGGAACAGCCTCAGGCTGGACCAGGGTTGGATATTAGGCAGAATTTCTTCACTGAAAGGGTGGTCAGGCTTTGGAAGGGGCCTCAATCACCATCCCTGGAGAGGAAATGAGTGGATGTGACACTCAGTGCTGGTGACAAGGTGGGGAATGGTCACAGGTTGGACTCGATGGTCTGGGAGGGCTGCTCCAGCCTCAGGGACTCTGTGATTCTGTGATTCTGTTTGGGCTGGGCAGGTCTGCCTGGGCTCTGGCTCTGCTGCCCAGCAGCTGCAGCCCTGGGGCTTCCTGAGGCACTTTTCACAGCACTGATGCAGCTCTGGAAACAGCCAGAAAATGCACTGGCACCTCTGGAAGCCTCTGGGATTGATTTCAGGAAATTGTCACGAAGGCAGGAGCTGTGCTTAGTCACATAAGGGGCTGATTCTGGGGTCTTTGTGGGAACCTATGATGGAAAAGGGGGCTGGGGCTCTTTCTTCTTCCAGACCCCTCTGCCTCATCCTCCCCACCACAGGTGATCACCCTGCAGTTAGCTCAGAACCCTGGATCCCAGAATGGTTTGGGTTGGAGGGTTAAAGCTCAGCTCAGAGAATTTTGGAATCCCAGAATGGTTTGGGCTGGAAGCTCAGCTCAGAGAATCCTGGAATCCCTGAAAGGTTTGGGTTGGAGGGGTAAAGCTCAGCTCAGAGTATCCTGGATCCCAGAATGGTTTGGGCTGGAGGATTAAAGCTCATCTCAGAAAATCCTGAATCCCAGAATGGTTTGGTCAGGAGGAATGAAGCTCATCCCAGAGAACCCTGGAATCCCAGAAGGGTCTGGGCTGGAGGGTTAAAGCCCAGCTCAGAGAATCTTGGAATCCCAGAATGGTTTGGGCTGGAAGGTTAAAGCCCAGCTCAGAGAATCCTGGATCCCAGAATGATTTGTGCTGGAGGGTTAAAGCTCAGCTGAGAGAATCCTGGAATTCCAGAAAGGTTTAAATTGGACAATTAAAGCTCACTTCAGAAAATCCTGGAATCCCTGAAAGGTTTGGGTTGGAAGTTAAAGCTCAGCTCAGAGAATCGTGGATCCCAGAATGGTTTGGGTTGGAGGATTAAAGTTCATCCTAGAGAATCCTGGAATCCCAGAAGAGTTTGGGTTGGAGGGATAAAGCTTAGCTCAGAGAATCCTGGATCCCAGAATGGTTTGGGTTGGAGGATTAAAGCTTAGCTGAGAGAATCCTGGATCCCAGAATGGTTTGGGCAGGAGGGCTAAAGCTCAGCTCAGAGAATTCTAGAATCCCAGAAAGGTTAGGTTGGAAGTTAAATCTCATCCCAGAGAATCCCGAAATCCCAGAAGGGTTTGGGTTGGAAGTTAAACCTCATCTCAGACAATCTTGGGATCCCAGAAAGGTTTGGTTTGGAAGGTTAAATCTCATCCCAGAGAATCCTGGATCCCAGAATGATTTGGGCAGGAGGGCTAAAGCTCAGCTCAGAATCCTGAATCCCAGAAAGTTTTGGGCAGGAGGGTTAAAGCTCAGCTCAGAATCCTGAATCCCAGAAAGGTTTGGGCTGGAAGGTTAAAGCTCATCCCAGGGAATCCTGGATCCCAGAAAGGTTTGGGTTGGAGGATTAAAGCTCAGCTCAGAATCCTGAATCCCAGAAGGGTTTGGGCTGGAAGGTTAAAGCTCAGCTGAGAGAATCCTGGATCCCAGAAAGGTTTGGGTTGGAGGGTTAAAGCTCAGCTCAGAATCCTGAATCCCAGACTGGTTTGGGCTGGAGGGTTAAAGCTCAGCTCAGAATCCTGGATCCCAGAATGGTTTGGACAGGAGGATTAAAGCTCAGCTCAAAATCCTGAATCCCAGACTGGTTTGGGCTGGAAGGTTAAAGCTCATCCCACCCCCCTTCCACAGACAGGCACACCTTCCACCATCCCAGGCTGCTTTCATCCAGCCTGCCCTTGAACACTTGCAGGGCTGGGGGGCTGCAATTCCCTCTCATTACTACCCAGTGCAGAGCAGGAGGATTTTTGCCATTGCCTCGGAGCGAGTGTGCTCTTAAGTTTCTTCCAAGACTCACACCAGGGCCGCTTCTCTGCATGTGTGGTCTCTTGGACTGCGTAGAGCTCATAAATAAATAAGGAGAAAAGTTCTTAATCTTCATTCGAAAGCTCCTGGTATCACAATGCTGCTGCACAAAAGCCATCTTATTAGCCCCAAGTGCAAAATGCTGCCTTTTCTTGCAGAAGCTCATTAATTGCAGGTCACCATTCAACAAGAAAGATGAGGCACTTGAGTTCTTCAGGCTCTCATTAGCCACCGAGCTGAACAGTATGTGTGAAATTAACAGTCACCTGAGTACCTCTATAATTTCATAATTATTAGGCCTAATGGGTTAGTCTCTGCCAAATGGTTTTAACTCCTTCCTAGCCAGAGCAGGGAATCGCATGAGATGCCAAGGTTGGCGCATTTCACGAGTTTTATAACCATTTAACAGCTTTTCTTGTGGAAATAATAATAAGGAGAGGAAGTTTCCAGGATCATGTACTGTTTGCATTTTTTAACATATGTTTAGCTTTTAATTATTCATATCCAGCGCGCCAAGGAAGCAGATAGCCTGTATCCCAGAGAGTGGGTGAAAGAGCTTTCTCTGCAAAGGGATTTTAATTGGTTTTAAAATGTGTTCTGCGTGTGTGTTTATATTTGCGTGTGCGTGTGAGAGCCGAGCCTTTGGTTTCTCTTCTCCTTGATGATTACATTACATTATTTCCCGTCTCTTACATTTTTATTTATCTTAGGCTTAAAAAGCAGAATCAGAGCTGAGATTTCTGTCTCTGCTTTTGAACTCGAGAAGCTTGGAAATGGCACTGCCTTTTAATGGGGATTTTCTCCTACTTGAATCCAGCCCGGAGGGGAAGGCTGCCTCTCACCTCCATCACTAATTGTTTTTCTTGTGGTTTGTCTCACAGTCCGCAGCGTGGGCGTCTCATTCCAGGTGGGAATAAACACAGCAAACCCCCCCCCAAATTTGGGGTGAGCTGGTGGGGGGCTGTGACCCCGTGGAAATCACATTATACCCACTGGGCACTCACTCTATGGAAAACCAGCCCTTCCCTCCCTGCATCCTTTCAATCTGGACACAGGCACAGGGCACAGCAAAAACCTCCAAATTTGGGGTGAGCTGGTGGGGGGCTGTGACCCCTTGGCCATCTCATTGCACCCCTGGCCCCCCACCCCATGGAAAACCTGCCCCTTCCCTCCCTGCATCCATTCAATCTGGACACAGGCACAGGGCAGGTATTCCACCTGTCCCAAACATTCAGATTTGATATCCGGGACTTAAATTTGCTTTTAAAATCATATTGCATTTAAAATCACCACACCCACTGCAGAATGGGTTATACTGGGGATGCTGACCTCTCTCCGGGATATAAATCCCTTCCCCACTGCAGAATGGGTTATACTGGGGATGCTGAGCTCTCCCCTGGGATATAAATCCCTTTCCCATTGCAGAATGGGTTATACTGGGGATGCTGAGCTCTCCTCCAGGATATAAATCCCTTCCCCACTGCAGAATGGGTTATACTGGGGATGCTGAGCTCTCCCCTGGGATATAAATCCCTTCCCTCTGCAGAATGAGTTATACTGGGAATGCTGAGCTCTCCTCCAGGATATAAATCCCTTTCCCTCTGCTTTCAGCCCTGATGGGCCCTTAGCAGTGATGAGAGGACACAGAGTGACAGCAGCAGGCCCAGGAAAGAGCTTAATGCTTGGACTGATGATCTTGGAGGGCTTTTCCACCCCTGATGACTCTGTGAGCTGTCTGAAGTCCCCTCAGAGCCCTGTTTGCAGGAGGGGATGGTTTCTGGAGGCATTTCCCACCTCGTGCTGGGGCTGGGGACAGGAACAGGGACCAAGGAGGATTTTGGCTGCCCTGGACTGCCCAGCTGAGCTCAGGTGGGACCTGCTCTCACCTGGAGCAGCACAGCACAGCCCTGAGAGTGACAAACACAGCCTTGCTTGGTGACAAGAGGTGGCCTTGTGATGGTGCAGCTGCAGCCCTCAGCTGTGCCAGCCTCAGCCCACAGCCCCTGTGCTCTTCAACTCAGCATCTGCAGGTTTGGGGTGTTGGATTTCTGGCTGATGCTGTCCTGGGATTTGTTCTCATTATGAAGCTTAGGAAGGGGGGCTTGGGGTCTGAGTGAGGGGAGCAGGGACCTCCCAAGGGCTGTGGAACAGCAGGTCTGTGCCCTGATAGCCAGGATAGGAGCTCCTGTGGCAGCAGCAGGAACACAAGGTTCTCTGCAGTGAGAGCAGGGATGGGCACAGGACAGCAGGGATGGGCACAGGACAGCAGGGATGGGCACAGGACAGCAGGGATGGGCACGGGACAGCAGGGATGGGCACGGGACAGCAGGGATGGGCTCCTATGGAGAGGAGGGATGGGTTCATCAGGAGAGCAGGGATGGGCTCCCCAGAATGGCAGGGATGGGGACAGGACAGCAAGGATGGGTTCATCAGGAGAGCAGAGATGGGCTCCTTGGGGAGCAGGGAAGGATTCCTCAGGACAGCAGGGATGGGCAGAGGACAGCAGGGATGGGCACGGGACAGCAGGGATGGGCACGGGACAGCAGGGATGGGCTCCTATGGAGAGGAGGGATGGGTTCATCAGGAGAGCAGGGATGAGTTCATAAGGAGAGCAGGGATGGGCTCTGCAGTGAGAGCAGGGAAGTTCCTCAGCACAGCAGGGATGGGCTCCTCTCAATGAGAGCAGGGATGAGTTCATCAGGAGAGCAGGGATGGGCACAGGACAGCAACGATGGGTTCCCCAGGAGAGCAGGGATGGGCAGAGGACAGCAGGGATGGGCAGAGGACAGCAGGGATGGGCAGAGGACAGCAGGGATGGGCAGAGGACAGCAGGGATGGGCTCCTCAGGAGAACAGGGATGGGCACAGGATAGCAGGGATGAGTTCCTCAGGACAGCAGGGATGGGCTCCTCAGGACAGCAGGGATGGGTTCCCCAGGACAGCAGGGATGGGTTCCTCAGGACAGCAGGGATGGGTTCCCCAGGACAGCAGGGATGGGCTCCCCAGGACAGCAGGGATGGGCTCCTCAGGACAGCAGGGATGGGTTCCTCAGGACAGCAGCCAGCTGGGAGATCTGCAGGCCACCAGAAAAGACCAAGGCCAGGTCAGCAGCTTGGCTGGAGCCCAGATCCAGCCCCATGAGCTAATCCCAGCTCTGCCTGTGCTGGCAGATCAGGGCTGGGAGGAGGAGGGAGGGTCTTCCTTCACTGGAGGTGCTGGAGAAACGTCTCCTTCGATGATATTTCACCTTACCTCTCCTTGCCACATCTGTCAACTTCTGCTAATTACCGAGTTTGCTATCACCCTCTGCACTGATGTGAAGGGTAGGGAAAACAGAAAAAGGAGGTTAAGGGATTCTACAATTATAAATGATGTCTGGCAGGCTAAGGTACCATATAATGCATTATAAGCACTTAAAAAGCTAACCCATTCTGTCTTCTTTCTTTGGCATAAATAATGGCTTTTTTATGAATAAATCATGCAGCCAAGGTCTCTGAAAATAGCAGGAACCTGGAGCAGAATGTCTCCATCCTCATTTTTGCTAGGACAGCAGAGAAGTCAGCAATCCACTCCATCACCACTGATAAACTGGGGCGAGTGCAACTCCCAGTAATGAAATAGGGAGATAAAGTTTGGGGAGGGCGAGCAGGGCACTGGGATATTTGTGCCAAAGCACCGACTGCACCCGGGCTCCAAATGAAACATAATGGACTCAAGGAGATAAGCATTTTTTTCCTGCCCCATGAATAAAGCAAGACCTCATAACTCACAGACAGGCAAAGCTGCCAGCAACTTAAAAGTGCTTCCTTCTGCTTCTGGTTTGTGTTTCCTTTTAATGAAGCTGCTCCAAAGCCGAGGGGGAGCTCAGAAGTGGGGCTGGAAGCAAAGGCTGCCTGTGCTCGTGTGGAGCCCGGCTGGCTGCGGAGGGCTGGGTGGGCTGGGAGGGAGATGGGGAAGACTGGGTGGGCTGGGTGGTGGTGGGGAAGGCTGGGAGGGCACTGAGAGGGCACTGGGGTGGGCTGGGAGGGAGCTGGAATGGGCTGGGTGGGCCAGGAGGGTGGTGGAGAAGGATGGGAGGGCACTGGGGTGGGTGGGTGGGTGGTGGGGAAGGTTGGGAGGGCACTGGGGTGGGGTGGGAGGGCACTGGGAGGGTGGTGGAGAGGGATGAGAGAGCACTGGGAGGGCACTGGGATGGGTGGCTGGGCAGTGGGGAAGGCTGGGAGGGCACTGGGATGGGCTGGGAGGGCACTGGGATGGGCTGGGAGGGCACTGGGATGAGTGGGTGGGCTGGCTGGGCAGTGGGGAAGGCTGGGAGGGCACTGGGATGAGCTGGGAGGGAGCCACAGCCACTCAGTCCTCGCACAAAGAGCTCACTTGCAGCTGCCTGGGCAGGGAAGGAGCTCCTGGAGGTCCTGAAGGTCCTGAAGGTCCTCCTGCCCTGCCAGGATAGGAGGTCCTGGAGGCTGTTCTGCCCTGGCAGGGTAGGAGGTCCTGGAGGTTCTCCCAGGGTATGAGGTCCTGCAGGTCCTGAAGGTCCTGCTGCCCCACCAGGGTGGAAGGTCCTGGAGGTCCTGCCAGGGTGGGAGATCCTGGAGGTCCATCCAAGGTGGGTGGTCCTGAAGGTCCTGCTGCCCTACCAGGGTGGAAGGTCCTGCCAGGGTGGGAGATGCTGGAGGTACTTCCAAGGTAGGTGGTCCTGCAGGTCCTGCTGCCCTGGCAAAGTTGGAGGTCCTGGAGGTCCTGCCAGGATGGGATGTCCTGGATATCCTGGAGGTCCTGCAGCCCTGCACAGGGAGGGACATCCTGGAGGTCCTGCCAGGGTAGGAGGTCCTGGAGGTCCTACCAGGGTAGGAGGTCCTGGAGGTCCCACAGGCCTGCCAGGGTGGACACCCTGCCTGTGCTCGGTGCTGAGGAGTTCCTGGGGCACAGGGGCTCTGCTCAGCCCTGGCTGTGTCTGCATTGGCTGTTTCCCCCTCCAAAGGGTCTCTCCTCTTCGGGCAGGTGGGCACTCACCCAATCCTCTTCCCACCTCCCTGGTGAGGCTAGGACCACCCAGAGGGACCCACATCAAGGCAGGGCTGTGGGTTTGGAGCTGCCTTGCTCAGGGTCAGGCTCCCTGTGCTCCCCACACCAGTCCCCTGCCCCAGGCACAGCCCACCCTCCTCTTTCTGGGAGATCAGTGGGGAGAAGCTCATCCCTAAAAACACATCCCATGTGGGTGTGGGGCAGGGGAGCCTCCCTCCTCACCCTGCAGCACGTGGGGATGGGACTCACACCCACCCTGGCACCTGGAGCATCTCCTGCAGGTGCCGAGCAGGGCTGGGGCCCCAGCACACTCCTGTGCATGAGCCAAGGCTGTCAGAACCTTGGAAGGACCTCAGGGCTGGGCAGAGCTCCCACAGCACCCCCTGAGCTGCAGTAGCAGCTGCCAGAGCCTGCACAGACCATGGACAGAGGGACTCCAGCCCTGCTCCTGCCCATGGCTGGAGAAACCCACACAGGGGGAGTGGGGACAGCCCTGAGAACGGATGGGGACACTGGTGTCACCCCCTCAGCTCTGAGCAGCCCTTGTTCCTGCTGGGACACACAATTCCCCTGCAGCCTTCACCTTCCAGGACCTGCAGCCTTCACCTTCCAGGACCAAGGGCTGAGTTTGGCACTGATTGCACAGGGCAGGGGAGCCAGGAGCAGCCAGGAGAGCCAAGAATGTCCAGGAGAGGAGCTCCTTATCAGGGAGGGGGCTCTGTGTTCCCAGCAGGGCTGAGCACCTGCCAGGTGTGTCTGCAGCACAGCCCAGCCTGGCACCAAGGGCACCAAGGGCACTGACAGGAGCCAAGGTGTCTGCTGGCACAGAGCTCTGCCTTGCCCACCTGGCTGTGGCCCCACAGGTCCTGCCAGGGAAGGATTTTTGAGGGTCCAGCTTGGTGCTGATGGGTTTTGGGGAGGAGGACTCAGAGGGCATCACCTGCAGTGCTCAGCACAGTCCCAGCCTGGCAGAGCTTCCTGCAGCACCCCAGAAAAGCTGAACTCCCCAGAATCACCCAGAATCACCCAGAATCCTGCAGAATCCCGCAGAACCATGGACTTAATCAGCAGCCAGAGTCCCTGCCCTGGGGCTGGGATTAAATCCTGGATTCCCCAGGAGCCGCTGCTGGGCTGGGGCTGGGCAGGGGAGGGAAGGACAAAGCTCCAGCCTGTCCTTGGAGGAGGATGAAGGGCAGATGGAGGGGAATGAGCAGGGAAAAAGGCACTTAGAAAGGACCTCAGACAAGGAGCTGGAGTGCCAGCTCATCCCACTGCCAGAGGGCAGGGTCAGCTGGGACATTCAGCTGTGGCTGCCCCTGGAGCCCTGGCAGTGCCCAAGGCCAGGCTGGACATTGGGGCTGGCAGCACCTGGCACAGTGGAAGGTGGCCCTGGGCTGCAATCAGCTGCCATTGAAGATCCCTTCCCACCCAAACCACTCTGGCATTCACATTCCTCAATCCAGCATGGAAACCAGCACCAAAAGCCATTGCAGCCAATGGAGAAAGGAAAGGAAAGAATGATTGCCTGGCTGGTTGCAGGTGCCCCCAGTGCCATTTCCCACAGGGGGTTTGTAGCCTGGCAAGGCCTGGTTAGAGAGGTTTGGGCTGTGCCAGGGTGCCCAGAGCAGCTGTGGCTGCCCCTGGAGCCCTGGCAGTGCCCAAGGCCAGGCTGGAGCCCCTGGGACAGTGGGAGGTGTCCCTGCCATGGCAGGGGTGGGATGGGATGATCTGGAAGGTCCCTCCCAACCCGTCCATTCCCCTGTTCAGTGATTAGGGCTGTCCTGAGCAGGGCCAAACACAGGGACGCCTTTGCCCAGGTGTCCCCAGTGCCTTGGGGGGAGGCAGCACCTGGCCCTCCAGCCCTGGGCACACCTGGCACTCTGCTCTGTCAGGACCTGTTCTCTGGGCACATCCTGCCAACCTGCCCGAGCAGGGAATGGCCCCCTAGAGCGACCCTCTGCCCAATTATTGTGGGGGACGAGCTCAGAGAGAGCTCAGCAGCGATGGGCACAGCCCCAGAGCCCCCTGTGCCCATCCTGCAGCTGTGGCACGCTCAGCCTCCAGCACCTGCTGCCAGGGGCTCCAGCTGGAGCTGCTCTCCCTGTGAGCCCCTCCTCAGCTGGCGGCTCACCAAACCCTCGGGGGTGGGAGGAGCAGCCGCGAGATCTGAAACCACCCGAGGGGTGTGCGGGGCAGGATCAGCCACACCTGGGCAGAACACACAGACAGAGACAGACACACAGACAGACAGACACACACACACAGACACACACACAGACAGACACACAGACAGACACACACAGACAGACACAGAGACACAGACAGACACACACAGAGACACAGACAGAGACACACAGACAGACAGACAGACAGACAGACACACACACAGACACACGGACACACACACAGACAGACACACAGACAGACAGACACACACACACACACAGACACACACACAGACACACACACAGACACACACACAGACACAGACACACACAGAGACACAGACACACACACACACACAGAGACACACACAGACAGACACACACACAGAGACACACACGGACACAGACACACACAGAGACACACACACAGACACAGACACACACAGAGACACAGACACACACACACACACAGACACACACACAGAGACACACAGACAGGCACACACACACAGACACAGAGACACAGACACACACACAGAGACACACAGAGACACACACACAGAGCCACCTCCCTCTGGGGACACCGGGCTGGGCACAGCCCTTGGCACACCCTGGCACACCCAGGTGCTCACAGGATGGGGATGGAGGATCTCAGCCCTTCCCCAAGGTCTCCACACTTCCCCTGCACACCCTTCCCTCTCTTTTTCCTGGGGACAGGAAACCTTGTATGTGCAGAACACTGGGCTGGGCACACCCTTGGCACAGCCCTGGCACACCCAAGGCTGCAGTGCTGCTCTCACAGGCTGGGGATGAAGGATTTTTGCACTTCCCCAGCATCTCCACGCTTCCCCTATGCACCTTTCTCTCTCTTTTTCCTGGGGACAGGAGACCTTGTATGTGCAGAACACTGGGCTGGGCACACCCCTGGCACACCCAGGTGCTCACAGGCTGGGGATAGACGATCTTTGCCCTTCCCCAAGGTCTCCACACTCCCCATCACACCCTTTTCTCTCTTTTCCTGCAGGCAGTGAAGGTTTCCTGGGCACAGCCCCTCCTGCCCAGCCTGCTCTCGCTGTGCCAGCCCTGCAGCCCCTGCCCAGGGGTGCCAGGGAGGATGAGGAGCATCCTCAAGCAGCTCTGCCTGCCCTGGTTTGGCTCCTCCTGGCAGCCCCAGGCCAGGTGGCTGGGTTCCTTCCTTGGGCTTCGTTCAGCACGAGCAGCTTGTGCTGTTTCTCCTCCTCCCTGGGGTGGGCTGCTCATTTTTGCCCCATAAGACAATGCCCTTTTTCAAAAACAAAGAAATTATAAAGTACATATGAACATATGGTAACATATATTGCAGGCTGCCTATGTGGCCAATTCTCTGTATGTTACCATATGGTGCCAAGTATTTAGCAAAA
>CM019924.1:2086049-2186555 GCA_009764595.1 Geothlypis trichas | reverse complement strand
CCTGGTGCCCAGCCTGTAATCACACAGCTCCTGGCACACCTGGAACCCAAAGCTCACCTTTCCTTGGCGAGCTGAAGCAGTGGATTACACCAGGGATTTTTTTCACGTCTTATCTTTGCACCTTTACCTCATTTCATATTCAATTTTTAAGCTTTGCCAAGGCTCCTTTTGTCCTTTCCCTAATTCCTGCTGCCTTTTAACATGTCTCAGCTCGTGCATCCCCCTGGCCCAGCTTCCCCCCAGCTCTGGGGGCTCTCAGCCCCCTTTGCAGCTACTCAGGGCTGGGCTGGGAGGGTGGGAGGCAGTGAGATTCTCACTCCACGTGCAGCAGGAGCACGCTGGGCTGCTGCAGATCCTCTGCCTTCCCTCCTGCACGCTCTGCTCCCATTCCAGGCCACCTCCAGTCCCACCCTTGCCGAGGGCTGGCCACCTTTGTGATCGATGACAGCGCTGGTAGTTATTCTTGTCAGGAGAAGGTTAATTGCACCTCCTGCCTGGGGGCACCAGCTGATCTCCGCGGGGGCTGGGGAGGCATTTTCTGCCTGTGCTCAGCGTTTCCCCAGCCCACAGGCTGCAGGATGCAGGGATGGACCATGTGCTGGAGCATCAGGTGCTGCAGGGCAGGGGGAGCAGGGGAGCTCTGGTGTGACCCTGCTGTATGGGGGAATTAGGGGAGCTCTGTATGACCCTGCTGTCAGTGGGGATTAGGGGAGCTCTGTGTGACCCTGCTGTCCATGGAGAATTAGGGGAGCTCTGTATGACCCTGCTGTCAGTGGGGTTTAGGGGAGCTCTGCTGTGACCCTGCTGAATGGGGGAATTAGGGGAGCTCTGCTGTGACCCTGCTGTCCATGGGGTTTAGGGGAGCTCTGTATGACCCTGCTGAATGGGGGAATTAGGGGAGCTCTCTGTGACCCTGCTGTCCATGGGGTTTAGGGGAGCTCTGTATGACCCTGCTGAATGGGGGAATTAGGGGAGCTCTCTGTGACCCTGCTGTCAGTGGGACATTAGTGAGGACTGCTCTGACCTTGCTCTTGGGGGCTTTAAGCTCTGCTGTGACCCTGCTGTATGGAGGAATTAGGGGAGTTCTGTGTGACCCTGGTGTCAATGAGGCTTTAGGGAGGACTACTCTGACCCTGCTCTTGGGGGCTTTAAGCTGTACTGTGACCCTGCTGTCCATGGGGTGTGCAGGTGTCATACCCCACACAGTGATGCTGTTCCAGGTTGGATCACTCCCCACCCTCTGGGATGTGGTGGGAAGGAACCCCCAACACACCCTCCCAGCATGATGGGCTGTCTTGGGGTCACCCTGGCATCCCTAGCCTGGCATGGGGACCCAGGGGCTGCAGGACAGAGGGACACGTGTCCCTGGAGCAGTGATGGCTGAGCCTGCTGTGGCTCTGTGTGGCAGAGGGATTTTATGGCTCCTGGCTGCCATGGGGATGAAGCCTGCACAGATCCCAGCAGTGAGGGCAGAGGGGCTGCAGGGCTGTGATCCCTGCACAGATCCCAGCAGTGAGAGGGCAGAGGATGCCAGGCTCTGCTCCTTGCTGTGTCCCAACAGTGAGGGGCAAAGGATGCCAGGCTGTGCTCCCTGCACAGAGGATGCCAGGCTGTGCTCCCTGCACAGATCCCTGCAGTGAGAGCAGCAGAAACTCCTGGGCTGTTCTCCCTGCACAGCTCCCAGCCAGCAGCAGCTCCCACCCTGGGCTCTGCTGGCCAAGGGAGTCAGGACAGGATTTGATCTCCCACATTGCAAGGGCAGCACTGGAGCAGAACTCTGCTGCTGCAGAGACCTCTGTGGCTTGCAGAAACATGGTCTGTCTGTCTGTGAACTGCCCTGCTCCCCTTCCTGCCCATTCCCATCCATCCCTTTTCCCTCTCTTTCTCACTCTTGCAGGTCTGCAGGTCTGTCTGTCTGTCTGTAAGCTGCCCTGCTCCCCTTCCAGCCTGTTCCCAGCCATCCCACCCCCCATTTTCCTTCTCTTTCTCACACTTGCAGGTCTGTCTGTCTGTCTGTGTGTCTGTGAGCTGCCCTGCTCCCATTCCTGCCCGTTCCCAGCCATCCCACCCCCCTTTCCCCTCTCTTTCCCACTCCTGCATTCACAGTCTGTGCCCATGGCCTGTCTGCAGCCTGGTGTGTGACCTACTTACACACAGAGCCCCAGCTCTTGCCTTTTCTCCCTTTTCTCTCCTGAACAATGCAGGGCCCTGCTGCCCCCCCTGCTCCTGCTCAATGCCAGCTCCAGGGGCCTGTCCTGAGCCCCCCGTGCCACTGCCACCCCTGCTGGGTGTGCAGCCCCCTCCCAGGATGGCCTCAGCCTGCTGTTAACACCTTGCATGGAGCCTCTTAATGCCTTAGGATTTCAGCTTTTCTATTTTTCAGATCCTGCCCTGCATTAGTGCAAAACTCTGTACTCCATATAGAGTTTTACTGTCCTCACATGTTGGTCAGATAAAACAATTCCTCCAGGCTTGAGGTTCAAAGACACCCTACAGCCTCAGGCCCAAAAAAGTATTAATAAGAGTGAATTGGGGGGAGCAAACTGGAGGTAAATGACTTCATTAATTGAAGCTGTAATTGGAGAATTAACCCCTGATATGTGAAGGGAACAAACTTATATTTGTCTGAAAAACTGGTGACCATTGGGTGCAGCCTCTGAGAGGCTTTGGCTGCCCAGGGTGTATCTGTTGAAGGCCTTTAATAAAAATCCACTTTATTCTCTTAATCTTGCCCAGCCTCTCTTCTAGGTACCCACCCCAGGCACCATCCAGGGGATGCCCAGACTGCCTGAGGCCAGCAAGGGCAGCAGGGAGCAGAGCTGGGGCTGCTCAGGCTTCTCCAGCTGTGCCAGTGCCAGCACTGCCAGCTGTGTGCACCCTGTGCCAGCTGTGCCCACCCTGTGCCAGCTGTGCCCACCCTATGCCAGCTGTGCCCACCCTGTGCCAGTTGTGCTCACCCTGTGCCAGTGCCAGCCTGCAGCACTTCCAGTTGTGCCCACCCTGTGCCAGCTATGCCCACCCAGTGCCACTGCAATCCTGGCTCTTTCCCCATGGAGACACTCCAGGGGTCAGGATAAGGATTTCACCCTTCAGAGGTCCCTGCTGCAGGTCTGGGGTCTGCCACACAGAATTTGGGTTCAGGAGGGGCAGGTGAGGGGTCTGTGCTGGAGCTGGTGCTGTTCAGAGCCGTGCCAGGGTCAGGGATGGTGGCCTGGCAGCAGGTGAGGACCACCAGGGCTGTATCTGTGCCTTGGGTCAGGTTTGGGTAGAGGATGGTGGTGTGGCAGGAGGCAGGGTGAGCCACCAGGGCTGTATCTGTGCCCTGGATCAGGTTTGGTTTTGGGGATGGTTCGTGAGGACCACCAGGACTACCAGGATGGTTGGTGAGGACCACCAGGGCTGTATCTGTGCCCTGGATGAGGTTTGGGTCAGGGATGGTGGCCTGGCAACATAGAGAGTGAGTCCCACCATGGCTGAATCTCCTTGGATCAGGTTTGGTTTGGGATGGTGGCCTGGCAGCAGGTGGGGACCACCAGGGCTGTATCTCCTTGGATCAGGTTTGGGTAGAGGATGGTGGCCTGGCAGCAGGTAAGGTGAGTCCCACCAGGGCTGTATCTGTGCCCTGGATCAGGTTTGGTTTGGGGATAGTTGGTGAGTCCCACCATGGCTGTATCTGTGCCCTGGATCAGGTTTGGTTTGGGGATGGTTGATGAGTCCCACCAGGGCTGTATCTGTGCCCTGGATCAGGTTTGGTTTGGGATGGTTGGTGAGTCCCACCAGGGCTGTATCTGTGCCCTGGATCAGGTTTGGTTTGGGATGGTTGGTGAGTCCCACCATGGCTGTATCTGTGCCCTGGATCAGGTTTGGTTTGGGATGGTTGGTGAGTCCCACCATGGCTGTATCTGTGCCCTGGATCAGGGTGGCTGCTCCTTGCTCTGCTCCAGGCTGTGCAGATTCTCCCTGCTCCTCTCCCCTGCACAGGAACACTCAGGGATGCTGCAGCTCCTCTGCCTTCCCTCCTGCTCTGCTCCCATCCCACAGCACCTCCAGCCCCACCCTGCAGCTGGGGCTTGCACAGGGGATGGCTGGGGAAGCTGAGGGGATCCTGGGGGGAGAACTCCTCATTTCAGCATTGCTCCTCTGGGCAAAACCATCCCAGGAAATCCCGAGGGGAACGGGCAGAGCTCCATGCCCAGAGGCACACAGGGGCAGCACAGGTGGGCACACACTGGCACAGCCAGGCTGTGGTGCCCAGGTGTGTGGGCACACACTGGCACAGCCAGGCTGTGGTCCCCAGGTGTGCCCCTGCTGGGGACACAGGACAGGGTGAAGAGGGGCAGGAGGCTGTGGCAGCTCAGGTGTCTGTGACATGCTGGTGACACCACCCAGAGCAGGGGATGCTCCCACCCAGCCCAGCCCAGCCCACTGCCTGTGGGTGTGTTAAGAGCAGGGGGCTCCCTGCCTCCACTAATGGGAATAATGAGCTAATTAGGGGCTGTATAATCAGGGCCTTGTTGCTATGCAAACACTGAGTCAGGAGATGCCCCCATCTCCCCCTGCACACCTGATGAGTCTCCAGAGTCAGAGATGCTCTCTGGAGATCTGTGCCTTCTCTGGGTTGCCCTGCTGCTTGTCACAGAGCACGAAAAGGCCTTCCCTTCCCTTCCCTTCCCTTCCCTTCCCTTCCCTTCCCTTCCCTTCCCTTCCCTTCCCTTCCCTTCCCTTCCTTCCCTTCCCTTCCCTTCCCTTCCCTTCCCTTCCCTTCCCTTCCCTTCCCTTCCCTTCCCTTCCCTTCCCTTCCCTTCCCTTCCCTTCCCTTCCCTTCCCTGATGGAGATGTGTAGGAAGGGATTCCCACCCCGAGGAAGGAGGCAGAGCATAGTTCCCCTCTGCTGAGCCCCCCCTGGCTCACATTTGCCCTGCCAGCAGTGCCAGCAGCCCGTGTCTGCTCACCTGGACTTTCCCACCTGCACATGGGGATGACAAATAATTCCAGCCCCATGGTGTCCCCAAGGCAACTCCAGCTGGGGCTGTCAGGGCTGTCTGAGGTGGGGTGGTGTAGGAGTGGTGGGGGGTAGGATGGTCGGGATGGATGGAGATGAGAGATTTTTGAAGGCAGGTTGTGGAACCTGTGGGTTATTGCAAAGGGCCTGGGTGCAGGGCCCTGCTGGGAGCTGCCAAACACAGCTCAGAGCAGGGCTGAGAGAAGAGAGGGAGAGAGAGCAAAAGCGTTAGAGAGTGAGGTTCCCATTCCAATACCATAAATCTTCCATGTTGAGTATTCTCATTCTCACTAACCAATCTAGTCCAAGATACAAATCCTACAGCATTTCCATACAGCCTATAAGAATCATTACATTCCCACACTGGGTTACATTTTAAACCCTACAAACTCCTCTTTGGGCCCCTTCTGCCAAGCCAGCAGGGTCTGCTCTGAGCCTTGGGCCTGTCTGCAAGCAGAGGGAATTGTTTGATCCAAAGGGGATCACCTTCAGCTGGCCATGCCATTGTTTTCCAGTTGTTCATAACTGAGGGATCTCAAAGCTTGCTTTCATTTCAATCTGGCTTAGAGTTTCCATATTCTCAAAATCTTTTGCCAGGCAATCATATTTATAAGGCTTTCCTGTTTCACCTTCCCCAACACAGTGGGGGCTCTGGGAGCTGGGGTTCAGCTCCAATCACACCTTTGGTGCCCATCACACCCCAGCTGCACCTCCAGCCCTCACCAGAGACCTGTGGCTGTCCCCACACACGAGACCACGGCACAGCATCACCTCAGCACCTTTTTTCCACAGCACACTCAGTCACAGCCTGCTGAGCTGCTGCTTCTGAGTGCCCCAGCTGGTCTGTGTGTGCCCCTGGCTGAGCTGCTCTGCTGCTGCTGCAGAGGCAGGGCACTGACAGGGGCTGTAAATTGTCAGGCCCTGTAAAGCATTTAATGATTTTGAATTTATCTGCATCGATAAATACATGACAAGGTAACAGTCAAATAAATACCCATTAGTGCACTCGCTCTCTTTTTTTTAATTACGAGCTCGGGTGTAACCAATCATTTTCTGCTAAGCAAGCGCTGCAGGAAATCTTCATTAGCACCAGCCCTGGTGAGCTCTGCAGCCTGGGGAGGAGGAGAGAGCCTGCAGGGAGGTTTGGCCCCACTCATCCAGCCCAGGGGATGCTGATACCCACTCCTGTCCAGGCTGGAGGCCGTGCAGGGAGGGAGGTTTGGGGTAGGGCTTTTCCAGGGGGATTTTCTTGCTCTCTCCAGCTCCCTGGTAGGAGGAGCCAGGTGGGAGCTGAGCTGGGCTCTGCTCACAGGTGAGAAGGACAGAACAAGAGGACATGGCCTCAAGCTGTCCCAGGGAAGGTTGGTATAGGGAAATTCCTACATGGAAAGAGTGGTCAAGCACTGGCACTGCCCAGGGCAGGTCAGTCCTGAAGTGTTCAAGGGTGGGTGGATGTGGCACTTCATGGTGTGGGTCAGTGGGCACAGGGATGTTGGATTCCATGATCCTGGAGGCCTTTTCCAACCTTAATGATTCCCTGAGCCTGGCTGGGGGCTCTGCACACCCCAAGGCAGTGTTTTCAGAGGTGTGTGCAGGGCAGGGGATCTCACTTGCTGCTGGTCCTTTGGGCACCCTCCCCACACTGGGTGACCCAGAATGTGCCAGGGGGTGCAAACCACCCTGGCTGGCACCTCAGAGCACATCCTGCCCTGGCAGGTGCCACACCCAGGATGGGGCATGGAAAAATACAGAAGTGCTGTGGAGGGGATTCTTCCAGTGAAGGAATGTCCCTATACCAACCTTCCCTGGGACAGCTTGAGGCCATGTCCTCTTGTTCTGTCCTTCAAACCTGTGAGCACAGCCCAGCTCCCACCTGGCTCCTCCTACCAGTGCTGTGGAACCCTGGAGCTCCAGCTCTGGTGCTGGCATGGCCGTGGCACTGCTGTGGCAGATCTGGGTGCAGGACAGGAGGAGCAGGAGGAGCTGGGTGAAGGACAGGTCCCCACTTTGGCCCTGCAGGGAGGGGACACAGGCCAGCAGCAGATCACTGTCCTGGGGTGTCCTAGGGTGGGTTCTGATGCTGTATCCCCATTCCTGTGTTCTGTTCATGCTGGATATCATGTTCTGTGCCTTCAAGCCTGGCTCTGCACAGCGAATGTTTTGTTTGGGTTTTGCTCTCAGCCACTGCCCCACGGCTGGTGGGACACACAGACAGGGCAGTGCATGGTGCTGCTTTTGCTTTTTGCTTTGCTTTTCCCTTTGCTCCTGTTTCTGCTTTGCTCCTGCTTTGCTCTTGCTTTTTGCTCCTGCTCATTAGTTAGTTTAGCTCAGCAGTCCAAATTTTCCCTGGACTGTTTCTCCTTTCCCTTTTCTGGACCAACTCGAACCTGCTCCGGGCTGGGCCCTGGCAAACACCGAGAGTTTGCACCTTGTGGCTGCAGCAGCTGCCCCAGCACAGGAGGGACTGAGAACAGAGCGAGCACCCCCAGAGAGACTTTGTGAATTTGTCATCTTTGTCAGAGCGGTGACAGAGTGGTGTCACCCAGTATTGTGTCACAGACAACTTTTATGAAAAATCTTTTCTTTAGGATTTTTCCTCCCGAGAAGCTGAGAGGCCTCAGGAACAAAATGTAAACATTGATTATCTGCTGCTGTGGAATGCAACAGGTGCATCTGGGATTGGTCCTTTTTGGATGTTTGTAATTAATGGCCAATCACAGTCAGCTGGCTTGGACAGAGTCTGAGCCACAAGCCTTTGCTATCATTCTTTCCTATTCTATTCTTAGCCAGCCTTCTGATGAAATCCTTTCTTCTATTCTTTTAGTATAGTTTTAATGTAATATATATAATAAAATAATAAATCAGCCTTCTGAAACATGGAGTCAGATCCTCATCTCTTCCCTCAACCTGAGACCCCTGTGAACACGGTCACTCTATTGTTCATTCTGTGTGCTGGGGGTGCTGTGCTGTTCAATAAACAGGTTCTTTCCACTCCTCTCCGAGGAATCCTTCCCAAACCAGCTGTGGGGAGGGGCCGTGTGGGTTGGGTTTGCTTTCTGGAGGGGCCCCTTTGGAGGTTTTCTCTCAAATTCGCCCTGACCAGGGGGACAGAGGTGTGTGAGGAGTGGGGTCAAGGGCAGAACCTGCCCTGAGCCTTCCCAGCCTCCCCTCCAGCCCTGGCTCACAGAGGGGCTCAGGGAGAGCACGGCTGCTCTGCTCTGTCTTATTTCTGTCTGGCAACATTTTTCCAGCAGAGCAGCTTCTAAACTCTGAGCATCTCCTGGGAACATGTCGATCCTGATGATATTTTTCTATGGAGAAGTGTCAAATCAAATGATTTCAACTTTCACATTTTGTTTCAATAACGTCGAAAGGATTTTTTTTTTCCAATGAGAGGCGAACATTTCAATTTGACATTATCATTTGGTTTCATTCCATTTGGGCTTTTATATTATCATATTACTCCAAATCTACATTTCTAGTCTATCTAGTGTTTTACTGTTTAATGATTTAACAGCATCAAAACCCAGTGAAACGTTTGGATATTTCTGGGGGAATTTCTCCCCCTCAAAATTTGTACATTTTGGGAAAATCTGCATTGGGAAGCCCCTGGACTCCCAGGGGATGGAGCTGCCATGTTGCAGCTGGCTGTGGCACAGAGCATTGTGTGGAGGCAGCAGCAATCAGGGGCACTTTGTCCTGTGCTGAAGCCAGAGGAAGGACACAGATGTGACCTGCTCTGTGCTGCACAGCCATAAATAGTGAGTGGCAGTGCTGGGAGGGAGGAAGGTGAAGGCATTGTACACAAAGTGGAGAGAAACTCGTCAACAGGAGCCGGGAAAGAGGGTGCCCTTGGTACCCAGAGTCTGCTGTCCCTGAGGAGCAGGGAAGGCTGGATGCAAGAGGAGCAGGGGATGAGCAGCAATGCACACACGGGGTGGTTTTGAGGGGGTTTTTTGGTGGGTGTGATGGAGAACTGCCAGGATTTTCCCTTCATGGGAAAAATGGATTCCCTTCTGGGAATTCCAGCCCAGCTCCTGCCCACCCTGCCAGGGAACAATTCCCAATTGCCAAGATCCCATCCAGCCCTGCCCTCTGCCACTGGCAGCCATTCCCTGCCTCCTGTCCCTCCATCCTTGTCCCCAGTCCCTCTGCAGCTCTCCTGGAGCCCCTTCAGGCCCTGCAAGGGCTCTCAGCTCTCCCTGCAGCCTTCTCCTCTCCAGGGGAGCACCCCCAGCTCTTCCACCTCTCTGAACCAAGGGCTGGGACACATCTCTGCTTCCCAGCAGCAAGTGAAGGCAGGAACCTGCTTCCCCCTTTGCCACAGCATCACTGGGCACAGAGGGGCTGATCCTTCACCTCCTGCTCTGGGCACAGAGGGGCTGTGCTTCATTCCTGCTCTGGGCACAGAGGGCATGTCCCTGATGGATCAGAGTCTTTGCTTGTGTCTCTGCAGCTGTGCCAGGGCTGTGGAGGCAGGCTGGCAGCCGGGCACCCACGCCCTGCAGGGCTGGCTCATTTCTGAGGGCAGTGTTGTGGTGATGCCCCGTGCCCTGGGTGCCCCCTGGCACCACACACAGCCTGCCAGGCTCCTGCCTTCCCCTCTGGCACAGCCCTGTGGCTCGCAGGGTGGATTAAAAGCTGCTTTAATGGATATTTATGATCCCCATCACAGCCTTTTACTGCCTGTCCTTTCCCATTAGGGCAGTGCTGCGGGTGGGGAGGGGGCTGGGGCTGCACGGGGGTGGGCTCTGGCTGCCTGGAGCCATCCCCTGCCACCCCCTGAGGCCTCAGAGAGGTTCCCCTGTGTCTGGGGCTCTGTCCCCCACGGATCTCACAGCAGAACCACCCATAGGCACCTCCCTATATCCCTGAGTCTGCCTCTCCAGCTGAGCGTTTCCAGTTTTCCTGGGGAAACTGAGGCACAGGGGGCAGTCAGCGCCCTTGCCATTGTCCCCAGGGTTCGGGTGGTGTCACACGCTGTGCACGGGGACCTGGGGCTGTGCGGGGCCAGCTGGACGGGTCAGGGGTGGCACCGGGCCACGGCACGGTGGTGATGGGGGATGCGCTGGAGGGGAGGCAGGAGCGGCGGGCAGGAGCCAGAACTGCGGGATCCGCCTGCCCCGGCCCTGCTGAGCACGGGGGTGCCTTCCTTTGGGGGCTGCTGCCTTTGGGGTGCTGCCTTTGGGGGTGCTGCCTTTGAATGCTGCCTTTGGGGGTGCTGCTTTTAGGGGCTGCCTTTGGGGGTGCTGCATTTGGGGTCTGCTGCTTTTGGGGGTGCTGCTGCCTTTGGGGGTGCTAACTTTGGGACTACCTTTGGGGGCTGGGGGATGCTGCCTTTGGGGGTGATGCTTCTGGGGGTGCTGCCTTTGGGTGCTGCCTTTGGGGATGCTGGAGCCCCACGAGTGACGGGAACCCCTCCCTGCCCCTCTGGGCTCCCTCTCGCTGCCTCTAAATGAAACTCCCCCAGGACAGCATATTAAACCTGACCTGCGCGCCACCTCCCAGATTAACATCAGAGCAGAAAGAATGAAAGGTCTGCGGAGGGCAGGGGCGGGCGGGAGGCGGGCACGGCTCTCCGGGGCTGCTCGGAAGGGCTGCAAGGGTGGGAGGCGCTCCGGGGAGCTCTGCTGGGCTGCCAGAGCTGCAATCTGGAGAGGAAAGTTCGTGTTCTCCTTCCCCAGCTCGGTGAGAATACGGAAAGGAAAAAAAACCAAAAAAAAAACAACAAAAAAACCCCACCAAAAAAACCCCAAAAACAAAAACAAAAAACCAACCCAAAAAACCCCCAAAAAACAACAACAAAAAAAAACCCCCAAAACCAAAACCGAACAAAAAAACCCCCAAAAACCCAAACAAACAAACAAAACCACCAACAAACCCCCCAAAACCCCAAAACAAACAAAAAACCAAACCAAAACAAAAAAACCCACAAAAAACACAAAAAAAAAAAAAAAACACATAAAAAAAACCCCAAAAAGCCAAACTAAAGCAAAAATAAACACCACAAAAAAACTCCCCACAACAACAACAACAAAAAACCCCCCAAATAACAACAACCCCCCTTCCCCCAAACCAAGAAAACCACCCCAAGCACTTCTCTGAGCTGCAGGGCACAGCAGGCATCAGGTGCTGCCCACAGGGGTGGGGCTGGGGGCCGGGCAGTGCCCTGCTGTGACACAGGCTGTGACACTGGGGACCTGCCTGGGGCGAGGGCAGCGGGGCTGGCAGGGGCCCAGCAGGGACCACAGCGACTCTGCAGCTCCAGCAGGGCCGTGCTGGGTGTCCTGCACGCTCTGTGTCCCCTGGGTCACACCCAGCAGGATGGGGAGGTGGCAGCTGAGGGTGGGCAAGGATGGACCCGGACCTCCCTGGGGTGGCAATCTCTGGGACAGGGACAGCAGCCAGGGCACGGCTGGAGCTGGGCCAGGGCAGCTCAGGCTGAGCTCAGGGCAAGGCTCTTCCCCCAGAGGGTGCTGGCACTGCCCAGGCTGCCCAGGGAATGGGCACGGCCCCGAGGCTGCCAGAGCTCCAGGGATGCCCAGGCTGGGCTTGCTGGGGGCTCTGGGCAGGCTTTGGCTTTGGCATTGATCATCCCTGTGGGTCCCTTCCAGCTCAGCACATTCCATGGTTGTGTGAGAGTGAGGGATGGGGGAGATGAAGGATGGGGGAGAAATCTGGATATTGCTCCAGGGATGCCCAGCGTGGGGTTTTGTTCACAGGGGTTTTCAGATGAGGTAAGAGACGAGGATCTGACTCCATGTTTCAGAAGGCTGATTTATTATTTTATGATATATATTAAATTAAAACTATACTAAAAGAATAGAAGAAGGGATTTCATCCAAAGGCTAGCTAAGAATAGAAAAAGAATTATTAGAAAGGCTTGTGACTACCAAGACAGTCCGGACAGCTGGATTGCAACTGGCCATTAATTAAAAACAATCACACAAGTCCAATCCCAGATGCACCTGTTGCATTCCACAGCAGCAGATAATCAATGTTTACATTTTGTTCCTGAGGCCTCTCAGCTTCTCAGGAGGAAAAATCCTAAAGAAAGGATTTTTCAGAAAATCTCATGGCTACACGGGTGGAGTTGTTGGGGGATCTGGGCAGGGTTTGGGCTGCACTGGATGATCCTGTGGGTCCCTCGAGCTCAGGGTGTGCTGTGATCCTGCTGGGAGGACGCAGCGGTTTTACAGCAGCACCAAACTCGCCCCATCAGCGAGCAGGAGACACCACAGGCACTCTCAGCCTTCAGGAGCTGACAAGCTGGTGAGAATGAAAAGTTCAAAACCAGTGCTGGGGACGTGTAAGTGTCTGTGGAACTAAACTGCCATTTGGGGGGAGCGCGCGTGCCAGGCCCCGTCTCCTCCTGCCGCCAGAAAAGGTCACCCTTCAGCAGCTGGAGTCACCCAGCCTCCCCCGGCTGGGGATGTGCCTCTTGCTCCTCTTAATGAGGTGACCTTCGTGCCAGCGCTGCTCTCTGAAGAGTCGACAGGTCACATGAAGCAGGTGTTGGATTCTGCCCCGCTCCGGCTGCCGGGAGCGGCGCGCACGGTGGACAGAAATGAAATGAAATGAAATGAAGGGAAGGTGCCGCTGGTTTGGCTCTCTCCCGTAGTGTTTTACAGCCTGGACATCACTGATGAGTTTCTGGGATGGTTTGTGTCAGGGCAGTGTCCATCGAGCTCCAGCTCCAGCCCAGGGGTGGGCAGAGGGGGTGGGGGGCTCAGAGGGGCTGCACAAAGGGGAACCAGCGCTGCCCCCTCCTCTGCAGCATCCCAGGGCAGGTGTTGGGGGCTGGAGCCTCTCTGGGGCCAGGCTGGGAGAGCTGGGGGTGCTCCCCTGGAGAGGAGAAGGCTGCAGGGAGAGCTGAGAGCCCTTGCAGGGCCTGAAGGGGCTCCAGGAGAGCTGCAGAGGGACTGGGGCCAAGGATGGAGGGACAGGAGGCAGGGAATGGCTGCCAGTGGCAGAGGGCAGGGCTGGATGGGATCTTGGCAATTGGGAATTGTTCCCTGGCAGGGTGGGCAGGGGCTGGGCTGGAATTGCCAGAGCAGCTGTGGCTGCCCCTGGAGCCCTGGCAGTGCCCAAGGCCAGGCTGGACATTGGGGCTGGCAGCACCTGGCACAGTGGGAGGTGGCCCTGCCATGGCAGGGGTGGCACTGGGGCACAGAGGAGTCACCAGGGGCCTGTGTGGCATTTGCATTGGCACAACCTCCCTGGCATCCTGCAGGGAACAGCCCTGGTGCCTGACAGGCTGCAGTGCCCAGCTCTGTCTCCAGGCACTGACACAACCAGAGCACACAGCCTCGAGCTGCCCCAAGGGAAATACAGGTTGGACATTGGGAAAAGTTTTTCACAGAAAGGGTGATAAAGTTCTGGAATGTTCTGCCCAGGGAGGTGGTGCAGTCCCCATCCCTGGGGTGTTTAACAAGGCCTGGATGTGGCACTGGGTGCCAGGGTTGAGTTGAGCTGTTGAGGCTGGGTTGGACTTGATGAGCTTGAAGGTCTCTTCCATCCCAGTGATTCTGGGAATTCTGCGAGTTCCTGAATCCCCCACCTGCCTCACCCCAGGCTGGTTTTTGTCCCTCTTTTGGCCTGGGGAGCAGTGCTGGCCTTAGGAGGGGCAGGATGTGTATGGTGGCTGATTTGGCTTTTTTTTTGCCCTACAAAACAATGTCACTTTGTCACGGGGGAGACAGGTGATGCCTTTTCAGGACTACCTGAAAACAGAGGCCAGACAAAATTAAGGCAATAAACTGCAGTACTATTTATTGAAAGGCCTTCAGGTACATTTAGGGTAGATGAAGCCCCCCCAGGGGCTAAACCCAAAAAATGGATGATGGGTCATGGGTTTTCATACTTTTATTAGTTTGGTTATAAGTTTGGGTTAATCTTCCAGTTCCAGCTTCAGCTAATGAAGTCATTTACCCCCACTTTGCTCCCCCCAACTCACTTTTGTTTCCATCTCTCAGGGCCTGAAGCAGTGAGGTGTCCTTGATTGCCAGGCCTGGAGAGGAATTCTTGTGTTGGCCCAAAATGGGGAAGCAGCAGCTCACACTGTGTGTGGAGTTTGGAGTTCTACACTAAAGAACTGCAGGGTTACAAATATATGAAAAATATAAAAGCTGAAAACCTAAGGCATCCTGGGACATCCCTGAAACTGTAACAGGGACAGCAGCCAGGGCACGGCTGGAGCTGGGCCAGGGCAGCTCAGGCTGAGATCAGGGCAAGGCTCTTCCCCCAGAGGGTGCTGGCACTGCCCAGGCTGCCCAGGGAATGGGCACGGCCCCGAGGCTGCCAGAGCTCCAGGGATGCCCAGGCTGGGCTTGCTGGGGGCTCTGGGCAGGCTTTGGCTTTGGCATTGATCATCCCTGTGGGTCCCTTCCAGCTCAGCACATTCCATGGTTGTGTGAGAGTGAGGGATGGGGAGATGAAGGATGGGGGAGAAATTTGGGCAGCGCTGCAGGGATGGCCAGGGTGGGGCTGTTGGGGGGTCTGGGCAGGGTTTGGGGCTGGACTGGATGATCCTTGGGGGTTGTTCCAGCTGAGGAAATTCTCATTCTGTGCTCCCCTGGGGCTCACTGTGCCCACAGGAGCTGTCTGTGCTCCTCCCGTGCCAGCATCAGGGGGATGCACAGGGCTGGGGTGCAGCAGCACCCAGGGCTCTCCCTGATCCTCCCAGGGGATGGGAGCAGCGTGGGTG
Organism: Geothlypis trichas; assembly: GCA_009764595.1. NCBI lineage: Eukaryota > Metazoa > Chordata > Aves > Passeriformes > Parulidae > Geothlypis > Geothlypis trichas. The sequence goes on along the minus strand of CM019924.1, from coordinate 2,171,847 downwards.
AGGAGAGGCAGGAGACAGCAGCAGCAGCCAGAGCAAATGGTTCTTTATTTTATCTGCAGGATAAAAAGGAATAGGGAAGCCGGGCTCCTAAGATGAGGCGCCTTCATCTCGCTGCACGGCGTTTGATCATCGCCGATGTTGTACAAGGAGGTGTATGGTTGAATTATCATTAGAGGAGGTGATGGAGCTGAAGAGTAACAGAGAACTTCCTCCATGGCGACCCAGACTCCTGTTCTGTGCCTGCAGGGAGCAGAGCAGGAGAGCCCAGGGGCTGGCACAGCTCTCAGCTCAGGAGGGAGGAGCAGCTCCCGAGACCTCTGGAGGGTCTGTCCCTGATCCCCATGGAGGGTCTGTCCTGTCCCTGATCCCTATGGGGGGTTCTGTCCCTGAGCCCCATGGAGGGTCTGTTCCCGAGCCCCATGGAGGGTCTGTTCCCAAACCCTGTGGAGTGTCTGTCCCCAGTTCCCATGGAGTGCCTGTCCCCAAGCCCCCTGGAGCGTCTGTCCTGTCCCCAAACCTCATGGAGGGTCTGTCCCTGAGCCCCACGGAGGGTCTGTCCTGTCCCCAGTCCCCATGCAGGGTCTGTCCCCAAGCCCCATGGAGGGTCTGTGCCCAAGCCCCATGGAGGGTCTGTCCTGTCCCCAAGCCCCATGCAGGGTCTGTCCCCAATACTGGAGGGTCTGTCCTGTCCCTGAGCCCCATGCAGGGTCTGTCCCTGAGCCCTGTGGAGGGTATGTCCACAATTCCCACGGTGGATCTGTCCCCAAGCCCCATGGAGGGTCTGTCCTGTCCTTGAGCCCCATGAAGGCTCTGTCCTGGAGCCCCATGGAGGGTCTGTCCTGGAGCCCCATGGAGGGTCTGTCCTGTCCCCAAGCCCCATGGAAGATCTGTCCTGTCCCCACAGAGGGTCTGTCCTGTCCCCAGTTCCCATGCAGGGTCTGTCCTGTCCCCATGCAGGGTCTATCCTGTCCCCAAGCTCCATGCAGGGCCTGTCCCCGAACTCCTCCATCCCCTCCATGCTGGGAGGTGGCTCTGGGGGCTGTGGGCAGCAGCCCTGTGTGTGTGCCCAGGTCCCTCGGGGCTGTCAAGCCCAGCAGGGGCTGAATGTGGAGCCCAGCAGGTTGGTGTGGGGACACAGCCCTGCCCAGCGTGGATCCGGGCCAGCTGCCATGCTGGGGGATCCCGGGGCTGTCTGGGCTCCAGAGCACTGGCAACGAGGACAAAGGGATTGTGGAGCCAAGGATCCCGAGGCTGGGAGTGCTGGCATCTCCATCAGAGCGGGAATTCTCGCCTGGTTTTCCGCATGGGTGCCCCTAATCACCCATCCATCACCCATCCATCACCCATCCCTTCTGTCCCGAGTCCTCCAGCAGGTGTGCTCGTGGCTGGCACGCCTGGAACTGCCAGTGCCTGCTCCGAGTGCAAGCTTGCTCAGCTCTGGAGCAAAGTGCCATTTCCAGAGCCTCATTAGTATTTGCATTGTTGCATGGCTGTCTAAGAGAAGCAGCAGCTAAGTGAGCCAGTCAGAGCTCGCTAATTTGCATGTTAATGAAGCCCACAGAACGCAGCTTAGAGAGAGGGACTTGCTAGACCTATACATGCAGGCTGTATATGCTTTGGAGACACAGCAAACACTGCAGGCAGACACCCAGATGGCTGCAGAGACAGACAAACAGATGGCTCCCTACAGCTGAACTGCGTGGGGGAGGCTCGGGGAGAGAGCTGGGGTGAGGCACTGGAGGGAGGGGGGAAGGAGGGAGAGATGGAGAGATGGAGAGATAAAAAATATGAATGGAGAAAGAGATTCTTCAAGGATTGTGAACATGCTTGGAAGGAAGGATCTTACCATGTGTTTTTTATGGGGTTTTTTTGTTTGTTTGTTTTTAATAGAAAGGGTGTGCATCATCTCTTGCAGAGCACAGGTCCCAGTGGGGCTGTGTCTGATCATTGCACGGGGGGATGCTGCAGAGGGTGGGTGGAAGGACAGACTGCTGGACAGACATCCACTGCTTTGTAGGCAGCTGCTCTGCTGGCCAGGGTGCAGGGGCTGCCTGGACTGCCCTCCTTAACCCCCCTGGAGGGCTGCAGCCCTGCAACACGACTGTAACTGTACCAGAGATGCAGAGAAATATGTACAAATTTACATAAATTTCTAGTCTGAGGGGATGGGGATGTGTGTCAGCCATGAGAGGCAGCAGATGCAGCTCGTGGGGGAGCTGTGAACTGGGGCTCATCCTTCCCTGGGAGAGGGGCTCACCCTGGGCAGTGTCCCAGTGCCAGCCTGGGGAGCCAGAGTGACATCCTGCACCCACAGTGGGGCCAGCAGCACCAGCACTGCCCCTGAGCTGGGAGAGGAGAGTCTGCAGGGAGAGCACATCTCCCCAAAGCCCATCTCCTGCTGGGCTGGGGCTGGAACCCCACCTGAGGTGATGTAGGAGCTCAGGGGGTAGCAGGGTCAGGATGGACAGAGAGCAGAGATCTCTGCAGCCAGGGCTGGGAACTTGTGGGTTATTGCAAAGGGCCTGGGTGCAGGGCCCTGCTGGGAGCTGCCAAACACAGCTCAGAGCAGGCCTGAGAGAAGAGATGGGGAGAGAGGAGAGAGGGTGAGAGAGTAAAGGGGTAAGAGAGTAAAAGGCAAGAGCTAAGAGAGCAAAGTTCCCTTTACAACACCATAAATCTTCTGTGCTGAATATTCTCATTCTCACTAACCAATCTAGTACAAGATACAAATCCTACAGCATTTCCATACAGCCTAGAAGAATCATTACATTCCCACACTGGGTTTACAATTTAAACCCTACAAACTCCTCTTTGGGCCCCTTCTGCCAAGCCAGCAGGGTCTGCTCTGAGCCTTGGGCCTGTCTGCAAGCAGAGGGAATTGTTTGACCCAAAGGGGATCACCTTCAGCTGGCCATGCCATTGTTTTCCAGTTGTTCAGTGACTGAGGGATCTCAAAGCTTGCTTTCATTTCAATCTGGCTTAGAGTTTCCATATTCTCAAAATGTTTTTGCCAGGCAATCATATTTATAAGGCTTTCCTGTTTCATAATCCCCAACAGGGTAACACTGGGCTGAGCAGTCAGTGCTGTCCCCCTGCTCCCAGCAGTGCTCCATTTGTCCTGGATGGGCTTGGCTGCCCCAAATCAGCAGGATATCAGCTGGAGCCACCAGCCAGCCCACCACACACCCTGTGGGACTGATTCTCACAGCCCCATCCCTCTCCTGACTTTATCTGCCCCTTCTGGCTGTGTCTCTGAGGTCTCTGCCATGGGGACACAGCAGGAGGGGCAGACCAGGACCCTGCAGGGGCAGGGACAGCCCTGCAGCCATGGGGAAACACACAGACCTGCAGGGCTGCTGAGCTTCCTCATCTCCTCATGCTGCCCAAAAGTGGCAGAGGCCTTTGGGCATCTCAGGATCACTGGGAGAGGAGGTCAGACCCTGAAAAGCTGCTGTGGTTCAAAACCTGGAGCCCAGGTTTGCTCAGGCTGGCTCTTTGATGGATCCAAGGCACAGAGCCCAGTGGCCAGCTCGACCCTGGTCTCAGCTTGGAGACCCCGGTGTCCAGTGGCCACAGTCTCAAGCTGCCCCAAGGGAAATACAGGTTGGATATTAGGAAAAAGTTTTTTAAAGGAAGGGTGATAAAGTTCTGGAATGTTCTGCCCAGGGAGGTGGTGCAGTCCCCATCCCTGGGGGTGTTTAACAAAGCCTGGATGTGGCACTGGGTGCCAGGGCTGAGTTGAGCTGTTGGGGCTGGGTTGGACTCAATGGTCTTGAAGGTCTCTTCCAACCCAGTGATTCTGGGAATTCTGTGATTCTGTGAATTCTGTCTCAGCCCTGTGTCACAGATATATTTTATGACAAATCCTTTTGCCAGGATTTTTTCTCCTGAGAAGCCTCAGAGGAAAAGAAAAACAATAATTATCTGCTGCTGTGGAATGCAACAGGTGCATCTTTGATTGGTCCATGTGAGTTGTTTCTACTTGATGACCAATCACAGACCCAGCTGTGTTGGGACTCTGGTCAGTCACACGATTTTATTATCATTCCTTTTCATTCCTTACAAGCCTTCTGATGAAATCCTTTCTTCTATTCTTTTAGTATAGTTTTAGTGTATAATTTTCATATGATATGATATGATATAATATAATATAATATAATATAATATAATATAATATAATATAATAATATAATATAATGCAATGTATAATGTAATATAATGTAATATAATGTAATATATAATATAATATAATATAATATAATAAATATAATAAATATAATATAATATAATATAATATAATATAATATAATATAATATAATATAATATAATATAATATAATATAATATAATATATCAGCCTTCTGAAAAATGGAGTCAAGATTCTCATCTTTTCCCTTATCCTGGTACCCCTGCAAACACCACCACAGCCCTGCTCTCAGTTTGGCTCTGCTGGGCACTTTGCAGACCCTGGGGTGCAGCAGGAGCTCACAAGGGGAGCTTTAGGAACCCTCAGCTCCCCTCCCTGCCCCTGTGCCAGCGTGCCCAGGAGCTGCAGGGCAGGAGGAGCAGGATGCAGGGATGGGGCTGGCACGCAGCTCGGTGCCAGCTCTCACACAGCTCGGCTGTCTGACACGTCAGTCAGCACAGCCAGGGCCCTGCCATGCCCATGGAGCATGGCATCCCCCAGCCCTGACATCCTCCAGCCCTGGCATCCCCCAACCCTGACATCCCTCAGGCCTGGCATCCTCCAACCCTGGCATCCTCCAGGTGTGACAGAACCTGCAGAGCAGCCCCAGCCCTGAGACCCCCAGCCCTGGCATCCCCCAACCCTGACATCCCTCAGGCCTGACATCCCTCAACCCTGACATCCCCCAGCCCTGGCATCCCCCAACCCTGACATCCTCCAGGCATGACAGAACCTGCAGAGCAGCCCTAGCCCTGGCATCCCCAGCCCTGGCATCCCCCAACCCTGACATCCCCCAGCCCTGACATCCTCCAGCCCTGACATCCTCCAGGCGTTACAGAACCTGCAGAGCAGCCCCAGCCCTGGCATCCCCCAGCCCTGACATCCCCCAGCCCTGGCATCCCCAGCCCTGGCAGCCCCAGCCCTGAGACCCCCAGCCCTGGCAGCCCCTGCAGAGCAGCCCCAGCCCTGACATCCCTCAGCCCTGGCATCCCCCAGCCCTGGCATCCTCCAGGTGTGACAGAACCTGCAGAGCAGCCCCAGCCCTGAGACCCCCAGCCCTGGCATCCCCCAACCCTGGCATCCCCCAGCCCTGGCAGCCCCTGTGGAGCAACGTGACTGGCACTGCCAGCAGGGCACACCTTACAGATGTCCTCACCGAGTCACACACAGAGTGTTTGTCCTGGTTTAGGGCAATTTTGGGAGAAAAAACTCCAAAGAGATTTCTCTAGAAAGCAAATTCAAGCAGCTCCTCCCCCAGCTGGTTTGGGAGAAAGATTTCCTTGGAGAGAAGTGGAAAAAAACTTGTTTATTTAACAGGTAAATCATTCAGCAACACCAAAAATGAACAATATTGAGCAATAAAACCTCTTGAGGCTCCAAAAGAGATGACAGACTCAGGAAGTCCCTCTGTGGGCTCTAGCTCTGCTCACTCACTGGAAATGCCACAGCCCAGACCCAGCCTGGTGGGCTGAAGGTGAGAGCTGCCAGTGCTCTGCTGGGTGCTTAGTCCAGAGCAGCTTTAAACAGGTCCAAAAAAAGAGAAAAGAACAGGGAACTTCAGTGCCTCAGTCCAGGGAACTTCTCTGCCTCAGCTGGATAAAATTAACTAAAAGCAAAGGAGAGCTCTGCCCCTCTGTCTGTCGGTGCTGCAGAGAACACAGGAGCAGGAATGTGGAGGGGTGGATGCAGTTTCTGAAAACAAACTTTGTGCTTCTTCTGCCCCCCTTTGTTCTCAGAATGAGTCCTAAAGGTGCAAAATTTGATTCTGGGCTAAACAGACAAAATGGGGGTACAAGCACCATAAAATCCCACCCCCCCCTTAGGAACTCAGAACATTTTTTGGCTGTTTAGGATGGCTGAGACTTTTGTCAGGGGGCTCAGAAGCTCTGGCATGGAGCTTAGAATGCTTGTGGTTTTGATTATGACTTGTGGAGCAAATGACTAACTTTATATGAAGATCAACAACAGTTTAGGTAGAATAACAGTGAAGTTATTATGGGGTGGAAAAGTAGATTTTGGGGTTTTTGGTATGGGGGTTTAGGAGCCAAGATGGAGGGATCTGGGTGTGTCCAGCTTTTCTCTTTCTTCTTCTTGGCCTCCATCTTCTGCTGTGATGGTGGCACTTTTGGATTGGTTTAGAGTAGAAGCTCACTGTCTAACATAGGTGACAGGTATTGGGAAGTTATTGTAAATATTGCACATTTTTAGTATAAAATGATAACACCACCCTGGGGCAGGCAGAGTGCCTCTGACTATCGTGCTGAGAGGACCTTGACAGGACAGGTGAAAGAATTTTATAGATAAGAAACAATAAACAACCTTGAGACAGAGAAATGAAGAGCTCTGACTCCTTTTTCAAGTGCCAGGCTGGGAAAAGAGACTTTGTGACACATCTTGGGGTCACTGTGAGCAGCCAGAGATCCCGACACCCCCAGGACAGACTCCCAGAGCAGGCAGGGACTGGGCACAGGCTCCATCCTGGAGCATGGCTGAGCTCAGCTCCGTGCCCATCCTGCTTTGCAATCTGCAGCTGGGGGAGCCCACAGGCACTGAGGACATCATTAATTCACAGCAGAGATTGTTCAGCCCCCTCACTGTTCCCACACCCTGCTCTGGGGGCCGGGGAGCCTCGGACACAAAGTGCCCCGAGCTGTCAGGGCCACGTCCCCTAATCGAGGTGATGCCTCCACAATCAGCAGGATTTGTATGCAGCAGGGTGTGCTCCTGTGGGAACCCATCCATGGATTAGAGGCCGTTGGGGTGGGTAATCACCCCGCAGCACAATGCAGGAATTTGGCTGGAGGGATTGCTCTGCTCAGGAGGGATCGCCTTGGCTTTCAAAGGGTCGCTGTGAGCACCATGGACACAACCAGCACTGTCTGAGGGGCATGTCTGGAGCAGGAATAAAAGCAGGGAAAATAAAGATGAAAGGACCTGGCTTGATCCAGCCCTGGCTAAAGGACTGCCTGTGTGACCCTGGCAGGGGTGGTGACAGAGGGGAGATGGGGGGCACAGAGCTGGAGAGGTGTCCCAGGCATTCAGAACCCCTGTGTTGATGTCTTGGAGTTCATCTTTGCCTTGTGTCTTGGTTTGAACAGCCAGGTGTCTGCTGAGGAGGGCAGGAGCCTCCCCTGAAATGCAAAATGCAAACCCCCTCCCTCTGAGTTATTATAATTGTGAAATTAAGGGGCTCTCAGGCAAATATAGGGGAGCAGGTATAACAGTTCTGTACTAGGAAAATTAAAACTACAAATGCAATAGCACAAACAAACCCTGGCAGAGTGCGAGCAGGCCCTGGCACGCTGTGGCTCAGGGGGTGGCACAGCCCCATGCCATGGGGGCTCAGCCCTCCTGCAGTGCCAGCTGTGGTTCTGCTGCAGCAGGGATCCTGCACAAGGGAGGAGTTTTCCTCTGCAGCTCCAGGGCTGCTGCAGATGGGCCTGGGCTCCCTCTGGCCATGCAGGGCAGCAGAAAGCTGCTCCTCTGGCAATGCAGGGGGCAAAGGCTGCTGTGCTGTGCCAGGCTCAGCTTGGATCCAGGTAGGAATGCTTGGCTCCTGCCCTGGGCGCAGCATCTCCCCATGGGATGCTGGAATTGGATCAGCCCTGCAGGGACACTCAGTGGCCATGGACAGCAGAGATCTCCTGCAGGGAGGATTGGCTGTGGGAGAGATCAAGAAAACTGCCCCAAGAACAGCAGAGAGCTGCCCCAGCTCTGACAGATGGCAAACAGAACACACAGCCCCAGCCCCCATGGCATGGGGCTGTGCCACCCCCTGACCCACAGCGTGCCAGGGCCTGCTCGCACTCTGGCACTGCTTTATTTGTACTATTGCATTTGTATTTTAAATTTTCCTATTAAAGAACTGTTATTCCTACTCCCATATCTTTGCCTGAGAGTCCCTTAATCTCAAAATTACAATAATTCAGAGGGAGGGGGGTTACATTCTCCATTTCAATAGAAGTTCCTGCCCTCCTTAGCAGATACCTGGCTGTTCAGACCCAGACAGACACCCAGGCCCTGGCACAGGGGGTTTGTCCCTAAACAGGGGCTGAGAGAAGCAGGAACATTGTGGCCACTGTGGCTGAGAGTGGACACTGTGAGCTCTGTCCTGCAGCCTGTGGCTGTGCCAGCCCTGAGATCCTGCCTGCTCTGGACATCTGCTGGCTGTGCCTGGCAGGAGAGCTGAGGTGCATCATCCCACCACTGGAGCCAGGCTTTCAGGCACAAGTGTCTCTAATTATTAATTAGCTGATGAGGGTTTATTATGTCTTAGAGCAGCTCTCCTGTTGCCTGTGGCACTTACTGGCACACAGGAGGAGAGGGCTCGGTGCTCCTGTTGCTCACACGTGTGCCAGGGTTGCTGTGCAGGGACAAGGGACCTTCTGAGGCTGTCACCTCGTGTCCCACGGTGGCACAGGGGTGTCAGCTGTGAGATCCATGCCAGCAGACAGGCCCAGCTCCCAGGTGGGATGGGCCAGCCCCTCTCCTCCATTCTGCACCCACAGGTGCTGTGCAGGTGGGGACCTCGGCCACATCAGTCTCTCACTGGGGCTGCTCCAGGCAAGGATGGGGACATGAAGGAGCTGGCACTCAGACATGTCCCTGCTGCAGGGGAAACCTGCTGCCAGCTCCTGTCCACAGCCAGGAGGGTCTGCAGGAGCTGCAAAACAGCTGTGCTGTGTCCCACAGCTCCCACTCCCAGAATCCCAGAATGAACTAGGCTGGGAAGCACCTTGGAGATCATCAAGTCCAACCTATGACCCAACACCTCCTCATCAAGCCTATAACCCAGCACCTCCTCAACAATACTTCCTCAACAACACCTCATCAACAACTAAACCATGGCACTGAGTCACTCACCATGGCCACATCCACTCTTTCCTTAAACACATCCATTTTTAAATTCTATCCCCAGGGAGGGCTCCCAGCTGCCCTCCCAGCCCCAGGCTCTGCTCCCTGGGCAGATGGGGGCAGGTTCTGCTGGCTGCAGCCAGGATGGGGCTGGGGTGACCCCACTGCTGCTTCAGCTCGTGCTGAGGGAAGGGTTAAGTGCGATGGGGAGGCTCTGACATTTTGCTAATGTGCTGTGTTAATTGATTCGCTCATTTCCATTTGTTCCTGTTAAAGAGAGACAGATGAGAGTGGTCCTGCAGTGCAGCGGCTTGGCAGGGAGCAGCTCTGCTGTGTGCAGATGTGCTCCTCACTCAGTGCCTCATCCAGCCTGGATGTGCTCCTCACTCAGTGCCTCATCCAGCCTGGATGTGCTCCTCACTCAGTGCCACCAGCCAGGCTGGATGTGCTCCTCACTCAGTGCCTCATTCAGCCTGGATGTGCTCCTCACTCAGTGCCTCATTCAGCCTGGATGTGCTCCTCACTCAGTGCCTCATCCAGCCTGGATGTGCTCCTCACTCAGTGCCAGCCTGGCTGTGCTCCTCACTCAGTGCCAGCCTGGGTGTGCTCCTCACTCAGTGCCTCATTCAGCCTGGATGTGCTCCTCACTCAGTGACCCCAGCCAGGCTGGGTGTGCTCCTCACTCAGTGCCAGCCTGGATGTGCTCCTCACTCAGTGCCACCATCCAGCCTGGATGTGCTCCTCACTCAGTGCCACCAGCCAGGCTGGATGTGCTCCTCACTCAGTGCCTCATTCAGCCTGGATGTGCTCCTCACTCAGTGCCTCATTCAGCCTGGATGTGCTCCTCACTCAGTGCCACCAGCCAGGCTGGGTGTGCTCCTCACTCAGTGCCACCAGCCAGGCTGGATGTGCTCCTCACTCAGTGCCACCAGCCAGGCTGGATGTGCTCCTCACTCAGTGCCTCATCCAGCCTGGATGTGCTCCTCACTCAATGCCTCATCCAGCCTGGGTGTGCTCCTCACTCAGTGCTACCAGCCAGCCTGGATGTGCTCCTCACTCCCTCAGTGAGTGCCCCCAGCCAGCCTGGTCAGCCCCAGCCCAGCTCCTGCAGGACCAGGGAACACGGGGCAGACTCCCAAGAGCCCCCCCAAGGCACCAGGGGCTCCTCTCAGTGCCACCTACACAGGTTAGGGAAGAGCTGCACTATGAATCTGGTTCCAACTGCAGGCTGGAACCTGGCTGAGCCAGAAAACCAGGGAAGAGCTGGAAGCAGAGCCATGAACCAGGAAAGAGCTGGATGACTTCATTCTGCACAGCCCTAAGAGGAAAAACAGCCATTCCCACACCCACAGGTTCTCATGCAGAGCAGCAACAGGCGCCCAGTCCGTGGTCAGTCATAAAATCATGGAATCATGGAATGGTTTGAGTTGGACAAGGCCTCAAAGTGGGGATGGACAGAGAGCAGAGATCTCTGCAGCCAGGGCTGGGAACTTGTGAGTTATTGCAAAGGGCCTGGGTGCAGGGCCCTGCTGGGAGCTGCCAAACACAGCTCAGAGCAGCAAAGAGAGAAGTAAATAGCATGGTAAAGAGATGAGAGAGCGAGGTTCCCATTACAATACCATAAAACTTCTTCTGTGCTGAATATTCTCATTCTCACTAACCAATCTAGTACAAGATACAAATCCTTCAGCATTTCCACACAGCCTATAAGAATCATTACATTCCCACACTGGGTTACATTTTAAACCCTACAAACTCCTCTTTGGGCCCCTTCTGCCAAGCCAGCAGTGTCTGCTCTGAGCCTTGGGCCTGTCTGCAAGCAGAGGGAATTGTTTGATCCAAAGGGGATCACCTTCAGCTGGCCATGCCATTGTTTTCCAGTTGTTCAGTAACTGAGGGATCTCAAAGCTTGCTTTCATTTCAATCTGGCTTAGAGTTTCCATATTCTCAAAATCTTTTTCCAGGCAATCATATTTATGAGGCTTTCCTGTTTCATCTTCCCCAACACTCATCCCTGCAGGACCCAGCTACCCAGGGTGTGATGCTCAGTGACATCCCAGCCACCTGACCAAACACCTTTTCTTCCCCTTGAAAAGTGCAATTATGACAAGAATCAAATTCCTGCGGCGAGAAAGCTCAATTTCAGTCAAAATGTTTATTAAAAACATATTTGTTCTGCACCTTTTCACTGCCAAAAGAAAAACAGCTCCTTCCAAGTGTCTTTATTTGCTTGGACTTATCCACACAAGAAGAATTTCTTGCAGGAATCTCTCTTGGGCAGGGATGTGCCTGTGACTGGAGCAGCACCAGGGCTGCCTCCCCACCCTCCCAGGGACACAGAACCCACCTGGGCTGGGATTGTCCTCCAGTCCCACTCCTGGTTTTGGTGCTGTGGGATCTGTGTTCATTGGGAGCATCCTGGGAAAGGGAATTGATGCTTGAGCTGGTGAGGCCTCTATGCCCAGGCTGTGCCCACATCCCTGGGCTCCTGTGCCCCTCTGTCCCCAGGCTGTGCCCCTGTGCTCCCATGCCCTCTCTCCCCAGGCTGTCTCCCTGGGCTTCCATGTCCTCTGTTCCCCGCCTGTGCCCATCTCCCTGGGCTCCCGTTGCCCTCTGTCCCTGGGCTCTCATGGCTCTTTGTCCCCAGGCTGTGTCCCTGGGCTCCCATGCCCCTTTGTCCCTCTAATCCCATGCCCTCTGTCCCCTCTGTGCCCTTGTCCCTGTGATCCTATGCCCCTCTCTTCCTTGGCTCCCATGCCCTCTGTGCCTGGGCTGTGCCCATGTCCCTGGGTTCCCATGGCCCTCTGTGCCCAGGCTGTGTCCCTGGGCTCCCATGCCCTGTGTGCCCAGGCTGTGCCCATGTCTCTGTGCTCCCATGCCCTCTGTCTCTGTGCTCCCATGCCCCTCTGTGCCCAGCTGTGCCCATGCCCCTCTGTCTCCAGGCTGTGTCCCTGGGTTTCCATGCCCTCTGTGCCCTTGTCCCTGGGTGTCCATGCCCTCTGTGCCCAGCTATGCCCATGCCCCTGTGCTCCCATGCCCCTCTGTCCCCTCTGTGCCCATGTCGCTGGGTTTCCATGCCCTTTGTGCCCAGCTGTGCCCATGCCCCTCTATCCCCAGGCTGTGTCCCTGGGTTTCCATGCCCTCTGTGCCCTCTGTCTCTGGGCTCCCATGCCCTCTGTCCCCTCTGTGCCCATGTCCCTGGGTTTCCATGCCCTCTGTGCCCAGCTGTGCCCATGTCCCTGTGCTCCCATCCCTCTGTGCCCAGCTGTGCCCATGCCCTGCGCAGATGAGCCCAGGATCTCTTTCCTCTCCCCAGCTCCTTGCTGAGGTTCATTGCTGCTCCTGTGGGGCGAGGGCTGGGAGCAGCTGCCAGCCCTGCAGGGGGAGGAGGGCAGAGCTCAGCAGGGCAGAGATGCTGGCACCATCAGGGGTTTGTGTGTGCAGTTATCCCAGCTCGGAGTGATGTGCCAGCCCTGAGGCCACGGGAGCTGCTCCTGGATGAAGGAGCAGGGATTTCCCTGGCACAGCCCTCTGCTGGCACTGGGCTGGTGTTGGAACTCAGGACATCCCTCTGAGTGTCCAGGATGGCCAAGGACCCCTGCCAGGGGCTCAGAGACCCTGGCACACAGCCCAGAGCACCTGTGGGTTTGATTATGACCTGTGGGGCAAATTACCAGCTTTGTATGAGGACCTGAAAGCAGTAGATTTTGGAGTTTTTAGAATAGGGGTTTTAAGGACAAGATGGAGGGACTTGGGTGTGTCCAGCCCTTCTCCTTCTCCTTCTCCTTCTCCTTCTCCTTCTCCTTCTCCTTCTCCTTCTCCTTCTCCTTCTCCTTCTCCTTCTCCTTCTCCTTCTCCTTCTCCTTCTCCTTCTCCTTCTCCTTCTCCTTCTCCTTCTCCTTCTCCTTCTCCTTCTCCTTCTCCTTCTCCTTCTCCTTCTCCTTCTCCTTCTCCTTCTCCTTCTCCTCCTCCTCCTCCTTCTCCTTCTCCTTCTCCTTCTCCTTCTCCTTCTCCTCCTCCTCCTCCTTCTCCTTCTCCTTCTCCTTCTCCTTCTCCTTCTCCTTCTCCTTCTCCTTCTCCTTCTCCTTCTCCTTCTCCTTCTCCTCCTCCTCCTCCTTCTCCTTCTCCTTCTCCTTCTTCTCCTTCCTCTCCTTCTTCTTCTTCCTCCTCTTCTCTACCTCCATCTTCTGCTGCGATGGTGGCACTTTTGGATTGGTTTAGAGTAGAAGCTCACTGTTTAACATAGGTGATAGGAAGAAATTGTAAACATGTTATATGTAGTTTTTAGTATAAAAAGATAACAACACTGTCCTGGGGGCAGGCAGAGTGCCTGGGACTGTCCTGCTGGATGGACCTGGGCAGGGCAGGAGAAAAATTTTTATAGATAAGAAGCAATAAACAACTCTGAGACCAAGAACTGAAGAACTCCAACTTATTCTTTGAACATGAGGGCCTAAACAGAGACTTTTCACATATCTCAGGGCTGCAATAAACTGCAACCATCCAAGAGGCTGGGGCTGGGGGCTGCCCCGTGGTGCTGCCCCTGCCAGCTGTGCCAGTGCTGGGCCACCCAGCCCCAGTGCCCCTGCAGCATCCCTGCAGCTTGCCCTCTGCTCCACAGCTGCCTTCTGCCAGCCCTGCCATCTCCAGCTCTTCTCCTAGGAGACCCCAGCTTTCCTCCTGGGCTGCCTTTTCCCAGGCTCTCCACTTGTTTAGCATTTCTGTCCCTCAGATCACTTCAATGCAAAAGGAAGAATAATTGCCTCTTTCCATTTAGAAAAATGCAGGATCATAAACTTGCCCATCAGCTGCAGCAAGGTCAGGAAGTGCCTGCAAAAGGCAGGAGGCATTTATTGCTTCCAGAAGAGCAGATTTCACTCCCTCTGCTTTCCACATCCCCACCCTGATGCCTCCAGTGAGATCTTGCTGGAGCTGGGTGGATGCAGCAGGATAAATTAGCTGGAATTGGTTACAAGAGGAACTAATTTTTTATTTTTGTTTTTAGGGGGAGGAGTGGGGCTGAGTTTCCTCTGCCAAGGTTTGAGCTGTGGCAGGCTCTGCAGGCTCGGGGCTGTGCTCTGTGTGTGATGCATGGAGGAGCAGGGTCATGGTGAAAAATGCATGTATTTTATGATTGGCTTTTCACAAATATTCAAATGAATATTATATGTGTTGTGTTAGAAAGTGATGCTGTATTAATTCTCTTAAGGAGTGTGGTAAATACAGTTTTAGGTTATAAAAAATGTTAAAATAGAAACTGTGTTATGTAGGATACTTTTCTTTAAAGAAAGGACTCACAGTGAGATAGCAGCCATGGGACACCTGAATCTTTCAGAAAAAAAAAAATTATTGTCCTCTTATCAGCAGAAACGAAATTCTTCCCACCTCAAAGGGGCTGTCAGGATTCAGAGGAAGAAGTTGAAGATGACCAGACAGAATCCTGTATTTGAATGGAATTTATGCATCATGTATGAAGTGTATGAATGTGCAACAGGTTATTGTTTTAAGGGTTAATCCTCTATTAACATGGGTCCTTTTTTGGGCTTGTGCTGCCCAGAAAAGGTACCCAGACATCTGTAACTCTTTGTTTCTATTGTCTCATATTGTCCTAATTCAAATTGTCCAAATTATTATTACTCTAATTGTATTACTATTTTTATTACCATTTTCTTACTATTAAACTTTTACAATTTTCAAAACTGATTGGCGTTTTTCACAGTCACCCCTGCTGCTCCTGCTGGCAGGAATGAGCCTGGACACCGGGCTGGGGAGGCTGCAGCTGCTGCAGTGACAGGGCACAGCTCCACCGAGGGACCTTCTGCTGGAAAAGGGCTGGAAAAGTGAGATTCAGCCCTGAGCCATGGGGAAAGGCTGTGGTGCTGCTCATGTGAGGGTGCCTGCTATAAAGTTGCTCATTTTGAAAGGGATTTCAGATGCATTTTTGGTTTTCCTCATATTTTTTATTAAATTAAACACAGCTTTTGGGGTTAGTTTTTTTCTTTCCTCCTACCTCAAACCTCCTCCCTTTCCATCCCCTTTTACACCCCAAGCAAGAGGGGGGGATGACATGACAGCAAACCCACAAGATAATTTTTGTCCTAATTTTTACTTTTTTGGAGGAAAACCGTAGTCACTCCAGCTGGGAGGAGTAAAAGGGATAATATTCCACAGCTGGGTTGAAACATTTCCCTTCTCTAACAAGTTGTGATGGAAAGATTTGGTCTCCTTGACCTTGCTGCCTGGTGGGTGTCCCTTCAATAGGGTGACAGGAGGAAGCTGACTCCTCCTTCCTCGAGTCCACCCTGGGCAGTTTTCCCCTGTGCCAAGCATCCCAGGAGTCACTGGAACTGTCCTGCTGGATGGACCTGGGCAGGGCAGGAGAAAAATTTTTATAGATAAGATACAATAAACAACCCTGAGACAGAGAAATGAAGAGCCCCGTGCCTGTCCTTGGGTGAACGTGGCCATGCAGGGTTTGGAAAGGGACCCTGGGTGAGCACCCCAAGGAGCCACAGCACTGTGTCCCACCAGGCAGACAAAACTGAGGGGTTTGGGCATCTTTGGGGGATACCAGAGTGAACCCTCCAGCCTTTCTGAGGAGGAGGGATGTCAGAATTCAGGACATCTCTCTGGCTGTCCTGGATTGCCCAAACCCCTGCCAGGGGGCTCAGAGACCCTGGCACAGAGCACAAGACCCCTGTGACTTTGATTAAGACCAATGGAAAAAAATACCAACCTTATATGAATATCTGCAAGCCATGAAAGTCTAAGTAGAATAATAATTAGTTTGTCATGGGGTGAAAAAATAGATTTTTGGGGTTTCTAGAATGGGGGTTCAGGAGGCAAGATGGAGGAATCTGGGTGTGTCCAGCCTTTCTCCTTCTTCTTTTGGCCTCCATCTTCTGCTGTGATGGTGGCACTTTCAGATTGTTTAGAGTGGAAGGTCACTGTCTAACATAGGTGATAGGTGTTGGGAAGTCATTGTAAATATTGTACAGGTAGTTTTTAGTATAAAAAGATAACACCACCCAGGGGACAGGTAGAGTGCCTCTGTCTGTCCTGCTGGATGGACCTTGGCTGCACAGGAGAAAGAATTTTATAGATAAGAAACAATAAACAACCTTGAGACAAGGGCTCCTGGTCCCCACCCACCTCCATGGTTTGTGACTGCACTGCCCTGCTCCAATCCCCAGAGTCCTGACACAGCTGGACTGGGATTGGTCATTAAGTTAAAACAATTCACATGCTGGGTAAACTGAAGAGCTCTGACTCCTTCTTCGTCAGTCGGGCTGGGAAAACAGATTTTCTAACACATCCTAGGGTCACTTTGAGCAGCAGAAGTCCCGAGAGAGGGAAGCTGCAGAGGCAGCTGGTGCAGGGGGGAGGCCCAGCCAGGCAGGGCTGTCCCTGTGCTGTGGAAGGGGATGTCACCACTCACACTGTGCACCCTCCCTGCTTGAGTGAGGATTCTCTGGACCCCCCATCCTGCAGGTCCTTGTGTCCTCATCCCTCCAGCAGGGCTGTGCTGGGCTCTGAAGTGCATTGAAGATGCTGCTGCCTGTTGGGGAAGGTGAAACAGGAAAGCCTTACAAATATGATTGCCTGGAAAAAGATTTTGAGAATATGGAAACTCTAAGCCAGATTGAAATGAAAGCAAGCTTTGAGATCCCTCAGTTACTGAACAACTGGAAAACAATGGCATGGCCAGCTGAAGGTGATCCCCTTGTGATCAAACAATTCCCTCTGCTTGCAGACAGGCCCAAGGCTCAGAGCAGACCCTGCTGGCTTGGCAGAAGGGGCCCAAAGAGGAGTTTGTAGGGTTTAAAATGTAACCCAGTGTGGGAATGGAATGATTCTTCTAGGCTGTATGGAAATGCTGTAGGATTTGTATCTTGTACTAGATTGGTTAGTGAGAATGAGAATATTCAGCACAGAAGAAGATTTATGGTATTGTAATGGGAACTTCACTCTCTTACCCTTTTGCTCTCTCACCCTCTCATCCTCTCTCCCCCTCTCTTCTCTGGGCCCTGCTCCGAGCTGTGTTTGGCAGCTCCCAGCAGGGCCCTGCACCCAGGCCCTTTGCAATAACCCACAAGTTCCCAGCCCTGGCTGCAGAGATCTCTGCTCTCCGTCCGTCCCAACTGTCCTACCCCCTGACGCTCCTACAGTCCCCCACACTGTTGCCACCCCTGGTGCCACCCCTGGTGCCATCCCTGGTGCCATCCCTGGTGCCCAGCACCCCTCAGGGTGAGCCCTGGGCACACCCTTGCTCTCTGCGGTGCCACCAGGCGGGGTCACCCCGTGCTGGCTCCGGTGCCACCACTCCACTCACGCCCACCTCGGCTCCGGGAGATGCCAGTTGCCGTGGCAACGGGATACAACACATCCTGGCATCCCTGGCTGAGGCTTTCCAGGCTGGCAGGGTGGGGAGGTCGCTCCCCTCCTTCCCGAGGAAGCTCGTCATGGCACAGCGGGGGATGCATCAGGAAAGCTCTCACTGCTGGCATCCTGCTGCTGCTGGCAGCGCCCCTCTGGGCAGGGCTCACCCAGCGGCTGCATCCTGCCCGGCCCTGCCCGGCCCTGCCAGCTGTGCTCGCCCTGTCTGTGCCAGCTGTGCTCGCCCCGCGGGTCCCCTCCCTGTCACTGCCTCGGCAGCAGCGGAGCGGGGCCCCACCGGGAGGGTCTGCCCTGCTCCTGCCGGGGGTGTCTGTCCTGTCTGTCCTGTCTCATCTGCCCTGTCTGTCCTCTGTCCCGTCTGTCCTCTTTGTCCTGTCTGTCCTCTCTGTCTTCTCTGTCTGTTCTGTCTCCTCTGTCCTGTCTGCCCTGTCTGTCCTCTGTCCTCTCTGTCCCCTCTGCTCCAGGGACAGCCCGGATGCATATCTGGGGAGCCGTGTCAGGATGTGCTGCAGGAAAAAGCTCTTCATGAGGCCGTGGTGTCCCCTCAGGGCCTCACGTGGAGCAGAGACCTGGCAGGGACCAGGGCAGGTGTGCAGCTCCCAGTCACACAGAATTCACAGAATCACTGGGTTGGAAGAGACCTTCAAGACCATGGAGTCCAACCCAGCCCCAACCCCTCAACTCAACCCTGGCACCCAGTGCCACATCCAGGCTTTGTTAGACACCCCCAGGGATGGGGACTCCACCACCTCCCCGGGCAGAACATTCCAGAACTTTATCACCCTTTCTGTAAAAAACTTTTTCCCAATATCCAACATGTATTTCCCTTGGTATTGGTATTTTTACCAATATAGCTGGACAGGACAT
The DNA here is from genome assembly GCA_009764595.1 of Geothlypis trichas. NCBI lineage: Eukaryota > Metazoa > Chordata > Aves > Passeriformes > Parulidae > Geothlypis > Geothlypis trichas. The sequence goes on along the minus strand of CM019924.1, from coordinate 2,153,543 downwards.
GCCTGAGATTGTCTGGCCCTTGCTGCTGAACCAAACAGCAGCACTGTGGTGTTTCACCCCACAGACACTTTGGGCTGGCTGGGTGTGTGGTGTTTCACCCCACAGACACTTTGGGCTGGCTGGGTGTGTGGTGTTTCACCCCACAGACACTTTGGGCTGCCTGGGTGCTGCAGTTGGCACGTGGGGACAAGGCCAGGCCTGCAGGAGCTCTGGTGGTGCTGGGATGGAGCTTCCCCCCATAACAGGGGCTGCTCCTCAGGTTTCCCTCTGGCAGAGAAGCTTTCAGGCCATGGTGAAGGAAAGGAGTCGGTTCTGCTGGAGGGTTTGGATCCAGAGCTTTATTCTGGCCCACAGGCCTCTGAATGCAGCAGCAGCTCCACCAGAGCTCCCTGAGCCCGTGGCTGCTGCTCCTTTGAGCCCCGGGGAGAGGGGCAGGGAAGGGGCAGGGAGCCACCAAGCAGGGACAGGAGGGGAGGGACAAAGGGACAAAGGACACCTGGATGGCCCAATGCCCCCAGAGGTAGAGGGCATCCTTTGGATCTGCCAATCACTCGATGCCTTCTGGAATTCCAGGAGTGACAGACAGTGCTAGGCAGGGTCAGGGTGGGGAAAGGAGGGATGATCGATACACCTGGGAGGGAATCATCAGGGGAGGAAACTGAGGTTCTGAGGCAAACCCTGAAATCACAACGCAACAGGGCTGGGCACCACCCGCACTCCCAGGGCTGCCCATGGAGCAGCAGCGCTCGAGAGGGGAGCGCTGGAGATGGAGAGGGGAGAGCAGAGCGGAGCAGAACGGAGCAGAACGGAGCAGAGCAGAGCAGAGCAGAGCCCCTGGCTGCTGCCACTTCACGGCAGCGGCTCCGTGATCCAGCGTTGCCTTGACAACTGCGAAGGGTCTTTTACTGCCTGTCGGCTGCTGAGACTGAGACAGGGATGGAGAGGGGGGAGCGTTAACTCTGCACTCCTGCAAGTGCTTTGCACCCTCTGAGAGGCGTCCGGCTATCAGACAGGATGATGCCTGTGGCAGGGAGGAGTGATGCATCTGATTCCATTGGTATCAGAAAGCTAATTAATTACCTTATTATACTCTATTATTCTACACTATATTACACTATCTTATTCTATACTATATTACACTATAATATAATATATTACTAGATGTAATAATATATAATATAGTGTAATAATATATAATATAATTATATATATATACTTATATATAGTATATATAATATATATTTATATATAATGTAACTATATATATTATATATATAATTATATATAATTATATATATAAATATAATATTATATAATATAAATATAACATTATATATAATATATATATAAATTATATTAATATAATTATATATCATATAGTGTAATAATATATATTGTACTAGTGTAATATATTACACTATATTACACATCTAAACTGAATTTGCCAAGCACCCAACCCTGCACACACTGCACAGAATCTCGTGACTCTCCTGACAGTACCAACTCATACACACAGACCCCTGGCCCTGACAGGCCAAGGAACTAAAACACCATCACTGCGGGTAAAAAATCTCCATATTGCATTCTACTTTGGCACAAACACAGGCACAGCAAGTGAGATTTGAATATTCTTGGGAAGAATTGTGCCTTGTTTTTCTCTGTGAAGAGAAATGTGGGGCTGCACACCTGACCCTGACAGGCCAAGGAACCAAACCACCATCACTGTGGGTGAACAATCTCCATGTTGCATTCTGCTTTGGCACAAACACAGGCACAGCAAACGATAAGAATTGTTTTTTCCTTTCTCTGTGGTTCTGAGAATGTGAAATCCAGAAATATTCTTGGGAAGAATTGTGCCTTGCTTTTCTCTGGGAGGAGAAATGTGGGGCTACATCTAGCATGTGAGGACACCAGGACATCCCAGGCTGGCCTGGACAGGGAGCCCAGGGGCTGCAGCTGGGCCAGCACTGCTGAGCAACCCCAGCAAGGAGTGGGCTCCCAGTCCTTGCCCTCACTTACCTTGCCCTGACCTTGGCATCCATCAGGAGTTTGGGCACCTCGTGGCGTGGTGTGTCCTTGGATCAGCACTGAGATCAGCTGGGCTCATCAGCGTGGTCAGTCTGCTGGGCAATCAGGGCTTTGTGTCACCCAGTCACAGCCCGGAGCTGGAAGGGTCCTGTCTCAGCTCTCTGCAGGCAGCACAGCCCTTCCCCATCCCCAGCATGGGGCTGGGCTGCACACCCGGGGTCTCATGGCACTGAGGAAGGAAAATTTGGTCCTGCTGGGTCAACAAAATGCACATTTATGGGGGTTGTCCCTTATTTACAGGCAGTGTGATTGATACCTGTGGTCCTCAGTACTGCAGGCATGGATGGCACTGTCCATGCCACCCTTCCAGGCCAGTTCCTCAGGATGTCCTAAAGAAACACAGAGTTGCTGCCTGGAATTGCTGCTGAGCTCACAGCCACTGTGTGAGGAGCCTGCAAGCCCTGCGGCCAGGCCAGAAACACTTTGAGTGTATTATAATTAAGTAATTATAATTAAGAAATAGTTGGCTTCTGATTGTGGTGGCATGAATTATAACATCTATATTATCTCTTATATCTCATCTATATTATCTCATCTATATTATCACCCTTCACATGAGACTAAAAATGTGCCTGAGCCCTCAGACACGGAGGGGATGGGACAGGGAGTCACAGGGCCAGAGGGGATGGAGATGGATCCCCTTGCCTGGTTTCAGCTGGAAGGACGTGTCCACAGCAGAGGGTCAGCAGCAATAAACAGCTGCTGCTAGAACAGACTGCTCTGACCTACTTTGGGCTCAAGGACACCCAGAGCCACCCCCTGCTGCTGTCTAGACAAGCAGGGCCCGTGTGAGCTGAGCCCAGCCTGCCCCAGGCTGTGCAGGAGGGCCTGGGCCCAGAGAGGGGCTGTGGGACAGACAGACAGACAGACAGACAGACAGAGCCGCAGGGACAGCGGCCAGACGGTCACTGAGAGCAGCCAGGGCTGGGGACAGGCTGGGGACAGGCAGGGCTCTGGCAATGTCACTGCTGAGGTTTGCTGGAGGGGCTGGGGGCAGCGTCCCCCTGGCGTGAGCACGTTCATGGTGCTGACAATGTTCATGTTCCAGCTGGTGGCCTGAGTGCCCCCGGGCTCTGAGCAGCTCGCTGGGCTCTGGGTGAGCTGTGTGACACCAGAGCATCCCCCTCTGGAGCTGTCTGTGCCTCCACAGCCCCTCCCTGATGCACGGGGGCACCAGCACTGCACCACCAGCCTGGTGGCATCAGGTCACACCTGGCATCAGGTCACACGAGGAGACCCAGGAGTGGTGGCTCATCCTGGAGCAGGGCACACTGAGGGCAGAGCTCAGGGATCTGCAGCTCCTCCCGAGGGGCAGCTCCCATCTCTGCTCTGGGACAGGGACAGCAGCCAGGGCACGGCTGGAGCTGGGCCAGGGCAGCTCAGGCTGAGCTCAGGGCAAGGCTCTTCCCCCAGAGGGTGCTGGCACTGCCCAGGCTGCCCAGGGAATGGGCACGGCCCCAAGGCTGCCAGAGCTCCAGGGATGCCCAGGCTGGGCTTGCTGGGGGCTCTGGGCAGGCTTTGGCTTTGGCATTGATCATCCCTGTGGGTCCCTTCCAGCTCAGCACATTCCATGGCTGTGTGAGAGTGAGGGATGGGGGAGATGAAGGATGGGGGAGAAATTTGGGCAGCGCTGCAGGGATGGCCAGGGTGGGGCTGTTGGGGGCTCTGGGCAGGGACTGGGGTGGAACTGGATGATCCTGTGGGTCCCTCCAGCCCAGGGTATTCTGTGGCTCTGTGGTTCCACATTGTGAGCTCATTCAGTCTCTGGGATTTTCTGACACACACAGGAATCCCCTGGCACTCCAGCCTGGCTGCAAGGCCCGGAGGAACCAGGGACTGCAGGTCTGTACCCAGCCACAGCCAACATTCCTGAGCCCCTAACAGCTTTAGGGGGGCTGTTTCAGCCCAGGGCAGTGGGACAGACCCACTCATGTCCAGGATCTTTCCCTGGAGAAAACACTGGTGAACAAACAGCTTTTCCAGGAGGATTCTGCTGTGTCTAAACAGCACAACTCTTTCTGAAACCATCACCCTGAGCAAAGAGGAGCTTCTGCTCTCTAGGGTCACTGCACTGGTGAGATGCACCAATGCTGAGCACAGCACTGCTCTGAGGATGCAGGAGCTCGGGATGCTCTGTGCCTGCAGGCAGATCCACGTGGCCACAGCTGATCCCTGAGCTTCCCCAGCCAGCTTGCATGCTCCAGGCCACATCTGGAAGGTGCTGGAATCCAGCTGCAGGCTGGAGAAGGCACAGAACAGATCCCCCCTTGCCCACACAGCCCCTGGGTGCAGCAGGGCTCTCTGCAGGTGCTGAACACAGGGGTCAAAGCTGAGCAGGTCCTGGTGGCTCCCTGGGTGCTGGCAGCTCTCCAGCTGTTTGCCCACCTGTGGCAGCTGCTGCTCTCTCCAGAAGCTGCTGCTATTGCTTTTAAATTGATGATGCAATTGGGCCTTATTTAAAGCAACAGCTCTTTCCCTTCCAATTTTGCTCGGTGATGAATATTGGCTCCACTTCTTTCCCTCTCTTTCCCTGCCTCTTCACCTGGACTGTGAAATGCCCAGGGATGAGTGTGGAATGACTTTCTACCCATTGTCAGGCACTTCCAGTATCCCATAAATAATCTCCCACTTGTTTGGTCTAAATGTAATTAAGATCCTCGCTCCACGCTTGGCGACACTGACCGGCCGCAGCGCCGGTGATTTATGGGGCTGCATTGTTTGGGGCTTTAATTGCAGGCTGCAGCCTGGCCCTCCCTGACAGCCTCTCCCAGGAATGATGTGTTTATGCTGCAGAGGAGTTCGGGGTGATAACTGTATAAAGCAGTTTGATAACGAGGACCACACTCCTCGCACACAAACCTGTTGAAGGTGTTGCTGTAGGAGGCGTTTTTCCGAGAGCAGGGCAGGGAGTTCCCCAGAGAGAATCAGCTCCTTCCCATGCACAGAATATTTGCAGGCTGCCTGCGATTGTACTGATTGTCAGGGAAAATTATGTGAGAGCTGCGTTTTCCTTCAAATAATTGAACTGTGTGGATCCTGTGGGTATTTTGTGTGGGCTGTGTGCTGGGCACAGGGTGATCAGTCACGTTAAAATCACATGGCTGTGCTGCCAGGCCGGATTGGAGAGAGCTCTGGTGCTTATGTGCATATTCATGAAGGAAAATTAGGAATTCAGCTCTCCTGGGCAGAGCTGAGTGCAACCCTGAGTGCAACTCTGCTATTGCTGCTGTGTCAGGGAGCCGGCATGGCATGAACCTCCAGGTGCTGGGAACACCTGAGGTGACTCCCTGACCCCTGACACCCCCTGTCTGCATCCAGCTGCTGCTGCTAGCTCAGAGCCAATCCATCCATCCCTCCATCCATCCCTTCATCCCTCCATCCATCCATCCATCCATCCATCCATCCATCCATCATCCATCCATCATCCATCCATCCATCCATCCATCCATCCATCCATCCATCCATCCATCCCTTCATCCCTCCATCCATCCATCCATCCATCATCCATCCATCCATCCATCCATCCATCCATCCATCCATCCATCCATCCATCATCCATCCATCCATCCATCCATCCATCCATCCATCCATCCATCCATCCATCCATCCCTCCATCCATCCCTTCATCCCTCCATCCATCCATCCATCCATCCATCCATCCATCCATCCATCCATCCATCCATCCCTCCATCCATCATCCATCCCTTCATCCCTCCATCCATCATCCATCCATCCATCCATCCATCCATCCATCCATCCATCCATCCCTCCATCCATCATCCATCCATCCATCCATCATCCATCCATCCATCCATCCATCCATCCATCCATCCATCCATCATCCATCCACCCCTCTGTCCCTCCCTCCATCTCTCCCTCCATTCCTCTCTCCATCTCTCCATCTATCATCCATCCATCCATCCATCCATCCATCCATCCATCCATCCATCCATCCATCCATCCATCATCCATCCCTCCCTCCATCCCTCCCCATCCCCACCAGGCAGCTCAATTTCTGACTGCAGCAGCTCTGGCTCTTCTGGCCTCTCCTCAGCCCTGGGTCTGCTCTCTGCTCTCTCCTGCCTCTCTCAGAGGCTCCTCCCGAGGCTCTCCCGGTTCCCCCCAGGGGTTCCAAACGGGCACAGCCTCTGCTGCCCCTCTGCTGGGCTCCTCTCCTCTCCCTGGGGCTGCAGCACAGCCAGCCAGGCTCCCCCAGCCCTCCCAGATAAGCAGGATTAAATCCCTGCCTCATTCCATGAGCAAGGGCACGAGGGATAGAAGGGGGGGCTCCTTATCTTGTTCTTATCTGTGCTGCAGCTGCTCTGGCTGAGGAGGGGAGGTGGCCCAGCCCCTGCTGCTGGAACTGCTGTCCCTGCAGAGCCTGACAATGGCCCTGCTTGTCGGAACACGGCCCTGCTTCCCCACCCCGAGGGCTCCGAGGGAAACCTGAGCCAGCTGATTGCAGCAGACAGCGAGGGGCAGCCCCAGCAGCAGCTCCTGCTCTCTACAGAGCTGCAGACAGATGTGCTGCAATCCAGCTGCACAGCACAGTGCACACAGCCCTGTCCCTGCTCTCCCTGACACACAGAATCATAAAATCCAGGCTGGTGGGGTGGGAAGGGTCCTTAAAGTTCATGCAGAGCCCCTCTGCCATGGGCAGGGACACCTCCCACTGCCTCAGGCTGCTACAGTGCTGAAAACATTCACAGTGTATTATAATTAAGAAATAGTTGGCTTCTGATTGTGATGGTGTGAATTATAACATCTCTATTATCTCACCCTTAACATGATACTAAAAATAAAATAAAATTTTTTAAAACACCTGTCAGTTATCCCATCTCTGGGTCAGCAAAGGGCTTAATCTGACACTCCAGGCTTGCCCAGCCTGGCCTGGAACACTGCCAGGGATCCAGGGGCACCCACAGCTGCTCTGGGCACCCTGAGCCAGGCCTCTCCACCCTCTGAGTAAAGAATAACCATGGTTCCTTGTGATTCCAAGCTCCAGAGGGATGGAATCACAACTTCTGGAATTGGTCCAGAAGTGTCTCCAGGTTATGGCTTTGATCCCCTTCTCTCAGCAGGGCCCTCCCACAGCCAGGGCACTGCAAGGGCTGCAGCTCCACATCCCCAGCTGCCCTCAGCAACCCAGGCCTGCAGTCAGAGCCCTGTGGGGCTGGGAAAGAACCTCTGGGTGCAAACCATCCCCAAAGGCTGGGGGCACTGGTGTTGTACATCTCCTCATGAGAAAAGGAGCATCATCAAAACAAGCCTGGATGTGGCACTGGGTGCCAGGGTTTAGTTGAAGTGTTAGGGCTGGGTTGGACTTGATGATCTTGAAGGTCTCTTCCAACCCAGTGATTCTGTGACTCTATGATTCATCAGGGTGTGAGCAGAGCTGGCAGTGCCACTGCTGTGGTGCTGTTTGGCCCCTCTCAGCTGGAAATGAGAGTGCCCTCATCACTCTCTGCAGCTCCTGAGAGGTGCCTGTGCTCAGCTGGGGCTGGGCTCTGTCTCCAGGCACTGACACAACAAGAGCACACAGCCTCGAGCTGCCCCAAGGGAAATACAGGGTGGATATCAGGGAAAGGATTTTCACAGAAAGGGTGATAAAGTTCTGGAATGTTCTGCCCGGGGAGGTGGTGGAGTCCCCATCCCTGGGGGTGTTTAACAAAGCCTGGATGTGGCACTGGGTGCCAGGGGTGAGTTGAGGGGTTGCGGCTGGGTTGGACTCGATGGTCTTGAAGGTCTCTTCCAACCCAGTGATTGTGTGAATATTCTGTGAAGGGGAAGTTTCAGTTCCAACAGCTCCAGTAGCAGATGGAAAAGGAGATTTCCAGGTTTTTTCCAGGCCAGTGGCTGGGGCCATGCCCAGGTAACCTCAGAGGAAGTGAGGGGGCCCTTCCAACCCAAACCATTCTGGAATTCCGTGACCCCATGATTTGTTTTGCACCCATAGATTTTGTGCTGACACCCCTGTGCACCCCAACATTTTAATCTTCTGTTAAGGACCTGTGAGGAGAGAGGAGGGACTTTGGAACCCTGAGCTCCATCAGCCCAATTCCTCCTGCCCTTCCACCTGGGCTCCATCCTCCCCTCTGCTCCCCAGCACACACATTAAGGGATTACACTGTCATCTTTTCAATCTCTCTGTCAATAGATTTCTTCTTTCCCAGCCGATTTTTTCTCCCCAGCTCGAGCTCTTTCACTTCATTAATACACCCAGAAGGGAAGAGCAGCTGCCTGCATTGTCTGGCTAGGAAAATTTCTTGCGCTGCTGGATTTGTAAAACAACTGATTAAAGACAATGCAATTAATTATTCCTTGATGAAATAGTGGAAATTATCCTGAAAAATGAAGAAATTTAGCAGTGGAACATTAAATCCCCATAATTATGTCATTTCTACAAAGGGGGCAGGGAGGTGAAGTATAAAAATAAAACCCAGGCTCAGTCTTTGTGCCAGCTCCTTGCCAGGGGATGTGGTGCCCTCTCCACGAGCTCCTGCCTTGGGTGTTTGCCTCAGTACACCCCCAGATCCCTCTGGAGCCCCCGGGCACAGAACAGGGGCTGGGGGTCCCTGCAGAGCCCCTGCCAGGCCAGGCTGTGTCCTGTGGGCTGGGTGTGAGCATCCAGCTGTGCTCACACATCCAGCTGTGCTCACACATCCAGCTGTGCTCACCGCATCCTCTGCCATGGGGGCAGTGCCCACGCCCTGGCACTGCCCCTGCTCCTGCTGGGACAGCCTGGAAAGTCTGAGATCCCTTGGAGAGGAAGCTGTGGCTCAGCTTTCCTCACCCTCAGCCCTGCCCCACGCCGTGTCCTGCCCAGCAGCACCCTGTGCACTCATGGGACACCTCATGGGGTCCCAAAAAGTGCCCCATGGAGCTTGGCCCGTGTGCTTGACCAGCTGTGCCCCAGGCCTGGGTGTCACCAAACCCCTGTGGCTGTCCCCTCCAAGCCCCCCAGCACCATCACCATGGAATGATGAAGTCATTCTGGCTGCGAGAGACTGTTGAGATCACCAAATATTCTACCAGATACCCCCGTGCTCACTAATCCACATCCTGAGGTGACACATCTGCTCATGCCTCGAGCATTTCCAGGTCCCCCCTCCCCCTGCAGCCTCCCCTGCCCCCTGTGCTCCTCTGGCTCTTGCCACGCAGCGTTCCATGGGCCATCCCCTTCTGAACCACTAATTCCTGCCTCATCCTTCCCGCCTTAAACGATGGATTTTCCATCCACCGGTTCTCTCTCTGTCCTGGCCGCCTCCCCTGTGCTTTCCCCATGCCTCGTGCTGTCCCCATCCCTGCCAGAGCCGTAACTCCGGGGGCAGAGCCGGCCCCAGCCCCGCTCCAGCCGTGCTGGCTCCGCATCCCCATCCCGTGTGCCGGGTGTGGAGGAGCGGGGACAATGCCGAGAATCCCCGGGAGGAGCAGGGACAATGCCGTGCCCGGGAGGAGAGGGCAGTGCCGGATCCCAGCAGAGATGAGGGGACAGTGCTGGATCCCAGGGAGGAGCGGGCAGTGCTGGATCCCACCAGGGAGGAGCGGGCAGTGCCGGATCCCCGGGAGGATCCCAGGGAGGATCCAGGGAGCAGTTCTGGATCCCCAAGAACAGCAGGCAGTGCCAGATCCTGGCCCAGAGCATCGCTGGGAGGAGTGGACAGTGCTGGAGGCCCGGGAGCATCCCCAGGAGGAGCAGGCAGTGCTGGATCCCATCAGGGAGGATCCCAGGGAGGAGTGGACTGTGCTGGATCCCAGCCCCGGCGCGGGGGAGGCAGGAGGAACGCGTGGCACGGCGAGAGGATGTGCCTCCTCCTCCGCACTCGCAGCTGGGGACTGTTGATTGTATTTATTTATTCTATTCTGAGATTTATCAAACGTGGGATTGGAGCCTTCCCGAGCCTGGTGTGCATGGAAGGAATCCAGGCCCCACACACCACCTGCCGAAATGTAATTACCAGATGCGTTAAATGAATAAATCTTCTGGGCACCATTTTCTGTCAGTGCTGGAAAACCCTCGGGAGGTCTCTGAGTGCTCTGAGATGCCAGTGCCACCCCTGAGCCCCCCGTGAGCCCCGGGCATGGGGTCTGGACAGCTCCTCCAGGGTTTTGCCTCAGATCACTGGGAGCAGCTTTTTGTCCCACTCTCAGCATGGGGTTGGACCTGCCATGGAGATCCTGCCCATGGTGGGGATGCTGCAGCTCCAGGGGTGGCACAGTGATGGATTTGTGGAATTGTGGAACCATGGAATGGTTTAGGAGGGACATTAAAACTCATCTTGTTGTAAGGTGCCATGGGCAGGGACACCTTCCAGTGGACCAGGTCGCCCCAAGCCCCATCCAGCCTGGCCTGGGACACTTTCCAGCCACAGCTTCTGTGGGTATTGGTATTTTTACCAATATTGGGGACTAGATGTGCCTTGGCTTGTCTGGCCTTGCTGCTGAACCAAAGAGCAGCACTGTGGTGTTTCACCCCACAGACACTTTGGGCTGGCTGGGTGTGTGGTGTTTGACCCCACAGACACTTTGGGCTGGCTGGGTGTGTGGTGTTTCACCCACAGACACTTTGGGCTGCCTGGGTGCTGCAGCTGGGCCCATGGGGACAAGGCCAGGCCTGCAGGAGCTCTGGTGGTGCTGGGATGGAGCTTCCCCCCAGAACAGGGGCTGCTCCTCAGGTTTCCCTCTGTGGAGAAGCTTTAAGGCGATGGTGAAGGAAAGGAGTCGGTTCTGATGGAGGGTTTGGATCCAGAGCTTTATTCTGGCCCTCAGGCCTCTGAATGCAGCAGCAGCTCCAACAGAACTCCCTGAGCCCGTGGCTGCTGCTCCTTTGAACCCCGGGGAGAGGGGCAGGGAAGGGGCAGGGAGCCACCAAGCAGGGACAGGAGGGGAGGGACAAGGGACAAAGGACATCTGGATGGCCCAATGCCCCCAGGGGTAGAGGGCATCCTTTGGATCTGCCAATCACTTGATGCCCTTCTGGAATTCCAGGATTGACAGACAGTGCTGGGAGGGGAAAGGAGAGGTGACTGAGGGAGGGAATTATCAGGGGAGGGACCTGAGGTGATGAGGTAAACTCTGAAATCACAATGCAACATCTGGGCAAACCTCCCCTGTGGGATTTTGGGCAAGGGGTGACCAGGGGGGTGCAGCTGCAGCTGTGGTGAGTGAGGAGCAGAGCTGGGCCCTGGCAGTGGGAGAGGGTCCTCACCTCAGCCATGGAGACCAGAACACTCAACACAGACCTGGCATCAGGAATGGGTCCTGGGTGCTGCAGGATGCCTGGGGGTGAGTTCTGTCTGTTTCTGCAGGAAAAAGAAACCTAAAACCCCATAAGACTTCTCTGCCCAGAGAGGTTGGGGGTTCCCCATCCCTGGAAATGTCCCAGGCCAGGGTGGAGAGGCCTTGGAACCACCTGGGACAGTGGAAGGCATCCCCATAGCAGGGGGTGGAAGGAGATGTTCTTTAAAATTCCAACCCACACCAATCTGTGATTCTCTGATTCTCTCAGCCTTTTTCCGAGCATCAGCCGCTCTCCTTCTAGGGATTTAGCTGGAAACAAAGCATGAAAAGTTCAACTCATCACGTGCTGCTTGATATTTTTCTAATTCCAGTTCAAAAAAAGAAGTCAGTGATAGAAATGGAGGCGTGAGGAGCCTGGGTGTTGAGGACAGCTCGTAAAAATTGTTTTGCACCCATTTTCTGACCATTTCTACTAATCACATACCATGAAATGAACAGTTTGCAAACACCCTATGGGCTGAAATTTGTTTGCATAAACTATTCAGTGAACACTTGCAGATAACAAATTCATTTGCAGAAATCAGGATCAGCTTCTCAGCAACTTGCAAATGGGAAATAAAAATATATAATAAAAAAAGAAAAATAAAAACCTTCAATGAATCATGCACAAGGAGCTTCTTCCTGCAGGACCAAAGCTCAGCCATGCAGATGGTTTTGGTGGTGCAGAAGAGCTGCAGGAAAGAAACAGGGGAATGGCCTTTGCTTATTTGAGTTTAAAGAATTAAAATCTTAGATCATGTCAGAGTATTCCCGAGGAAATGGGGGGTTTTCAGGTCCAAGTTATAGGAGAGCTCCTGCGGGTCAGTGTGCACCACCAAGAGATGGGCTGTAAGTCAGACTGTGTTGGTTTGGAAAGACAGGAGTCTGCTAAGCAACACAGGAGCCTTCCCTGAAATGGGGAATATGAACTCTCCCCACCCCTCTGAGTTGCTATAAATTTTAAGTTAAGGGGCTCTCAGGAAAAAATGTGGGAGCAGGAAATAACAGTTCTTTAATAGGGAAAGGAAAAAATAAAAGGATAAAATGAACCATGCAGTGAACTAAACCAACTCTGCCAGAGTCAGAACCCAAGCTGACACCCTGTGGGTCAGGCTGGTGGCAGCAGTCCCATTGGAATTGTGGCTCAGCCCTCCTGCAGGGTCAGGGCTGGTTCTGCTGGAGCAGGGATCCTGGAGAAAGGTGCAGTCTCTGCCTCTGCAGATGCAGGGCAAGAGGCAGCTGCTGTTCCTCTGGGCAATGCAGTGCAGGAGCCGTGCTGGTGTTGCAGAATCTCCAGATTCTATCCGGGTAGGAATGCTTGGCTCCTCCCTCTGGGCTCCCATCTCCCAATGGGATGCTGTAGTTCTTATCAGCCCTGCAGGGACATTCCAGAGCTGTTATCAGCAGGTGTCCCCTGGAGGGAGGAGTGATTGTGGTCACTCAGAGAGAGAGATAAGGCAAACTGCCCACCTGACAAAGACAATCTGCCATACAGATGGCAATTGAAAACATCTTAATTGAAAACATCTTGCATTGCAATCTTCAACACAGACCTTGGAACACAATTCTCTTTTGGTTTCTAACCAGAACAGAATTGATGGAAATGTGACTTTTTGGGACATTGGCAGCTGCTGACCCCAGCCATGGCTCCTGCTCTGTGGTTTGCTGCCTCCCTGGGCAGCTGTGCCAGCAGAACCAGAGGAGATCCCTGGTGTGGATCTCAGGGGACATCAGGGCCTCCTCTGTTCCCAGGCAGAGCTGTGCTGGGTGGTGCTGGAGCCTGTTCCTGCCTTCTCCTCGTGCTTCCCTCAGCCATCCCTGCTCCTGGAGCTGCTCTGTGCTTCTGTTATTCACAGAAGACAAATACAATTGGACTGGCAGGGAGTGCAGCTCTCCCAGGGCAGACAAATGGAGCACAAAGTCAACTTTCCAATCATCATTTTTCCTTAAAAAAAAAGAAAAATAAGATGATTTTTCCCCTGCAAACAACTAAATTTGATTTCAGACATTTCTTCACATTGTAAATTCTGCTTGATTCTTCTTGCTAACCTTCCTCTACCAAGCAGGATGTGCTGATGTCCTAAAGCTCTAAGGGAAATGACCCACCTCAGCTATGGGGCCACAGAGGGACCCCTCAGAGAGTGGGGAGCCCTGGTACAGGTGCCCAGAGCAGCTGTGGCTGCCCCTGGAGCCCTGGCAGTGCCCAAGGCCAGGCTGGACATTGGGGCTGGCAGCACCTGGCACAGTGGGAGGTGGCCCTGGGCTGCAATCAGCTGCCATTGAAGATCCCTTCCCACCCAAACCACTCTGGCATTCACATTCCTCAATCCAGGATGGAAACCAGCACCAAAACCCATTGCAGCCAATGGAGAAAGGAAAGGAAAGAATGATTGCCTGGCTGGTTGCAGGTGCCCCCAGTGCCATTTCCCACAGGGGGTTTGTAGCCTGGCAAGGCCTGGTTAGAGAGGTTTGGGCTGTGCCAGGGTGCCCAGAGCAGCTGTGGCTGCCCCTGGAGCCCTGGCAGTGCCCAAGGCCAGGCTGGACATTGGGACAGTGGGAGGTGTCCCTGCCATGGGACTGGATGGGATTTAAGGTCCCTTCCAACTCAAACCATTCTAGAATTCTGTTATTCTCTGAATCACAGACTGACTCAGGTTGGAAAGTTTGACTGGAGACCCTCTAGTCCAACCTCCCTGCTCAAGCAGTGTCCCCAGAACACATCCCCCAGAGTCCTGTTCTGTCCCCACACTGCTGGGGACGTGCCCTGCTTCCCTTTGTCCTGATGCCACCAGGATGGGTTCTGTGCTCTGCCCTTTGGATGTTCCTCTGCTGGCCCTGGAGCTGTCTGTGCTTAGCTCAGTTCATCTCTGGGGCACCCCCAGCCCTGGGCTCAGTTCTGGGCCTCTCAGTCAGGACACACCTGGAGGGGCTGGAGTGAGTCCAGGGCAGGGAATGGAGCTGGGAAGGGTCTGGAGCCCCAGGAGGGGCTGAGGGAGCTGGGAAGGGTCTGGAGCCCCAGGAGGGGCTGAGGGAGCTGGGAAGGGGCTGAGCCTGGAGCAAAGGAGGCTCAGGGGGCCCTTGTGGCTCTGCACAGCTCCTGCCAGGAGGGCACAGCCGGGGGGGGTCGGGCTGTGCTCCAGGGAACAGGGACAGGAGCAGAGGGAACGGCCTCAGGCTGGGCCAGGGCAGGCTCAGGGTGGATTTTGGGAAATTTCTTCACCCATAAAGGGTGGCCAAGCCCTGGCACAGCTGCCCAGGGCAGTGGTGGAGTTCCATCGCTGGAAGTTTTCAAAAAACAAGGAGCCATGGCACGTTGCCATGTGGTTTAGTGACATGGTGGGGTTTGGTTTCCAGTTGGATTTGATGAACTCAGAGGTCTTTTCCAGCCCTCAATCTTTCCTCCTGTGGCTCTGTGACTGTGCTGGTGATGGGCTGAGGGCAGAGCTGGCTCCCAGCACCTGCAGCAGCCCCGGGTGGGCACAACGAGGGACCGACAGATGGTGATGGGACAGAAAACAGCCAGAAACACCCCCCCAGCACCGGGACCTCCTCCCTCCTTGTGTGCCTGCCCTGTGCCAGCCAACAGGACCGCAGCGAGCCCACCCCCCTCTGGCTCCGACTTTCCAGGAAGGAACTGAGCTCCAGGAATTAAAAGCTTTGCAGTGAGATGTGACAAAAAGGAAGAAAATGCCTTCAAACGCGCCTCCTTCATCTCTCCCAGCACTTCACCTTTCCGTCGGCTTCAGTTATTTCACGGCCTCTGGAAAAGAAGAAGGGAAAGGAAAAAAAAAATTAAATAAAAAAAACAAAAAAAAACCCGGTTAGGAACTTACTGAATAAATCATATCCATTCCCTCCCCCAACCTCCCTCCTTTCTTTTGTGCAAATCAAAGGCTGGGAGCTGCCAGGAGCTGACAACGGTGCCCCCAGCCCCCACCTCGGTGCTCGGGAACTTTGGGGGGATTCAGAGGCAAATCAAGCTCTGACAGCGCAGCCGGAGGGACGCGGGGGAAGCGCTGCCGCTCCTGCAGGCGCTCGCTGCCTGCTCCCCGTGGGTCTTGTAGTTTGGAAACAAGGTACCGAACATGTGGGGAAGGCTGATAATCTCCGAAGTGTCTGTGATTAAGTGAAACCAGCAAATTGAGATGCTTAGACAATTAGTAATCTTGGCGTGGAGGAAAAAAAAAAAAAAGAAAGAAAAAAAAGAAGAAGAAGAAGGAGAGAGAATCAAAGAAGAACGGAGGGTTTGGGGGTTTATTTTATTTGGTTTTATTTATCTTATTTTAGCTCTCCCTCCCCCTCCCGTCCTTCTAATTTCCCGAGTTTGTTCCAGCTGGATTTGAGGCCAGGGCGAAGCGGAGCCCACCCTGCCCCAACAGCGAGTGCGGAGCGGGGATCGGGCACGGCCACGCACGGAGGGGACCCCGGGGCTCTGGCAGGGCGTGCCCGGCTGCCAGCGACGCTGCCATCGCTGTCTGTCCTGCCCCGAGCAGCCAGCCCCGCTGCCATCGCTGCCCTGCCCAGCCCCGCTGCCATCGCTCCCAGCCCCGTGCCCGGCCTGCCAGCGACGCTGCCATCGCTGCCTGTCCTGCTGTCATCACTGCCAGCCCCGCTGCCATCACTCCCTGCCCCGCTGCCATCGCTGCCTGTCCTGCTGTCATCACTGCCAGCCCCGCTGCCATCACTCCCTGCCCCGCTGCCATCGCTGCCTGTCCTGCCCCGGGCTGCCAGCCCCGCTGCCATCGCTCCCATCCCGCTGCCATCGCTCCCAGCCCCGTGCCCAGCCTGCCAGCGACGCTGTCATCGCTGCCCTGCCCAGCCCCACTGACATCACTGCCAGCCCCGCTGCCATCACTGCCCAGCCCCGCTGCCATCACTGCCAGCCCCGCTGCCATCACTGCCCTGCCCTGCTTCCATCACTGCCAACCCTGCTGCCATCACTGCCAGCCCCGCTGCCATCACTGCCCAGCCCCGCTGCCATCACTGCCCAGCCCCGCTGCCATCACTGCCCAGCCCCGCTGCCATCACTGCCAGCCCCGCTGCCATCACTCACTGCCCCGCTGCCATCCCTGCCCAGCCCCACTGACATCACTGCCAGCCCCGCTGCCATCACTGCCAACCCTGTTGCCATCACTGCCCAGCCCCGCTGCCATCACTGCCCAGCCCCGCTGCCATCACTGCCCAGCCCCACTGACATCACTGCCCAGCCCCGCTGCCATCACTGCCCTGTCCAGCCCCGCTGCCATCACTCCCTGCCCCGCTGCCATCGCTCCCTGCCCTGCCCCGTGCCCACCCAGCCTCGGGCTGGCAGTGTGTGGGGCAGAGCTGAGCGCTGCCCATGCCTGGCCCAGGGGGTGCGGGGGCACAGCTGCGGTCCCGCAGCCGCCTCCTGGCACGGGGAATTCAGGAGGGGGATCCCAACGATGATCTGGCCTGGCAGCTGCCGAGTGGCCGTAACCCTATGTGCTCTGTGTGCCCGGTGCCCCGATGTGCTCCATGTGCCCCTAATGTGCTCCGTGTGCCCAGTGCCCTGATGTGCTCCATGTGCTCTGTGTGCCCGGTGCCCCGATGTGCTCCCTGTGCCCAGTGTCCCCATCCAAGGGGACGGAAAGTGAGAATTGTGTGCCCGGTGCTCCCGAGGTGCTCCATGTGTCCCCATGTGCTCCATGTCCTGGTGCCCTGAGGTGCTCTGTGTGCCCGGTGCCCCCATCCAAGGGGATGGAAAGTGAGAATTGTGTGCCCGGTGCTCCCAAGGTGCTCCTTGTGCCCCTATGTGCTCCGTGTGCCCGGTGTCCCAATGTGCTCCGTGCCATGGGGCTGTGCCACCACCCTGACCCACAGCGTGCCAGGGCCTGCTCTCACTCTGGCACTGCTTTGTTTGTACTGTTGCATTTGTCTTTTAATTTCCCTTGTACAGAACTGTTATTCTTATTCCCATGTCTTTGCCTGAGAGCTCCTTAATTTCAAATTTATAATAATTCAGAGGGAGGGGGTTTGCATTTTCCATTTCAGGGGAGGCTCCTGCCTTCCTCAGCAGACACCTGGCTGTTCAAGCCAAGACAGACAGAAAGGATCTTTGTATGATCTATTCCAGCAAGTTTTAGTCCAAAACACACTGAAGGGATCAGGGACAAAGACAGAACCATGTGCTGTGCACAGGCTTGAGTATGGGGTCAGTGACCAAAGACCTGAGGGCACAGGGATGGGCAAAGAGCAGCAACCTGTAGGGAGGATGAGAGATGAATAATTGGGAATCCTGGTGAAAGAAGACAAAATGGACATGGCTTGGAGCCACCTGGGCTAGTGGAAGGTGTCCCTGCCCATGGCAGGGCATGGAACTGGAGGATATTTAAGGTCTCTTTCAAGCCAGACCAGGAGGGGAGTGATTTGGGAGGGCTGGAAAGGGAAATTCTCTCATCCCCTTGGATGGCTGCTGCAGCCCTGGGAGGGCTGGAGAGGGGAATTCTCAGCATGCAGGGGTGGGCAGGGCCAGCTGGCCAGTGGGGGAGACAACCTGGGGTACATTGGCAGTGGTGCTGCAGAGCACCATGGGGGAAGTCCTCCCTTCCAGCCTAGGTGGGGAAAACTCTGTGGTAGATCTAGGGTAGATCTAAGGTAGATCTAAGGTAGATCTAAGGTAGATCTTTCCAGGGCAAAGCCTGGGCATTTCCCTGAGGGGTTTATTGCATTCCCACACTGGAGCTGCCCTGGACCTGCCAGCCCTGCCATCCTCAGCTGGGGGGACAAAACCCCATCACTCCAGGCAGGGGGAGATGCTCTGCTGGAGCTGCTGCTCCCAATCCAAGGTGTCCACTGGAGATCTCAGGGTTCAACCCAACCTGTGCCAGAGCCACCCAGAGGTCTCAAGGATGCAGAGAGGTGCCCAAGCACACCCACAGCTGTTCCTGCTGCTCAGGGGAGCTGGGAGGTGTCCTGCAGAGCTGGATCCCCTCTCCATCCTCCCACTCCCCTCTTGGCTCACATTGGTTTTGCCCTTTGTGGTGCCCGGCTGCCACTTTGCAAAGGCAGCTCAAGCAGCCCTCTGTACATCACTTTTTGACCAAGTTTCATTTCTTTTTCCCTTCATCTCCTGCCTCTTTATTTGTTTAGAGTTTTATCTCTGGGATTCCAATTCCTCCTCAGGAGGTTGTTGCATAAGTAGCCTCCACACTGATTGCAAGGATTTTAATTTGGTAGCTTTCATCTTAAGCTGTTTCTAAGGCACTTCCTCATTTGTTTAAAATCACCCTGCCTAAAGCCTGCAAAGTGTTTTTCTGGCTTGATACTTCCCAAAGGGCTGTGGGACTTAATTTGAGTCCCTGCTCCTTTGTGGCTCGGTGACAGTTGTCTGGATTAAGTCAAGAGCTGCCACTTCACTCGTGTGCCCCAGACCTGCATTTGCAAGGCTCTGACATTGGACACCTCCAGGGCACTTTGGAGCTCTGAACTCATGGGTGGCAACGCTCAGCTCTGCTCTGCAGCCTCCCTGAGACCTCCTGCTCCCTGGGCTGCCCGTGGGTGACAGCCAGGGGGACACTGAACCCCACGGGGGACACAGAACCCCACGGGGGGGACACAGAACCCCACAGGAGACACTGAACCCCACGAGGTACACAAATTCTCACGAGGGACACAGAAACCCACAGGGGACACAGGACAAGACTCTTCCAGCCAAGCTGAGGATGAGCACCTGCCCCTTTTTAGGGGATTTTATCACCTCCCTGTGCTCTAAGTCAAAGGGAGAGCAAAGCAAGGAGAGCAGGGAGGGCTCGAGAGGGGAATTTTCACCTTTTAATCCCCTTGCATGGCTGCTGCAGCTCTGGGAGGGTGGAAAGGGGAATTTTCCCTTCTCCATCCCCTTGGGGGGCTGCTGCAGTCCTGAGAGAGCTGGAAAGGGGAATTCTCCCTTCTCCATCCCCTTGGATAGTGTTTTAGCCCTAGGAGAGCTGGAAAAGGGAATTTTCCCTTCTCCATCCCCTTGGGGGGCTGGAAAGGGGAATTCTCCCTTCTCCAACCCCTTGGATGGCTGTTGCAGCCCTGGGAGGGCTGGAAAGGGGAATTTTCCCTTCTCCATCCCCTTGGATGGCTGCTGCAGCCCAGGGGAATTCTGACCTTTCCATCCCCTTGGATGGCTGCTGGAACCAGGCTGGAAAGAGGAATTCTGCCTTCTCCATCCCCTTGGATAGTGCTGCAGCCTGGGAGGGCTGGAAAGGGGAATTCTCACATCTCCATCCCCTTGGGGGGCTGGAAAGAGGAATTCTGCCTTCTCCATCCCCTTGGATAGTGCTGCAGCTTGGGAGAGCTGGAAAAGGGAATTTTCCCTTCTCCATCCCCTTGGATGGCTGCTGCAGCCCTGGGAGGGCTGGAAAAGGGAATTTTCCCTTCTCCATCCCCTTGGGGGGCTGCTGCAGTCCTGAGAGAGCTGGAAAGGGGAATTCTCCCTTCTCCATCCCCTTGGATAGTGCTGCAGCCCTAGGAGAGCTGGAAAAGGGAATTTTCCCTTCTCCATCCCCTTGGGGGGCTGGAAAGAGGAATTCTCCCTTCTCCATCCCCTTGGGTGGCTGGAAAGGGGAATTCTCCCTTTTCCATCCCCTTGGGTGGCTGCTGCAGCCCCGGTGTCCCAGCCCTGGCAGGGATGAGAGCAGGAGGCACAGCCAGAGGTGCAGCCTGCCAGGCTGAGCCCCCCAGAGCAGCAGGATGCCCAGGGGTGAGCCCAGGGAACAGGGCCAGCTCAGGGGCACCAAGTGTGTCACCTCCAGGGCTCAAGGTGACCCTGTGCAAGGACTCCAGTGAGGGAGGGGCCTGTCCCAGCTGCTCTGGTGTCCCCTGTGCCCCCCTATTTCTGGTGCAGGTCCCCAGCCACCCCTTTCTCCTCTCTGATGGTGGCCCCAGGGTCTGGCTCTCTCCAAACTGGAAGGGAGTCACCCTCAGGCCCCACCTCTGGTTTACAGGATGTGATTGATGCTGATTTAATTGGTGTTGGTTTAATTGGCTCATGCAGCTCCCATATGTGTTGGGAGGGGGCCAGGGAGAGCATTAAAGGCTCATTACACATTATAAGCATCTTCCCCCATCTCCTCTCTGCTCCTTCTCCTCCCTCACATTTCAGAGCACCAGGACACTCCAGCCTGAGGTGGGGAGCGCTGCCCATGGGAATCCTGTTGAAGGAACACAAAATGGATGTGTGGAGCTGTAGGAGCATTGGGGGTGAGGATGGTCAGGATGGACAGAGAGCAGAGATCTCTGCAGCCAGGGCTGGGAACTTGTGGATTATTGCAAAGGGCCTGGGTGCAGGGCCCTGCTGGGAGCTGCCAGCCACAGCTCAGAGCAGGACTGAGAGAAGAGAGGGGGAGAGAGGGTGAGAGAGTAAAAAGGGAAAGAGTGCGAAGTTCCCATTACAACACCATAAATCTTCTTCTGTGCTGAATATTCTGATTCTCACTAACCAATCTAGTACAAGATACAAATCCTACAGCATTTCCATACTGTAAGATATGTATATGACATTTATATACTGTAAGATACATATATAATTATTACATACTATAAGAACTCTAATTACTATATACATATATATACTATATTTACTATAAGAATCATTACATTCCCACACTGGGTTACATTGTAAACCCTACAAACTCCTCTTTGGCCCCTTCTGCCAAGCCAGCAGGGTCTGCTCTGAGCCTTGGGCCTGTCTGCAAGCAGAGGGAATTGTTTGATCCAAAGGGGATCACCTTCAGCTGGCCATGCCATTGTTTTCCAGTTGTTCAGTAACTGAGGGATCTCAAAGCTTGCTTTCATTTCAATCTGGCTTAGAGTTTCCATATTCTCAGAATCTTTTGCCAGGCAATCATATTTATAAGGCTTTCCTGTTTTATTTTCTCCAACATGGAGCCACCTGGGCTGGTGGAAGGTGTCCCTGCCCATGGCAGGGTGTGGAACTGATGGTTTTTAAGGTCTCTTCCAAGCCAAACCAGGATGAGGGTGATCTAAACCATGCAGGAGCCAGGACTGCCTGTGGGGAGGGATGTCAGAGCTGGGCAGCAGGAAGGGAGAGACAAAGAGGAGTGTCAGGATCCCTTTGCCCTCCAGATACCCGAGTTCCAGGCTCAGCTGTCACCCCTCAGCCCCTGTGGGCATCACCCTGGTGCCAGCTGCTCCTCCTGGATGAAACCTGTCCCTTCCCTGAGCAGGGCTGGCACACATCCCCTTCCTCCTGGAACCTTCTAGAAATGGGGGATAAACTAAACCACCCCTTCTTTTCCCCTGCTGGAGTGGAGGTAGAGCCCAAAGCTTCTGCCTGCTGGAGCTGGGCATGCCTGGGATGGGTTTCAGGGGATTTGGGGATGATTTGGAGATGATGTGGGGTGATTTAGGGGGGGATTTGGGGTGACTTGAGGGGGATTTGGGGCAACTTGAGGATGATTTGAGGATGATTGGGGGCTCAGGGGTGATTTGGGTAGGATTTTAGGGGGATTTGGGGATGATTTCAGAGCGATTTGGGGACACTTGAAGATGATTTGGGGGTGATTTGGAGGTGATTTGGAGCAATTTTGGGATGATTTGGAGGGGATTTGGGGCAATTTTGGGATGATTTGGGGTTCATTTGGGGGGATTTGGGATGATTTGGGGGTCAGGGGTGATTTGGGGGATTTGGGGATGATTTCAGGGCAATTTGGGGGTGATTTGGGGTGACTTGAGGATATTTGGGGGTGATTTGGGGTGACTTGAGGATGATTTGGGGGTGATTTGGAGGTGATTGAGGGCAATTTGGGGACAATTTTGTGTTCATTTGGGGGGATTTGGGGGTGATTTTGGGGCGACTTGGGGGTGATTGATTTGGGGATTATTTCAGGGAAATTTGGGGGTGATTTGACGACGATTTGGGAGGGGATTTAGGGCTGATTTGAGGGTTATTGATTTGGGGGTGATTTGGGGAGGAATCGGAGATGATTTGGGGGCGATTTAGAGATGTTTTAGGGATGATTTGGGGATGATTTGGGGGATTTCTCCCCTCTGAGCAGACCCTGCTTTCCTGCCCTGCAAGGAAAGCCCAGCGAGGTGAGCTGGAGCCCCAGAGGCAGCGAGCGCTGAGCTCGGGGAGGAGCTGGCTGGGAGCGCGGCCGCGCTGCCAACTTGGCACAGCTCAGGCAGCAGCCCAGCCCCGAGCCACCCAAGCTGTTGGGAGTGGGTATAAAACAGACCCTGCTGGCCAGGCCCCAAGGGGAAGAGCTGCCTTGGGCAGGAAACATCAGCGCTGACATTTAAGAGTGGGGGAAGAGCGCCCAGTTGGCAGAACCGGGTACCCAGCACCCTCCTCCCCCTCAGGGCCCCTTTCTCTGGCCTCTCCACAGCTCCATCCCCCCTGGCTGTGTCCCTGCAGTGTCCCCAGAACAGCCAGGCTGCCCTGCTTGCTCACTGTGGCTGGCAGAGAACCACTCGGTGCCAACCCTGATGATCCCCCATGGGTCAGAGCCACCCCTGCCACCAGCTGTGTGCCACCCACACCATCCACGGTGCCTCCTGTGCCCCAACAGCCCGGGACACACAGGGCAAAGGACGGGAGCTGCACCTGCAGTTCACACTGGTGCTGGGGAAACAGGGGGGACCAGGATGCTGTGCACCAGGCTGGACTGGGGGGGACCCCCGAAGGGAATGGGGGACCCCAAAGTGAGTGGGGGTGTAGGAGAGTCGGGGGATAGGATGGTCAGGATGGACAGAGAGCAGAGATCTCTGCAGCCAGGGCTGGGAACTTGTGGGTTATTGCAAAGGGCCTGGGTGCAGGGCCCTGCTGGGAGCTGCCAGACACAGCTCAGAGCAGGACTGAGAGAAGTAAATAGCATGGTAAAGAGGATGAGAGAGTGAGGTTCCCATTACAATACCATAAATCTTCTTCTGTGTTGAATATTCTGATTCTCACTAACCAATCCAGTCCAAGATACAAATCCTACAGCATTTCCATACAGCCTATAAGAATCATTACATTCCCACACTGGGTTACATTTTAAACCCTACAAACTCCTCTTTGGGCCCCTTCTGCCAAGCCAGCAGGGTCTGCTCTGAGCCTTGGGCCTGTCTGCAAGCAGAGGGAATTGTTTGATCCAAAGGGGATCACCTTCAGCTGGCCATGCCATTGTTTTCCAGTTGTTCAGTAACTGAGGGATCTCAAAGCTTGCTTTCATTTCAATCTGGCTTAGAGTTCCCATATTCTCAAAATCTTTTGCCAGGCAATCATATTTATAAGGCTTTCCCGTTTCATCTTCCCCAACAGGGGAGCTCGAAGAGAGCGGGGGATCCCAAACCCAGTCAGTGATCCCGTGCGAGCCGGGCCGGCCGCCAGGGCAGCTCCGGGGCTGGTGGGCGGCTGGAGCCGGGTCCGGGCAGCCGCAGCCCCGCTCGCAGATGGCCCCGGCTCCCGGCGGGCTGAGTCACCCTCCCACTGCCGGAGGCGCTGCCTGAGCCGCCGGGGCCCCCGGGCACGGCAGGGCTGTCTGGAGGGTCGGAGCCGGCAGCTCAGAGCGGGTGAAGCCGCCCAGGCTCTGTCCCAAAGCCGGGATGTCCCGCAGTGCCGCCCAGCCCTGCACAGGCTGATGGGCTCTCGGATGGTTGCAGTTTATTGCAGCCCTGAGATATGTGAAAAGTCTCTGTTTCGGCCCGCACGTTCGAAGAATGAGTTGGAATTCTAATTTCTCAGTCTCAGGGTTGTTTATTGTATCTTATCTATAAAAATTTTTCTCCTGCCGAGGTGCGTCCAGCAGGACAGTTCCAGGTACTCTGCCTGCCCCCAGGGCAGTGTTACCTCTTTATACTAAAAACTACCTGTACACTGTTTACAATTACTTTCCAATATCTATCACCTATGTTAGACAGTGAGCTTCTACTCTAAACCAAACCCAAAGTGCCACCATCACAGCAGAAGATGGAGGTAGAGAAGAAGAAAGGCTGGACACACCCAAGTCCCTCCATCTTGTCCTCAAAACCCCTATTCTAAAAACCTCTACTACTTTTTCACCTAATGTTAATTTTATTATTACACTACTTAAACTTCCGTGAATTTCAGCTCTTCATACACAGCTGGTAATTTGCCCCACGGGTCATAATCAAACCCACAGGTGTTCTGGGCTGTGTGCCAGGGTCTCTGAGGCCCCTGGCAGGGGTTCTGGCAATCCAGGACACCCAGAGGGATGGGCTGAGTTCCTACAATGGGAAACCCCTGGAGGATGGACAGAGGGGCTGGAGCAGGGATGCTGGGCTGGGGAACTGTGACCATGTTCACAGGGGTCTCAGGTTAGCACAGCCAAGCCCTGAGGAAGGTGGTGGATCTCCAGGGCTGGTGTCCCCAAACTAACAAAGGTGTGAGAAATAGCTCCTCAATTTTCACAGTTTAGGAAGGTTTATTAAACCTTATCAAAAATACAACAGAAGACTGAATAAAGAAAAAGGTTACAGAGCTGGGAGTAAAAATTTTCCCCTCCATGTGCTCAGCCCCCTCACCATGGAGGTTTTTTCCTTTTTGACCCTTTAACCCCTCCCAAAGTTCTGTCCATCAACCCCTCCTTCGCTGTCCAGTGGTGGAGATCTCTTCCTCAAATCCTGACTGGAGCTCAGGTGTTCCACAGTGACAAGCCAGCCCTCCCAGGTGTCCCAACCCAGCTGTCCCTTGATAACCACGTGAGGTTATCATAACTATAAATCATAACTATAAGTCATAATATAAACCTACAAAACTTTTCTTCACCTACATACATGATATTTGTCCATTAATTGTGAGAGTCAACCATCACATTACTCATCTATCACATCCCTGAGCCCCCAAACCTGGGAGATGTGGCCCAGCCCCATGGTGGTTCCCACTGTGCCAGGATGGAGCAGGAACCTGTGAGCACAGATGGTGAACTCCAGCAGCACCAGGAAGGCAGAGATCGTAATTATCTGAACATAATGAAGGGTTTCATTAAATACACTTGGAAAACAACTCAGCAGCAGCACAAAGTTAAACTGCTGGTCTCAACTCTCCAAACTATTTAAAATTTATTAGCTTCCCCTGCGGTCTCAAGCTTTTAAGTACCAGAGAAATCTTGAAAATAAGATTATTTTTTAATTTTTTTTTTTGCTTTCTTTCCCCCATCTCTTCCCAATGCTTTTTGGCCTCTCAGAAGTGTCCGTGGGGGGGAACCATCAGCCCCACTTTGCTGCTCTCTGAGCCCCTGCAGGCACAGCCTCTCCTCTCTCTGCCGTTTCCGAAGGGATGATGAAATCAGAGACACCTGCACGCCAATCCCTGCGGAATCCCGGGCTCCGGGCTGCAGGTGGCTCTTGTTGCAGAGGGATTAGTGGGAGGCTGAATAAACCTGGGTTTGATCTAGTGCTAACTGGTGAGGGGTGATGCCCTTGGCTAAGATGAGATTTACCGAGCTGTATCTCTTCATAATGGGAGGGAGGCGGTGCTGGGAGAGGCTCATTCCTGCCCAGAAAGAGAAATTCCTGCTCAGAAAGAGAAATTCCTGCTCAGAAAGAGAAAATCCTGCCTTTGGATAACGGCAGGAGAGGGGCTGGAGTGCAGGGCTGGCTCTGAGCTCAGAGGGGCAGAGGAGGATGGCTGCACACAGCCAGGGGGGTCTCTGAGCTCAGAGGGGCAGAGGAGGATGGCTGCACACAGCCAGGGGGTCTCTGAGCTCAGTGGGGCAGAGGAGGATGGCTGCACACAGCCAGGGGATGGGCAGGGGGTCTCTGAGCTCAGAGGGGCAGAGGAGGATGGCTGCACACAGCCAGGGGATGGACAGGGGGTCTCTGCTCTCCCCCCATGTCGGGAGGGGCTGGGAAATCCCTGGTGGGCTGGACAGGGCTGGGGGGAGAGACCCTGGCTGCTGTAGCAGGGCTGGGGCTGGTGGAGCCTTCTTGTGCTTCTGAGAAGGATTCAGCTGGGGGGATTTTGTGCCCCCATCCTGATTTGGTGAAGGGTTTTCGTGAGGAAAAGCAGGGTGGGATCCTTTCCTCGTGGGAGAGCATGACTGCTGCAGCAAACCATTCTGATTTACAGCCCTTGGCCTCAGGCTGGAAGGGAGCTGCAAAGCCAGGGAGGATGCAGAGGGATCAGGTGAAACTGGAGGTTTCTCCTGGAGCTGTCACTGACAGCCACACTGCTCTGCCCTCCCACATTTTATAAAACAACTGGGGGCACCCAGGGCCTGGCCAAAGCTCTGATGAGCTCCAACAGCATCATCCTGGTGCTGGGGGGGAGCAACAACACTGCTGGGGAGGGTCCCAGGAGCATTGAATGGGATGGCAGCTCAGGGATCACTGAGTGACAGAGCTGGAGCTGGAGCTGGAGGTGCTCCCCTGGAGAGGAGAAGGCTGCAGGGAGAGCTGAGAGCCCTTGCAGGGCCTGAAGGGGCTCCAGGAGAGCTGCAGAGGGACTGGGGACAAGGATGGAGGGACAGGAGGCAGGGAATGGCTGCCAGTGGCAGAGGGCAGGGCTGGATGGGATCTTGGCAATTGGGAATTGTTCCCTGGCAGGGTGGGCAGGGGCTGGGCTGGAATTGCCAGAGCAGCTGTGGCTGCCCCTGGAGCCCTGGCAGTGCCCAAGGCCAGGCTGGACATTGGGGCTGGCAGCACCTGGCACAGTGGGAGGTGGCCCTGCCATGGCAGGGGTGGCACTGGGTGGGATTTCAGTTCCCTCCAACCCAGTGTGGGAGTAGAAAATCCAACCCCCTTCTGCCATGGCAGGCTCAGCTCAGCTGTGCAGTTGCACCTTCCTGCCCCATCACCTGGGGCTCAGGGTTGGGTTTATTGTGGCTCTCCTGTGCTGGGTCACTCAGAGCATCTGTCCCAGAGCAGGATTTGTGGGCAGGGCAGGAGCTGTGCCAGGGGCTGGGAAATCGAGCAGCATTTGCACAGAGCCAACACCAGGGCTGAGTTATGGCAGAGCAGGACAGGCCTTGAGCACTGAGCAGGGCTGTGGGGCAGTGACTGCATTGGCTCTGCAGATTTGGGAGAGAATGCAGTTACAGGTCAATGGAAATAAGCCCAGCTCCCCAGGGATGACCAGCAGGCTTAAAGCTCAAAAACCCCAGGGCAGGAGGAGGATTTGTCCCCTGTCTCCTGCAGAAGGGCAGGCTGCAGAACTTCCCAGCCCTGGGGAGTCCCAGACATCCTGCAGCAGGGGATGAGGAGTCCCAGAACCAGGAGTTTTGTCATTCAAAGTCATTTTGAGCCCTGGAAAAGGATATTTGGCATTGCTGTGATCACAGAGAGGGTGGCAGAGTGAGTTTGCTTCCACCTGTGGGGCTGCCAGGCTGGTTTGGGGTAGGGATATTGAGAGTGAGGAGGGGTGGGGAACCCACTGCTGCCTTGGCAGGTTTGGGAACCCAGGACATCCCTCTGGCTGTCCAGGATGGCCAAGACCCCTGCCAGGGGGCTCAGAGACCCTGGCACAGAGCCCAGAATGCCCCAGTGGGTTTGATTATGACTCATGGAGCAAATTACCAACCTTAGATGAAGATCTGCAAGCCATGACAAATTAAGTAGATAATAGTGAAGTTATCACAGGGTGGAAAAGTAGATTTTGGGGTTTCTGGTGTGGGGGTTCAGGAGGCAAAATGGAGGGATCTGGGCCTGTCCAGCCTTTCTCCTTCTTCTTCCTGGCCTCCATCTTCTGCTGTGATGGTGGCACTTTTGGATTGGTTTAGAGTAGAAGCTCAGTGTCTAACATAGGTGATGGGCATTGGGAAGTTATGGTAAACATTGTACAGGTAGTTTGTAGTATAAAGACATAACACTGCCCCGGGGCAGGCAGAGTGCCTGGAACTGTCCTGCTGGACGGACCTGGTCAGGACAGGAGAAAAATTTTATAAGTAAGATGCCATAAACAACCTTGAGACCAAGAAATGAAGAGCTCTGACTCCTTCCTTCAAGCGCCAGGCTGGGAAAAGAGACTTTCTAACACATCTCGGGGTCACTGTGAGCAGTTAGAGATCCTGACAGGCAGGGCTCTGGGTTTATTTCCCAGTGTTCAGGGTAGGGATATTGAGAGTGAGGAGGGGTGGAGCACCCACTGCTGCCTTGGCAGGGCTCTGGGTTTATTTCCAGTGCCTGGGGAGGTGGAGCAGGAGTGGGGAGCTGGGAGAGGCAGCACACACAGAGCAGGCAGCTGCTCCCCAGCCAGGCTGCCCCGGGCGCTGTGGCAAGGCGTGGGCATCAGCTGCAGCTCTCTGGCATCAGAGAGGGCTTCTCCTCCAGGAATCAGTACAGCAGCAAGGCCAGGGCTCCCAGAGCTCCGTGGGGATGGGACCTGCAGGGGCTCAGGCTGCTCCAGCCCAGGAAAGTGGGTCACACTCACAGAGCACATCCAGCCCCTGCAGGGATGCCCAGGGGGAAAAGTCCTTAGAAATGGGGTTTGGTCACACTCAGAGACACAGGGACCCAGAGTGAGGGTCTGCTCAGCACAGTGAAGGTTTTCTCAGGGTTTTTTGTCCATTAAATGAGAGTGGGAGGGTCTGCTCCCGTTTTTGTGGGAGCCCTGCAGACAGCAATTTCCCTTCCCTCTTTTAAAACGCCAGATGAGAGGAACTCTTTATTTCATGAAATTGGCAGCTCTGTGCAGTGGCCTTGACACTGTCCCCAGCCAGAACAGACAGGCTGGAGGGAGGCAGGGCAGGGACAGTGCCAGGGAAGTGCCCGTCTGTAGGAGCATTGGGGGATAGCAGGGTCAGGATGGACAGAGAGCAGAGATCTCTGCAGCCAGGGCTGGGAACTTGTGGGTTATTGCAAAGGGCCTGGGTGCAGGGCCCTGCTGGGAGCTGCCAAACACAGCTCAGAGCAGGGCTGAGAGAAGAGAGGGGAGAGAGGATGAGAGGGTGAGAGCAGCAAGAGAGTAAAAGGGGTAAGAGGCAAGAGCTAAGAGGTGAGAGAGCGAAGTTCCCATTACAATACCATAAATCTTCTGTGCTGAATATTCTGATTCTCACTAACCAATCGAGTCCAAGATACAAATCCTACAGCATTTCCATACAGCCTAGAAGAATCATTACATTCCCACACTGGGTTACATTTTAAACCCTACAAACTCCTCTTTGGCCCCTTCTGCCAAGCCAGCAGGGTCTGCTCTGAGCCTTGGGCCTGTCTGCAAGCAGAGGGAATTGTTTGATCCAAAGGGGATCACCTTCAGCTGGCCATGCCATTGTTTTCCAGTTGTTCAGTAACTGAGGGATCTCAAAGCTTGCTTTCATTTCAATCTGGCTTCAATCAAACTCAATAGAGTTTCCATATTCTCAGAATCTTTTTCCAGACAATCATATTTGTAAGGCTTTCCTGTTTCACCTTCCCCAACAACTGTGTCCCTCTCAGAGCTGGGCAGTGGCAGCAGCAGCCCTGCCTGGAGCTCAGCTGGGCTGTCACAGCTGCTGTGCTGAGCAGGAAGGGCAGCTCAGGGTGTGAGTGCCTCAGTGCCCCGGGCAGGGCACACAGCTGCAGCCTGGCACAGCTCCACGGGCATGGCCCTGGCCCCACCAGCCTCAGCCACGTGTCCCTGCCCGCCTGGGACCCAGCTGAGCCCCCAGAGAGAGCTCCAGAGCTGGGCTGAGCACAGCAGGGCTCATTCCTTTGTGGTGGTGTTTGCAGGGGTCCCTGGATGAGGGAAGAGACGAGGATCTGACTCCATGTTTCAGAAGGCTGATTTATTATTTTATGATATATATTATATTATATTATATTATATTATATTATATTATATTATATTATTATTATATTATATTATATTATATTATATTATATTATATTATATTATATTATATTATATTATTATAACCTATACTAAAAGAATAGAAGAAAGGATTTCATCAGAAGGCTGGCTAAGAATAAAAAAGAATGATAACAAAGGTTTGTGACTGACTGGAGAGCTGGATTGTGATTGGCCATTAATTAGAAACATCCAACATGGGCCAATCCCAGATGCACCTGTTGCATTCCACAGCAGCAGATAATCAATGTTTACATTTTGTTCCTGAGGCCTCTCAGCTTCTCAGGAGGAAAAATCCTAAGGAAAGGATTTTTCAGAAAATGTCATGGCTCCATTCCTTATCCCAAGGCCCCCAAAACATGTTAAGGTCTGGAAAAGCAGATCAGTGTTGGTGATGAACATGGGGCAGATGCAGCAGGGAGCAGGGGCACAGCTGGGCAGGGATGTTCCAGCAGACAGGGATGGTCCTCCCTGCCCAAAGGCCTCATCTCACCTGTCCCCATCCCAGCACCTTCCCTGGAGGCTGTGGGGCTGCTGGGGGCACTGAGGGTTTGCAGTGCAGACCTTGCCAGGCTTCACTGTGAGCTCATTGTTCCTACATGTCTTCAGAGCACCTCTGGCTCTAGAGAAAGAGATTTCTTTTCCAGAACAAGAGGGTCCCTTGTGTGTCCCTTCCAGCTCTGAACATTCTCTGATTCCATGATCCACCTTTCCAGAGCCAGCACAGCCCAGGCAGGGCAGGCTGTGTCTCTGCTTGGACAGCAGCAGCATTGTGCCATGCATGGGCTGCCTGTGGGGGCATGCAGGAGGAACTCTGTGCTGAGGACCATCTTCACAGGAGGCACAAGGCAGCCTCATCTCATCTGTCCCCATCCCAGCACCTTCCCTGGAGGCTGTGGGGGTACTGAGGGCACTGAGGGCTGGCAGGGCAGGGTTGGCAGTGCAGACCTTGCCAAGCAGAGCCCGGTCTGGGGCTGTCAGGGATGAGCCCAGGGCTTCCAGGTGCTCTGAAGACATGTAGGAACAATGAAATCCTCATCCTCAAGTGTTTGGATGTATTTTCAGGCTGAATGGATCTTTCTGATGGTCTCCCTACCATGATATTTTTGTCAGATTTAATGCAAAAATTCTAACTCTTACATTTTTACAATGAAACATCTTTTATGCTACTGTTGAGATCACATGATGAATTTGTGATAAAGTCTTATATAAACGCTGCAGGAATCTTGTGGTGTTATTGTGTGCATTGCTTTCTTGTTCATCCAGCCCCAAACCCTGCCCAGACCCCCCAACACCCCCACCCTGGCCATCCCTGCAGCGCTGCCCAAATTTCTCCCCCATCCTTCATCTCCCCCATCCCTCACTCTCACACAATCATGGAATGTGCTGAGCTGGAAGGGACCCACAGGGATGATCAATGCCAAAGCCAAAGCCTGCCCAGAGCCCCCAGCAAGCCCAGCCTGGGCATCCCTGGAGCTCTGGCAGCCTCGGGGCCGTGCCCATTCCCTGGGCAGCCTGTTCCAGGGCTCAGGAGGAAGACCCAGGTGTGTTCCACAGGGAGACGATGGATGAAGCTCTGAGGTTGCTCTGGCTTCAGCTCCCAGCTGGATTTGAGGGGTCACGGCCATAAATCATGTCAGTGCACTCAGGCTGTGCTGCCCTCAGCCTGCGCTGGGGATGAGCAGAGGATTTTTGTTTTCCATCTCAGTCAGTCTCGGCTCTTTAGCGAGCTCTAACAAAGGCACTCTGGCTTTTCATGCCGCTCTTGATCTCGGGGCCGGCAGCAAAATCCCGGCGGCGGCTCCCTGGGCACGGCGGGCTCCTCTCTCATGCTGCGGCGGGGCCGGCACCACTGCGGGCGGTACAAACGGAGCGCGGCAGGAGCGATGCGAGCCGTGCGGGGAGGGGAGCGAGCCCCCGAGCTCAGCCCTGCCTCCCTCCCTGCCCCTGCACACCGCTCCTGGGCCGGGATGGGGCTGCGGGTGGGATGGGATGGGATGGGATGGGATGGGATGGGATGGGATGGGGATGGGATGGGATGGGATGGGAGAGCAGCAGACACCGGGAGCTGTGCTCTCCTCTCAGTGTCCTGGAGCTGTAATTTCTTCTCCATATCCTCGATCTGTGTTTTCCTCTCAGTTTCCTACATCAGTGTTTTCCTCTGTTTCCTGAAGCAGTGTTTCCCTCTCAATGTCCTACAGCAGTGTTTTCCTCTCAGTTTCCTGGATCAGAATTTCCCTCTCAGTTTCCTGATCAGTATTTTCCTCTCAGTTTCCTGGATCAGTATTCTCCTCTCAATTTCCTGGAGCAATAGTTCTCTCAGTTTCCCAGATCAGTGTTTTCTTCGCAGTTTCCTGGAGCAGTGTTGTCCTCTCAATGTTCTGGAGCAGTGTTCTCCTCTCATTTTCCTGGAGCATTGTTATCTCGGTGTCCTAGATCAGTGTTTCCCTCTCAATTTCCTGGATCAGTGTTTTCTTCGCAGTTTCCTGGAGCAGTGTTCTCCTCTCAATGTCCTACATCAGTGTTCTCTCATTTTCCTGGATCAGTGTTTCCCTCTCATTTTCCTGGAGCAGTGTTCTCCTCTCAATGTCCTAGATCAATGTTTTCCTCTCAATTTTCTGGATCAGAGTTTCTCTCTCAAGGAGAATTGTTCTCTCAGTTTCCTAGATCAGTGTTTCCCTCTCAGTTTCCTGGGTCAGTGTTCTCCTCTCACTGTCCTGGATCTGTGTTTTTCTCTCAACTTCCAGGATGAGTCTTCTCTCATTTCCTTGAGCAGTGTTCCCCTCTCAGTTTCCTGGATCAGTGTTCTCCTCTCAATGTCCTGGATCAGTGTTCTCCTCTCAATTTCCCAGAGCAGTGTTCTCCTCTCACCTGGACAGTCCCCGTGGTTGGAGGGGGTGCCCCGTGCCAGCAGCACCACAGCAGAGGTGTCAAGAAGGGAAAAGCAAACTGGTGACACCAGCTCTGTCCCCAGAGTCCTTGGTGACCTTGGCAGAGGCTCCTCCTGCTATGGCTCTGCTGTCCCTGCTCCCGTCAGTCCTGCCCAGGTGAGGCTGTGTCCACTGCCCCAAGGAGCAGCTCCCACCTCCTCATCCCCTGGGAGGCTCCAGGATTTCAGAGAGGAGCCATTTCCCCTTCATGCTGCAGAGTAAAAAGGGATTTTACTTTTTTTTTTTGGTTGTTTTTCCTTTCTCCCCCCCCATCTATTAAGTCTGTGACTAGAACATTGCGGCTTTTAAGTTTATTCCAACTGTTTGATATTTTACATAATCGTATTATTTATGTGACAAGATTAGAAGTACTCTGCATGCTGACAGGCAAGCAGCACACACACAATTTCTTGCCAATCCTTCACGAATTTGCATTGTATTCCTGACTTCTTGGAGGCTGTGCAGATTGTGGCTCTGGGCGGGGAGAGAGGTGCTGGTTCAGACAGAGGGGGGAAAGAGAGGAAAGCTGCTCATCCCCTCATCCTCTGGGATCTTCCAGAGCTTGGCACTGCCACGCTGGGGCTGATGGCAATACCTGGCCAGGCTTCAAACCCTTGGCCTCTCCCAGCGAGGGCTGAGCACACAAAGGTGTTTGGTTTAATATCCCGCTGCTCGCCCGTGGGATACTTGATTTATTCTGTGCCTGTAAACATTCATTTCACACCTAAACAGGGGCAGGTTCATCACTTCTGCAATCATCATTTATTCATGTCGTGAGGGTTGCAGGAAGGAGAGATAAATGGATTTCCGTGAAATTGGTGCTCCAGGCTGCTCAGGAGCCTCCATCCTTCTCAACAGGCTCTGAGCAGGGTGGAAAAGCTTCCCCCCTTCAGCTGCTCTGCCCTGGTGCTGGCACAGCCTCCTCTGCAGGGCCGTGCTGTGCCTGGAGCCAGGACAGAGGGTTCTGGTCCCACAGCCAGCCAGGGGACACTGGGGTCCCTCATTCCATGCCCCTCAAGGTCCCAGCTGTGCTCGAGGGAGGGCTCATGTTGAGATTATCTTGCTCTGGGCCCTTGCTTTGCTGCCTTCCCCTGCTCGGAGGGAGATTTCTGATCTCTGCACAAAGGCAAGTGTTTGTTAAATATCCTGTTCTGGGAGTGTGTGTGGGGATAAAACTCACCTTTCCCAGGAGGAAAATCCCCTGCCATGAAAAGATGAGAGGGGCTGTGCACGAGCCCTCAGAGCCATCCTGGAGACCACAGATCCTGAGACCTCCCTGTGCCCATTGGGGCAGGAATGAACCTCCCCAGTGCCCACAGGGCATCACCCCCTGATGGGGACACCCTACACCCATCACCCCCTGATGGGGACACCCCACACCCTGATGGGGACACCCCACACCCATCACCCCCTGATGGGGACACCCCACACCCATCACACACTCATGGAGACATCCCACACCCATCATCCCCTGATGGGGACACCCCACACCCATCACCCTGATGGGGACACCCCACACCCATCACACACTCATGGGGCACCCCACACCCTGATGGGGACACTCCACACCCATCACACCCTGATGGGGACACCCCACACACTGATGGGGACACCCCACACACTGATGGGGACACCCCACACCCAGCACAGCCTGGATGGGGATGCCCCACACCCAGCCAGCCTCGGCCAGGGGCTGCTCACCCTGCACACCCCAGCATGGCTGAGCAAACCCCAAACCACCAGAGATGGATGTGCCCTCCCTAAATAATTCATGACTCGAGCTCGTGCTTGGCTTCCTTTGTTATCTCGTTACGAATGAAAAAATGAACCAAGATTAAAGAGCTCTGGCTCTGTTTCCAAATTTATGGGCATTTCAATGTGATGTCTGAGTCTGTTACTGCTCTGCTGTCAGGCTGACTCAGGCAGAGCTGTGTGGGCACCAGGGCAGTGCTGTGCTCGGCTGTGTCACACCCTGGCAGCATCCTGCACCCCGGGGATGAGGGCACAGCCACGGGGAGCTCACATTGTCCCCAGCTGCACCACTGCTTCCTCCTCCTCATCACCATCACTGCTCTGCCCCACTTTGCACTGGGGAGGTTCATTCCAGCCCGATGGGCACAGGGAGGTCTCAGATCTGTGCTCTCCAGGATGGCTCTGAGGGTTCATGCACAGCCTCTCTCATTTTTTTATGGCAGGGTTTTTCCTCCTGGGAAAGGTGAGTTTTATCCCCACACACGCTCCCAGAACAGGATATTTAACAAGCACTTGCCTTTGTGCAGAGATCAGAAATCTCCCTCTGAGCAGGGGAAGGCAGCAAAGCAAGGGCCCAGAGCAAGATAATCTCAGCATGAGCACCCCGGGGATGAGGGCACAGCCACGGGGACCTCACATTGTCCTCAGCTGTGCCACTGCTTCCTCCTCCTCTTCACCATCACTGCCCTGCACCCTTTGCCCTCCTGGATGCCATTCCCCACCTCAGAGCTCATGAACCTTGCAGAGCTAATTTATTTTCACCCTTTGGTAGGGACCATTCCCCCCTGGCTAGCATGGAACTGGGAAGGGCTAACTCACATTTACACCTTCAATTTATAAACTGAAATGAGGTGAGAAGAGTCCAGGGTGCTCCCCTGGCACCCCGTGATGAGAGCAGAGCTGGGCCCTCCCAGCCTCCTCATCAGCACCGATTTGATGGCAGTGAAACTGCTGCCATGCCCTGGCTGGCTCTGTGGGGTCACAGCTGTGCTGAGAACCCTGCACAGCTCCAGGCAGGCAGGACAGACAGGGACAGCCAGGAGCTTCCCCCTGCTCCCCACAGGTGAGCCCAGGTGCCACAGGCTGGGCTGGGCTGGGACAGGAGTGTCACGTCCATCAGCTTGGTGCTAAGGGACACTGCTCACACCCTTGGGAAGGGCTGGGCTGGGACAGGAGTGTCACCTCCATCAGCTCTGTGCCAAGGGATGCTATGCTCACACCCTTGGGGTGTGCTGGGACAGGAGTGTCACCTCTGCCAGCTCTGTGCCAAGGGACACTGCTCACACCCTTGGGAGGGCTGGGCTGGGACAGGAGTGTCACCTCCATCAGTTCTGTGCCAAGGGACACTGCTCACACCCTTGGGGAGGGCTGGGACAGGAGTGTCACTTCCATCAGTTCTGTGCCAAGGGACACTGCTCACACCCTAGGGGACGGTTGGGACAGGAGTGTCACCTCCATCAGCTCTGTGCCAAGGGATGCTCTGCTCACACCCTTGGAGAGGGCTGGGACAGGAGTGTCACCTCCACCAGCTCTGTTCCAAGGGACACTGCTCACACCCTAGGGGAGGGCTGGGCTGGGACAGGAGTGTCACCTCCATCAGCTCCGGGCCAAGGGACACTGCTCACACCCTAGGGGAGGGCTAGGTTGGGACAGGAGTGTCACCTCCATCAGCTCAGTGCCAAGGGATGCTCTGCTCACACCCTTGGGGTGTGCTGGGACAGGAGTGTCACCTCTGCCAGCTCTGTGCCAAGGGACACTGCTCACACCCTTGGGAGGGGTGGGCTGGGACAGGAGTGTCACTTCCATCAGTTCTGTGCCAAGGGATGCTCTGCTCACACCCCTGGGGAGGGCTGGGCTGCCCAGCCCCACTGACCCCCAGCACTGGGAATAATTGGGGAAAGAGCCACAGCTAAGGAGAGAAATGCGAGGGAATTCCTACAGGACATTGGAAATGCAGGACAAAGAAATGACTCAGGGATTTTTTTTTTTGCCAGACAGATTTGTTTCTGCAATCCTCAACCTCTGAATGCCCTGCAGAGCCCTCCCATCTCTCACCTTTCCAGTGAATCCAGTCTGCCCACCAAGGCCCATTCTCACACAAGGACACTGCAGCTTTTAAAACACAAAACCAGCTCACCATGAGGAGACTGCAGCCTCCCTGTGCCCATCACAGCTGGCGCTGATGCCACGTGTCCTTGAGCACAGCTTGTGATGTCCCACCTGCCCACCTGCAGGGGCACAGGTTCCCTGTGCTCTGACAACCTTCCCCCAGGCCCAGGGGTCCCTTCCTGCCCAGGAGGGAGAGTGAATTTTTATACAGAAGATACCTAAAGGACCAGGGGGGGATGGTTTTAAAGAGACAGGCAGGTTTAAATTAGATGTTAGGAGGAAATTATTCTCTGTGAAGGTGGGCAGGCCCTGGCACAGGTGCCCAGAGCAGCTGTGGCTGCCCCTGCATCCCTGGCAGTGCCCAAGGCCAGGCTGGATGAGGCTTGGAGCTCCCTGGGATAGTGGAAGGTGTCCCTGCCATGGCACGGGGTGGAATGAGATGAGTTTCAAGGCCCTTTCCAATGCAAATTTTGTGATTCTGTGATTTCCAAACCCCTGGCGTTTGATTTGGGGGTTCTGCCCTGTGTTCCCCACTCCCCTCATTGCTGGCTGCAGCGTGGGCAAGGGCAGGCAGTGCCCCCCGCCAAGGACAGCTCTGCCAAGGGGATGCTGAGCCAAGACCCCCCCTCTCCCATCGGTTATTATCCCAAAATTAGCTCTTACTGGGGAGGTTTGTGCATCCTGCATCGATGTCCATCTGACAGGGGCTGAACTGACTCAGAAATAAAGAGCACAAAGCAGACAGGGTGAGAGGAAAATAGCTCTAATGTAAAAATAAACGGTGTCCAGCCACCCACTGCGCCCAGCTGAGCTCCCAGTGGAGTCTCACACGCCTGACACCGAGCAGCAGCTGCCCTTTCATTAGCAGCTTGCTCGTTTTCTCTCCCTGCAGCTGAATTCCTCCTCAAAAAAAGAGACACAAAGTGACAGGAAGGAGACAGAGCAGCCCTGGCAGCCCCGAGCCTGGCGTGCTCCTGGCTGTGAGGATGACGTGCCTGGCTCTGCCTGAGAGTGTGGGGAGCTCAGAGGGGCCCTGTGGCCCTGCCCTGCTGTGGGAAAGGGGTGCAGGGATCTGTGCCCTGCTCTGTGCCCCATCCACTGCCTCCCCAGGAGCCCTCAGTGCTTCCAGGGCTCTGCTGTGTTTGTCCCTCTCTTCAGGGCCTTTACTGGCTAACACAGCTTCTTAAGGCACTTAAGATGTATTTCTGCTTACTTAAAACTATAACTTACACTTGCATTTGCTTAAAACTTAAATCTACATTTCTATTTCATTTCCATGTGGTTTAATAGATCTTAATTTTTCTAAAGGCTTTAATTCAACAGACAGGGCCACCCTGTGCTTCTGCTGGGCTTGAAATGCTGGATTCATTCCCTGCTCAGTGGATGCCTCTTGAATCCAGGGGACACCACAGATTCCACCTCAGCATGAATTCACCCAGCTGCTGGGCTCATTCCCTGCTCTGTGGATGCCTCTTGAATCCAGGGGACACCACAGGTTCCACCCCAGCATGAATTCACCCAGCTGCTGGGCTCATTCCCTGCTCTGTGGATGCCCTCTGAGTCCAGGGGACACCACAGATTCCACTCCAGCATGAATTCACCCAGCTGCTGGGCTCATTCCCTGCTCAGTGGATGCCTCTTGAATCCGGGGGACACCACAGGTTCCACCCCTTCAGATCCAGATTTGGTGGGGACACCCAAATCCTCCTCCAGAGGCGCTGGGAATGATCCCCTCCCTGCTGTGCCCGTGCTGGGAGCTGGCAGCAGACGCAGTGGGACCAGCAAGGGGGTGCTGGGGGAGGCTGGAAGGCTCCAGCTCTCCAGGGGCCTCTGGCCTGGCTTTGGGGTGGGGTGTGGGTGCCCACCCCGCTGAGCTGGGTGCTCAGGGGTGCTCCAACAGCAATGCACTGACCCAGTGCCCTTGGAAATCTGCTGTGTGGTGTCTGCTCCACCTGTGGGCACAGATCTCCCTGTCTTTGCTGCGTGCTGGAGCCCCTGCTGGGTCACCCTCAGCATGGAGGAGGCCAAGGGGACATTGCTGGAGGAGCTCTGGGTGCTGGAGGAGCTCTGGGTGCTGGAGGAGCTCTGGGTGCTGGAGGAGCTTTGGGTGCTGGAGGAGCTTTGGGTGCTGGAGCTCCTGCTTGGTCACCATCAGCACAGAGGAGGCCAGAGGAGCTCTGCTGGAGGAGCTCTGGGTGCTGGAGCCCCTGTTTGGTCACCCTCAGTATGGAGGAGGCCAGGGGGACTTTGCTGGAGCAGCCCTGGGTGCTGGAGCCCCTGCTTGGTTGCCCTCAGCACAGAGGAGGCCAGGGGGACATTTGCTGGAGCAGCTCTGAGTGCTGGAAGAGCTCTGGGTTCCAGAGCTCCTGCTTGGTTGCCCTCAGCACACAGGAGGCCAGGGGGACTCTGCTGGAGCAGCCCTGGGTGCTGGAGTCCCTGCTTGGTTGCCCTCAGCACACAGGAGGCCAGGGGGACTCTGCTGGAGCAGCTCTGGGTGCTGGAATGTGTCACCTCAGACCAAGGGATCATCTCCAGTCACTGCCCAGCCCAGTGCCAGACCCTGAGCACTGCCCACAGCCAGCCTTGGGCTCCTCCCTGTGTGTTTGAAAGTGTCCCCCCACCCCTGCAAATCCCAGGCTGGGCTCCTGCCCTTGTCCCCCCTTTCTGTTTCTGACCTGCGACAAGGGCAGGGCCTGCAAACCCTCCCTGCACTGATTTGCTCCATGAACCACCCCCAGAAGCGCAGGGATGCTGAGCCAGGAGAGCTCCCAGAGCCGAGCCACGGCTGAGCTCAGAGCCCTGCAGAGCAGCCAGCAGACGGAAGAAAACCTTTAAACCTTTCCCAGCTACTTTGCGGAGATGTTAAGAGCTCAAATTTCCTGGTTTTTCTCTCTCTTCCTGAAAAACCCCCAGCAAACCTCGCACTGCCGAGGAGGTGAGGCACTATCATCTCGCTTCAGCTCCCCCAAACTAGCCAAGCAGAGGAGAAAAATGATTTAGATGATTTACAGCACTTCGGAAGAGTTGAAAAAAGTGAAGTAAATAATAAATCAAAACCAGCAAAAAGAACAAGAATACATCCATCTTTTATGAGCTCTATTCACTGCTGTATGTACAGTTCAGACATAAAACAACTGCGCCGTGCAAAGTTGCTGCTGCCTCAGAAGTGTCTGTGCCCAGCAGTTTCAGAGCACTTCCAAACTACATAAAAGCAGAGGAGCAGGCGTTGGCTGCTGCGTGCAGAGATCCAGCTCCTCTTCCCTGCCTCCTTATCAGCTCCTGCACACCCAGAGAGGGGAGGCTTTCAGCTGGGAGATGGGGAGCACGAGGTATCCGTGATAACAAGGATTTTTAATTTTTTTTTCCTCCCACCCCAAAATTCACATCCTTCCTTCAGGGTTCAAAGTGCACCTGATGTGTTCATC
Source organism: Geothlypis trichas (assembly GCA_009764595.1). Classification (NCBI taxonomy): domain Eukaryota; kingdom Metazoa; phylum Chordata; class Aves; order Passeriformes; family Parulidae; genus Geothlypis; species Geothlypis trichas. Next base: position 2,113,224 of record CM019924.1, on the reverse strand, counting down.
AGCTGCTCGTACCACAAAGTCTCACAAGTGTTGTTGGTTGAGGGGTGCCCAGGATCCCCTCAAAAAGTCTCTTTGTCCACCTACAAGACCCTCCTGCCGTGCTTCCCTGTTGACCTCTTGGAATGAGTTCAAAGTGAATTGGAGCCCCTCTGGAGCCAGGCTGGGAGAGCTGGGGGTGCTCCCCTGGAGAGGAGAAGGCTGCAGGGAGAGCTGAGAGCCCTTGCAGGGCCTGAAGGGGCTCCAGGAGAGCTGCAGAGGGACTGGGGACAAGGATGGAGGGACAGGAGGCAGGGAATGGCTGCCAGTGGCAGAGGGCAGGGCTGGATGGGATCTTGGCAATTGGGAATTGTTCCCTGGCAGGGTGGGCAGGGGCTGGGCTGGAATTGCCAGAGCAGCTGTGGCTGCCCCTGGAGCCCTGGCAGTGCCCAAGGCCAGGCTGGACATTGGGGCTGGCAGCACCTGGCACAGTGGGAGGTGTCCCTGGGCTGCAATCAGCTGCCATTGAAGATCCCTTCCCACCCAAACCACTCTGGCATTCACATTCCTCAATCCAGGATGGAAACCAGCACCAAAAGCCATTGCAGCAAATGGAGAAAGGAAAGGAAAGAATGATTGCCTGGCTGGTTGCAGGTGCCCCCAGTGCCATTTGCCACAGGGGGTTTGTAGCCTGGCAAGGCCTGGTTAGAGAGGTTTGGGCTGTGCCAGGGTGCCCAGAGCAGCTGTGGCTGCCCCTGGAGCCCTGGCAGTGCCCAAGGCCAGGCTGGAGCCCCTGGCACAGTGGGAAGTGTCCCTGCCATGGCAGGACATGGGATTGGATGAGATTTAAGGTCCCATTCCATGATTCTGTGATTTCCTGGGAAGGGGCTCCTGTAGGGCTGTTTCTGGGATGCTCCATGTGACAGCCACAGTTAGGGCTGGGGAAGGGCTGAGCCCAACCCTGATCCCAACATGGGACACTGCACAGCAGAGCAATAGAAATGAAAGTGGTTAGCACAGAAAATAAACTTCTTGTTTGGAAAGACAGAAACTCTTCAAACTCTGGATCAGCCCCACATGAACTGCTGGGGATGCAGTCACCAGAGCCTCGTGTTTGAGGAGCAAACCCACAGCAAATCTTCTCCACTATCTCTCCTTGCAGACCGAGTCCAAACACAGCAGGGATTTGTTTCTGTGTCCTGAACAGAGGCAGAATCATCCCAAGGCCCTGATCTGAGTAAAGTTTTCTGGGTCTCCTAAGAGGCTGGGGGAGAATAAGGCCAGGGAGATGAGTAGGGAAAGTATTAGTATGAATCCTAGAATGTCTTTATTGGTATAGTATGGGTGGAAGGGAATTTTGTCACAGTCTGAGAATCCTCCTCTCTGGGGCTGAAGTCGTGCAGGGATGTGGCTTTGGGGCCCCTCTTACACCAACAGAAATCCCACAGGAACCCCAAGGAACAGGAACAGCAGCCTGGGGGGATGTGGCTGAGCCCAGGGGCTGGACTGAGCCTGTCTGGGGTGTGGGGGCACAAGGAGCAGCCTCAGCGTGCAGGATGACCCTGTTCAACCCCAGGCACCCCTGGGCATCTTCTGGAGAGCCTGGAATTCTGTGCCATGACCCCTGGACACTGAGGGCTGCGGGAATTGGACACCACTGGATCAGGAGCTATTCCCATCCCTCCCATTCTCCTGGGCATGGAGGGCAATAATGAGGAGGTTTTGGGCACATCAGCTCGGAGGGATATGGCTGAGCCCAGGGGCTGGACTGAGCCTGTCTGGGGTGTGGGGGCACAAGGAGCAGCCTCAGTGTGCAGGATGGCCCTGATCACCCCCAGGCACCCCTGGGCATCTTCTGGAGAGCCTGGAATTCTGTGCCATGAGCCCTGGACACTGAGGGCTGCAGGGATCGGACACCACTGGATCAGGAGCTATTCCCATCCCTCCCATCTTCCAGTTTTCCCTCTTCTCTGAAGGGCAATCATGGGGAGTTTTTGGGCACATCAGCTCTGAGAGATGTGGCTGAGCCCAGGGGCTGGACTGAGCCTGTCTGGGGTGTGGGGGCACAAGGAGCAGCCTCAGTGTGCAGGATGGCCCTGTTCAACCCCAGGCACCCCTGGGCATCTTCTGGAGAGCCTGGAATTCTGTGCCATGACCCCTGGACACTGAGGGCTGCAGGAATTGGACACCACTGGATCAGGATCTCCTTCCATCTTCCAGTTTTCCCACTTCTCTGAAGGGCAATCATGGGGAGTTTTTGGGCACATCAGCTCAGAGGGATGTGGCTGAGCCCAGGGGCTGGACTGAGCCTGTCTGGGGTGTGGGGGCACAAGGAGCAGCCTCAGCGTGCAGGATGACCCTGTTCACCCCCAGACATCCCTGGGCATCTTCTGGAGAGCCTGGAATTCTGTGCCATGGGACACTGAGGGCTGCAGGAATTGGACACCACTGGATCAGGATCTCCTCCCATCTTCCAGCGTTCCCTCTTCTCTGAAGGGCAATCATGGGGAGTTTTGGGGCACATCAGCTCGGGGGGCTCTGCCCTGCTGACACCCAGCCCCTGCTGTGTTCCCAGCCCAACAGGATCACGCCCCAGGACACTCCTGGTGTGCGTGGGAGTGACAAGGAGCATGTGGAAGGACTTGGATGGCGTTTGGACAGCTTTGATAAAGCAGAGCAGGATGTGTCAGGATGGGGCTGCTCACATCTGGGCATGGAGCTGCTCGCCCACATCAGGGCTGCATGACACAGCCTGGTTTATCTTGTTCTAATCAGGAAATTCAGTGAGCAGGGAGGAAGGAGCCAGAGGTTTTGCCTCATCCCGGACATCCTGGGCCCCACAGCTGTTTGTGGTGAGCTTTGGTTGGACTGGCTGAGTCATGGGGGCAGTTCCTGGCTCACCCCAACCCAGAGTTCCTGCTCCTCACATCTCACAGGCAGCTGTGGCCTCTCTGGGGCTGGCAGCTCCGAGCAGAGTCACATCCTCACGTCCCCCTGGGTCTGTCAGTCTGGCTGCTGGCTGCTGGTGGCTTTTCCTGCAGGAGCAGCAGCTCAGCCCTCCAGTCCCAGATGGCTTTGGATCACCGGGCAGGGCCCTGTGCTGCCCTTTGCTGTCAGCCAGCACTCCCAGGCTCTGATCCAGGGCACAGATCCTTGGGCAGCAGCTTCCAGCATCACCTTTCTGCCTCTGCAAGCTCCCCATGGAAAAAGCTCTGGAGATGCCTCTCAGCACTGATCTCCTGGCCTCTAAACCCAGCTCCAGCTCTGCAGGCTCCAGCTGGGGCAGGGGTGATTGCTGGGGAGTCCTGGTGCTTTGCACTTTCCTCGCCTCTCACCTTCTGCTGGGATTTTCTGCTCTCCACAGCAGCAGCTCACGGCAGGAGTAATTTGGCTCCCAGCCCTGGGAAATCAGTGAGCTCCCCCTGCTCCCTGCAGCCTGGCTCAGCTCCACAAATCCTGAGCAGGGAATGTCTCAGGGGGATCTCCCCCAGTCCAGGAGCAGAGCTGGGAGTTTGGAGGCACTGGGAGAGGCAGGCAGGGCAGCACCAGGGCTGGGGCTGCCAACCACAGCTGAGAGACCCCCTCACCCCAACATCACCATCTCTGGTCATCCTGGATCCTGGCACCCACCAGGAAGGGCTCATTCCCTAATCCCAGTGCCCTCTGTGAGGGCCTGAGCTGCTCCCATGGCTGGGTCAGGCAGGGGAAATTATTTTGGACGCTCAGAATTGTCCAAGGAGCCAGGACATCTCACCAGGAAGGTGTTGAGGAAGATCTGCTCAACATTTTCTGTTTGTGTTCTCCTTCTGCTCCAGCTCCTTTTGGAGCTCTGTTAAAACCTCAGATCCCACACACCTCTACCCTGTCACTGCTCTCAGGGCCTTGGGGCAGCTGCCAGGGGTGTGGCACAGGGGTGGGGCACAGGGTTGTGGCACAGGGAGTGGCACAGGGATGTGGCACAGGGTTGTGGCATGAGGGACTGGCACAGGGGTGGGTGTGGCACAGGGATGTGGCACAGGGGTGTGGCACAGGGGTGTGGCATGAGGGACTGGCAAAGGGGTGGGTGTGGCACAGGGGGGTGGCACAGGGGACTGGCAAAGGGGTGTGGCACAGGGTTGTGGCACAGGGGTGTGGCATAGGGGTGTGGCACAGGGGCTGGCACAGGGGCTGGCACAGGGATGTGGCACAGGGTTGTGGCACAGGGGTGTGGCATGAGGGACTGGCACAGGGGTGGGTGTGGCACAGGGGGGTGGCACAGGGGACTGGCACAGGGATGTGGCACAGGGGTGTGGCACAGGGGTCAGGCACAGGAGTATGGCACAGGGGTGTGGCACAGGGGTGTGGCACAGGGACTGGCACAGGGGTGTGGCACAGGGGTGTGGCACAGGGACTGGCACAGGGGTGTGGCACAGGGGTGTGGCACAGGGGTCAGGCACAGGAGTATGGCACAGGGGTGTGGCACAGCGGTGTGTCATGAGGGACTGGCACATGGATCCTGCAGGGCCCAGGGGCTGGGACAGCTGTGGCAGCACCATGCAGGAATTCAGGCACAGAGGGCACCTCCCCAGCAGGACCTCTCAGGGCACATGTGGGGCACATCCAGAAATGTCACCACCCTCTGCCAGAGCCCCCCAACCAAGCACCCCCTCCCTGCCTTCCTAAAGCACTCTGGTTCTCCAGCCCTGCCCAGAAAGGCTTTTCTCCTGATTCAGATGTGGGGAAACTGAGGCACAGGGCAGCACGGGCTCTGCAAAGCCTCAGGGAGCCTTGGCAGCAGAGCTGTGGTCACCCCAGCCATCACTCTGGAACCTGCCCTGCCCCAGCTCCTCAGGCAGACCCCACAGGGCTCCCTCACACTGGGCTCTGAGGGTCCCTGAGGGTGCCAGCCAGCTCTGGGGCTGCTTCCCATGAAATCCCAGCCCTTCCCAGGGAATGGGCACGGCCCCGAGGCTGCTCCAGGAGCCTTTGCACAGCACTGCAGGGATGGCCAGGGTGGGGCTGTTGGGGTCCAGGAGCTGGATCAGGGATCCCTGTGGATATTCCAGCTCAGGATGCCCAGGCTGGGCTTGCTGGGGGCTCTGGGCAGGCTTTGGCTTTGGCATTGATCATCCCTGTGGGTCCCTTCCAGCTCAGCACATTCCATGGTTGTGTGAGAGTGAGGGATGGGGGAGATGAAGGATGGGGGAGAAATTTGGGCAGCGCTGCAGGGATGGCCAGGGTGGGGGTGTTGGGGGCTCTGGGCAGGGCCAGGGCTGGACTGGATGAACAAGAAAGCAATGCACACAATAACACCACAAGATTCCTGCAGCGTTTATATGAGACTTTATCACAAATTCATCATGTGATCTCAACAGTAACATAAAAGATGTTTCATTGTAAAAATGTAAGAGTTAGAATTTTGCATTAAATTTGACAAAAATATAATGGGTGGGAGACCATCAGCAATATTCAATTCATCCTGAAAATACATCCAATCACTTGAGGATGAGGATTTCATTGCTCTTACATGTCTTCAGAGTACCTCTGGCTCTAGAAAAAGAAAATGATTTTTTTTTTCTAAAACAAGAGGGTCCCAGGGGGATCTAGGAGCTGGATCAATGATCCCTGTGGATATTCCAGCTCAGGATGCCCAGGCTGGGGTTGTTGGGGGGTCTGTGCCGGGACAAGGGTTGGACTGGATGATCCTGGTGGGTTCAGCTCAGGCTGTTCTGTGACCCCCCGACCCTCTGTGCCTCAGTTCTGCCCTTTGCACGTGCCACAGAGAGCTGGGGTGGCTCAGGATGACCCTGCTGGGCAATGGGGACCATCCAGCCCTGGCTGGGCCAGTGTGGGCAGCTCATGATCCACAGCAGAGAGAAAAGAGAGGAGGAACTGTGGTGGGGAAGGTGAAACAGGAAAGACTTACAAATATGATTGCCTGGAAAAAGATTTTGAGAATATGGAAACTCTAAGCCAGATTGAAATGAAAGCAAGCTTTGAGATCCCTCAGTTACTGAACAACTGGAAAACAATGGCATGGCCAGCTGAAGGTGATCCCCTTTGGATCAAACAATTCCCTCTGCTTGCAGACAGGCCCAAGGCTCAGAGCAGACCCTGCTGGCTTGGCAGAAGGGGCCCAAAGAGGAGTTTGTAGGGTTTAAAATGTAACCCAGTGTGGGAATGTAATGATTCTTATAGGCTGTATGGAAATGCTGTAGGATTTGTATCTTGGACTAGATTGGTTAGTGAGAATGAGAATATTCAGCACAGAAGAAGATTTATGGTATTGGAACGGGAACTTTGCTCTCTTATGCTTTTACTCTCTTACCCTTTTGCTCTCTCCCCCTCTCTTCTCTCTTTGCTGCTCTGAGCTGTGTTTGGCAGCTCCCAGCAGGGCCCTGCACCCAGGCCCTTTGCAATAACCCACAAGTTCCCAGCCCTGGCTGCAGAGATCTCTGCTCTGTCCATCCCCACTGTCCCACCCCGTCACTCCCACAGAACTGGAGCTCCCCAGTGCCCTTGGTGTGCCTGGCACCTCCCTGGCGAGCTCAGTGCCAGCAGCAGTGCCCTTGTGGGGCCAGGCTGGCTGGAGCAATCTGCAGTGCTGCTTTTAATTAGAACGGGCTGCACGCCCACCTGTGAGCGCTGTAAATCTGGTGAGCTCTGTAAAGAATGTCCTGGGTTTAAGTTGTAATTAGAACTTCTATTGACGCCACAAACCCTCATTTTTCATGTGAGGCTGCTCATTGCTCCCAGTCAAGAAATCAATCTGGGCCTGGTGAAGAGATGGGGCCGTCAGATGTGCAGGATGGATGGATGGATGGATGGGGAGAGCTCAGCCTGCCTTTAACCCCTCTGCTGCCACGGGGGAGAGGGGCCAAAGGGACAGTTCAGGGCTCCCTGCACCCCTGGCACTCCTCCCAGGGTGCCAAGGCAGCAGGAGCTCTGCTGTAAGGGACAGTGACCCCTCTTGGGGTGTTGTCAGAATTCAGGACATCCCTCTGGCTGTCCTGGACTGCCCAAACCCCTGCCAGGGGGCTCAGAGACCCTGGCACAGAGCCCAAGACCTCTGTGACTTTGATTATGACCCATGGAAAAAGTTACCAACCTTATATGAGGATCTGCAAACCATGAAAGTCTAAGTAGAATAATAATCAATTTGTCATGGGGTGAAAAATAGATTTTTGGGGTTTTTGGATTGGGGGTTCAGGGGGCAAGATGGAGGGATCTGGGTGTGTCCAGCCTTTCTCCTTCTTCTTCTTGGCCTCCATCTTCTGCTGTGATGGTGGCACTTTTGGATTGGTTTAGAGTAGAAGCTCATTGTCTAACACAGGTGATAGGTATTGGGAAGTTATTGTAAATATTGTACATGTAGTTTTTAGTATAAAAAGATAACACTAGAATGCCTCTGACTGTCCTGCTGAGTGGACCTCGGCTGGACAGGAGAAAGAATTTTATAGATGAGAAACAATAAACAACCTTGAGAATGAGAAGTGAAGAGTTTTCACTCCTTCTTTGACTGCCGGGCTGGGAAAAATGACTTTCTAACACATCTCGGGGTCATGGTGAGCAGCAGAAGCCCTGAGAGGGTGTGACCCTGTTTGAGCAGCCAGGACACAAACAGAGGCTTTGGGGTGACCCAGCTGTGGCCTTCCAGTGCCTGAAGGAGCCAACAAGGGAGATGGAGAGGGACAACATACAAGGGATGGAGTGCCAGGACAAGGGGGATGGCTTCAAACTGGCAGAGTGGAGGGTTAGATGGGATATTGGGAAGAAATTCTTTACTCAGAGGGTGGGCAGGCCCTGGCACAGGGTGCCCAGAGCAGCTGTGGCTGCCCCTGGATCCCTGGCAGTGCCCAAGGCCAGGCTGGACAAGGCTTGGAGCAACCTGGGATAGTGGAAAGTGTCCCTGCCCGTGGGAGATGGGGTTTGAGGTCTCTTCCAACCCAAACCACTCCGTGATTCTGTGGTTCTGTGATTGTCTAATTGTCTGATTGTGATTCTGTGGTTGTGTGGTTCTGTGATTCTGTAATTGTGATTCTGTGGTTCTGTGATTTGTCTGATTGTGATGCTGTGGTTCTGTGCTTGTGATGCTGTGATTGTGATTCTGTGGTTCTGTCATTCTGTCATTCTGAGATTGTGATTCTGTCATTGTGATTCTATGGTTCTGTGATTCTATGATTTTCTGCTTCTTTCATTCTGTGATTCTGTGGTTCTGTCATTCTGTCATTCTATCATTTTGTGATTCTGTGATTCTGTGGTTCTGTGATTGTGTTACTGTGATTGTGATTCTGTAATTGTGATTCTGTGATTCTCTGATTGTCTGATTGTGATTCTGTGGTTCTGTGATTGTGATGCTGTGATTGTGATTCTGTGGTTCTGTGGTTCTGTCGTTCTGTCATTCTGAGATTGTGATTCTGTGATTCTCTGATTCTCTCTCTCATTCTGTGATTCTGTGATTGTCTGATTGTGTGATTGTGATTCTGTGATTCTGTGGTTCCGTGATTGTGATGCTGTGATTGTGATTCTGTGATTGTGATTCTGTGATTGTGATTCTGTCATTCTGTCATTGTGATTCTGAGATTGTGATTCTGTCACTGTGATTCTATGGTTCTGTGATTCTGTGATTCTCTCATTCTGTGGTTCTCTGATTCTTTTTGTCATTCTGTCATTCAGTGGTTCTGTGGTTCCGTGACCTCTCTGGAAGAACAGGAGCTCTCAGGAGCCCTTTCAGGTGTTACCCCCAGCACAGTCAGTGCCTGCAGCATCCTTCCTGCTGAGCTCAGACCTTCCCCAGCCTGACTCTCCCTGCTCAGAGCAGCGCTGGCACTCCTGGGGCTGTGTGCTCCCTTCCAGGCCATTCTGCTGCCCTGCTCTGCCCAGGATGCTCCCTGGCTCAGATCCCTGTGCCCAGACCAGAGCTGGAGGCTGTGGCTGCTCCCCCTGTGCAGCTCAGGGGCTGCTGAGACAGGGCTGGAGCAGCTCAGCCTGCACACAAGAATTCACCAGGCTCCAACCTGTGCCTGGCTGTGCTCTGCTGTGCTTTGTCACACTGCCTGTGCTGCAGGGGGAGAGCAGGGATTAGCAGAGCCTTTGTCCAAGGCTCTCTGCAGACTGATTAGACTCGTGCCCACTTAATTACAGCACATTACGAGCCTGTGCTGCAGCGGGGATGGCCCAGCACAGGCAGCTGGGGACAGCAGTGAAGAGAGCAGAAATAATTTAGGGCAGCAATGAAGCTTTTCTCAGCCAACAGCCAGGGATTTACACTTTCTATCCTAGCAGCTGACACAGTCTCTGCTTTTTGGCTTCATCCTGGCCCTGCTGGCATCTGGTGCAGACCTTCAGACCTTCCTCAGTGGTCTGAAGTGGAAAGGGCTTTCTGGCAGTCCATGGCAGCCTGAACTGTCACTGCCCTGGTGTGAAACCCCTGAGCATCACTCCTCTCCTCTCCTCTCCTCTCCTCTCCTCTCCTCTCCTCTCCTCTCCTCTCCTCTCCTCTCCTCTCCTCTCCTCTCCTCTCCTCTCCTCTCCTCTCCTCTCCTCTCCTCTCCTCTCCTCTCCTCTCCTCTCCTCTCCTCTCCTCTCCTCTCCTCTCCTCTCCTCTCCTCTCCTCTCCTCTCCTCTCCTCTCCTCTCCTCCACCCTGTCTTAGCTCCTGGCCCAGGCACTCCTGCCCCTGATGCCTCAGGTTTTAGTTTTCTATTTTTCACATTCTGAGCTGCTTTAGTGTGTGGGTCTGGGCTTCACATTATGGGATGGTGAGCTCTGTGCACAGAGCAGGGAGACAAAACAATTCCTGCTCCAGCTGGGCACCAAGGACAAATGATCCAAATCTCAGCCCAGGAGCACAAACACCGTGGGCTGGAGAGAGAAAAACAAGGATGGGACTGGATGGGCTAAAGCTGGAATGGGACAATGAACTGCAAGATGCAAATGGAGCAGAACTGGTCAAACGGAGAGACCCCATGACCAGTTGTGCATTTTGGGGCCATTTTGGTTCATCTTGGGTTCATTTTGGGGCCATTTTGGTTCATCTTGGGTTCATTTTGGGATCATTTTGGTTCATGTTGGGTTCATTTTGGGACCATTTTGGTTCATCTTGGGTGCAGCTCTGGCTGGGCTCTGGTGCTGCCCAAGGTGGATCCATTGAGGAGATCCTTTCAATAAATCCCTGCTTTATTCTTTAGCTCAGTCTGCTCTCTGTTCTAGCTCAGCCTTCCCAAGGCACCACAGGGTTGGAATGACCTCCAGCTTCATGAGGATGGATGCTCCTCCTGCTTGGGGCTGGTTCTCCTGTGGGATCTCCAGTGGAGGGTCACAACCACACCCTCATTTCCTCTGCTGTCCTCGTTGGGGACAATGTCCCCAGACACCTTCCCATTGTCCCACCCGTGTTCCTGGTTCTGCCAATCCCACAGGAGGGGGTTGAGCTGTGGGATCCCAAGGCAGGGATAACACAATAGCCCATTACTTCACCTTAATGAAGACAACTAAATTACAAAAGGCTGTCACACCACACCAGGTCCAAGAAAAGAACCAGCTAGCGTGGCACAGCTTGGAAAATGCAAAAGGCTTAAGTCCTTTAACTCAGAGGTTCAAATCCTCTCCCTAGCTTAACTTAAACCAAGCTCCCCCATGACTAACTACCCTCTCCTAATTAACCACGTCATAGCCCTCTCCTGTGCCCTCCCAATCTTAATTGCAGAGGCCTTCCTCACACTGATAGAGCACAAAATCCTAAGCTACATATGAGGCTGAAAGGGCCCTGTCACAGACATCTTTTATGGAAAATCCTTTCCTTAGGATTTTTCCTCCTGAGAAGCTGAGAGGCCTCAGGAACAAAATGTAAACATTGATTTTCTGCTGCTGTGGAATGCAACAGGTGCATCTGGGATTGGCCCATCTTGGATATTTCTAATTAATGGCCAATCAAAGCCCAGCTGGCTCAGATTCTCGGCCTGAGCAACAAACCTTTGTTATCATTCCTTCCTATTCTATTCTTAGCCAGCCTTCTGATGAAATCCTTTCTTCTATTCTTTTAGTATAGTTTTAATGTAATATATATCATAAAATAATAAATCAGCCTTCTGAAACATGGAGTCAGATCCTCATCTCTTCCCTCATCCTCAGACCCCTGTGAACACGGTCACAGTGCCCAAACATTATTGGCACATTTGGACTTCTACAACCCCTAGAAGGTGGAGTAAAACTAGTTATTAAGGAACCCATTTGACCATCAACATCCTCCCCAATTTAATTATTTATCACAGGGATAATTATTATCTTATTTTTCACAACTCCAATGCTAGCCTTGCTCCTAGCAACTTCAATCTGAACCTCACTACCCCTCCCATTCTCTTTAGACTTCAACCTAGGCCACTCTTCCTCCTGCCTGGCTCAGATTTAGGCCTGGTTTAAGGGTTCAGGGTGGTGTCCCACCCTCTGTGACATGCTGGCTGTCCCAGGGTGATGGACAGCATCTCCCAGGGATGTGGCTCACAGGGAGGCAGGAGCCAGGGGACATTTTTGGAAGCTGCCCTGAGGATTGTGACACTGTTGTGTAAATATAAAATATTGACAATCTGGAGGCAGGCTCCCCAGCAGAGGGCCAGGCAGCTGTAAAGAAGGTGATGTGAACTAATCAGAGCCGACATAAAGCTGCCAAGACCCAAGCTAAGCCTGCTGTGGATTTAGATTCACACTGCAGATAAAGAGGCGGCTCTGGCAGAACTGGCCTCTGGAGCTGGTTCAGATTAACCCGGATTTTCAGCATCATTTCATGCTATTCCAGTCCACAAATCCCTGCAGCTCTGCCAGTGCATGCCAGGCTGGACCACAGAGCCCTGGAGACTCCCAGAGCTGTGCCAGCCTGGCCCTCCCAGCTCCCAGTGCTCCCAGTGCTCCCAGTGCTCCCAGTGCTCCCAGTGCTCCCAGTGCTCCCAGTGCTCCCAGTGCTGGTACCCCCTGGCACACACGGGGGATAGGACAGGTGTGACACATTCCCAGAGCTCTGTGGGCTGGGGAGTGCAGGGGACACAGACCCAGCCTTGGAGATGTCAGAGACCCAGCCTTGGGGGTGTCACAGACCCCACATTGGGGGTGTCACAGACCCCACCTTAGGGGTGTCACAGACCCAGCCTTGGAGATGTCACAGACCCCCATCTTGGGGGTGTCACAGACCCCACCTTTGGGGTGTCACAGACCCCACCTTTGGGGTGTCACAGACCCCACACTGGGGGTGTCACAGACCCAGCCTTGGGAGTGTCACAGACCCCACATTGGGGGTGTCACAGACCCCATCTTGGGGGTGTCACAGACCCCACATTGGGGGTGTCACAGACCCCATCTTGGGGGTGTCACAGACCCAGCCTTGGAGGTGACACAGACCCCAGCTTGGAGGTGTCCCCTTTCTCCAGCTGAGTGGTGGCAGCAGACATGACATGAGCCTGAAAAGCCTTTACACAACAGTGTCACAATCCTCAGGGCAGCTTCCAAAAACGTCCCCTGGCTCCTTTCTCCCTGTGAGCCACATGCCTGGGAGATGCTGTCCATCACCCTGGGACAGCCAGCACATCACAGAGGGTGGGACACCACCCTGAACCCTTAAACCAGGGCAGAAAAGCGAGGTGGGGATATGAGGGGTTGTGGGAGGGGAGACAGGAGCAGAGAAAGGCTGGAGAGGGTTCCAAAGAGACCCCTCAGCCTTGAGGAAGGGGCAGCTCCTCAGAGGCTTCCATGGGTGCCTGTAAAGGGTTCCAACAGCTTTTAGAGGTTCCTCAGGTCGCTTTCCTGCCTGGGACAACCTCTGCAGGTCCCTCTCTCCCTGTCACAGCCTCTACAGGTCCTTCCCTGCCTGGGAAAGCCTCTACAGGTCCCTCAGGTCCCTGTCTCCCTGTGACAGTCTCTGCAGGTCCCTCTCTCTCTGGGACAGCCTTTAGAGGTCCCTCAGATCCCCTCACTCCCTGGGACAGCCTCTGCAGGTCCCTCCCTGCCTGGGACAGCCTCTGCAGGTCCCTGTCTCCCTGGGACAGCCTCTGCAGGTCCCTCAGGCCCTGCCATCTCTCCACAGCCCTGTCCCACAGCTCTCCCAGGGTGACCTTGCCTGGGTCTCACATCCCCCCAGCTCCCCCAGTCCCTCCTGACAGCACCAGAGGGGTCCCCGTGGAAGGAGGCCAGGCTGGGGCACAGCCCTCAGCTGCTCCCTCCTGGCCAGGACTGTGGAGCCCCTCGGCCCAGGGCACCTCAGGGGGCTGGACAGGGACCCCTGGCAGGCAGGGACATGGGACAGACAGCTTGCTGGACAGACAGAACACCTCCGTGGGCAGACACCTCCCTGGACAGACAGAACATCTCACTGCACATACACCTCCCTGGACAGACACCTTGATGGACAGACAGAACACCTCAATGGACAGACACCTTGCTGGACAGACAGAACATCTTGCTGGACAGACAGCTCAGAACAAACACCTCAGTGGACAGACACCTTGCTGGACAGACACTTCATTGGACAGGCAGAACACATCACTGGACAGACAGAACACCTCAGTGGACAGACAGCTCTCTGGACAGAAACCTTCAGACACCTTGCTGGACAAACAGCTCAGAGAACAAACACCTTGCTGGAGAGACACCTTGCTGGACAGACAGAACACCTCACTGGACAGACAGAACACCTCACTGGACATACACCTCACTGGACAGACAGCTCAGTCCAGCCCTGCTCCAGGCCTCAGATGCCCTTCCCACCTCCCCTCCTTCCTGAGGAGCCCCCTTAAAGCTTCTGGAAAGAGAACACAGGAGCCTGGGGAGGTCCAGGGCTGGGGATGGCACAGTGGGCACGGGAAGGAGCTTCTGTGGCAGGGGACAGAGGGTGACAGTGCCCCTGAGGTGGCAGGGTCCCCGCAGTGCTGTGACAGGACGGCTCCTGCTGTGACAGCCGACAAAGCCACAAAACCACCTTAAAATAGACTCCAGGAGGGCTTCATCTCAAAGCCTATTATCTGCACTGAATGCCAGATTAGCGAGCAAAGCCCTCCTTGGGCTTTGGAAATGCTCTGCTAAGGAGGGATAATCATGTCACTGAGGCCCTCCAGGAGCCACCCCGGAGGAGCTGGGGACAGCAGTGACCTCAGCAGATGATTTATGTAAGGGGGATCAGGGGACAGGGGCACGGCCCCGCAGTGCAAAGGTCGCTCTCCACGGCCCCTGTCTCCGAGGATTTCAGCACACCCTGAGCAGGCAGTGCTGCTCAGAGCTGTGTCCAGGCTGGCAGCACCCCCTGGCTGGTGCCACCTTCCCCGGAGCTCCACAGGGCACTGCTGGTGTTGGGAGTAGGAAAAGCTGCCAGTTTTTTATAAAAGGTGGCAGAGTGAACAGGTTGGACCAGTTGCTGCCAGGGTGGAGTTCTAACTGTTATTGCAATCAGCGGTCGTTCTCATTAACTGCCTGTCCTTGAGGGTTAAGAATTCCTCCTTTTGTCAGTACCACCCTGCCTGCTGCCAGGTGGATAACCCTCGTCGGACAGAGAAAGGAGGGTACATCAGAGGGCATGCAATATAACTGTCACAGACATCTTTTATGAAAAATCCTTTCCTTAGCATTTTTCCTCCTGAGAAGCTGAGAGGCCTCAGGAACAAAATGTAAACATTGATTATCTGCTGCTGTGGAATGCAACAGGTGCATCTGGGATTGGGCCATGTTGGATGTTTGTAATTAATGGCCAATCACAGTCAGCTGGCTTGGACAGATCCTCATCTCTTCCTTCCTCCTTGGACCCCTGTGAACACCATCACAAATGACCTCGGAGCCAGCATGCCATGGGAAAGCCACCCCACCAAACTTACCAAAAGACCCCAAAAACAACGAGCCAACACAGAATTAAGATATCAAAGTGGTGTCTGAGCGTGAGGAACAAAGCCCAGAGCCTGCAGAGATGCTGAGACCTGTGATGGTGTTCACAGGGGTTCTTGGATGAGGGAAGAAATGAGAATCTGACTCCATGTTTCAGAAGGATGATTTATTATTTTATTATATATATTACATTAAAACTATACTAAAAGAATAGAAGAAAGGATTTCATCAGAAGGCTGGCTAAGAATAGAATAGGAAAGAATGATAACAAAGGCTTGTGGCTTGGACAGTCTGAGCCAGCTGACTGTGATTGGCCATCAATTAGAAACAACCAACATGTGGGGCAAATCCCAGATGCACCTGTTGCATTCCACAGCAGCAGATAACCATTGTTTACATTTTGTTCCTGAGGCCTCTCAGCTTCTCAGGAGGAAAAATCCTAAAGAAAGGATTTTTCATGAAAGATGTCTGTGACAGAGACTCTTTTTTGCTCCTTGCCCTAACCAAGGAAGGACCTCAGCCAGAGGCAGGACCTGGGAGTCAAACCAAGAAAGCGAACAAGGGATTTCCCCGATGCTCTGGTGAGGATGGAATCCCCAGCTCTGGTCACAGACCAGTGGACACAGCTGCACTCTTCTTCCTTCTCCTCTGAGTCACTCCTGGGAGCAGCAGCAGCAGAGTGAGTGGGGACCCGTCAGTTCTCCCCCCAGACCCGAGATCACTTTTAATAAAGGCATTAAAAAGGAAAAAGCTCTGCTACCCGTGCTTGTTTCAGCTGGGGTGGCCCTGGCCAGGTGAGGCAGGGTCAGCCAGGCTGGGGTTTCAGCAAAGCCCATCCTTGCCCTGGGCAGGGGAGGCAGAGGGGAAGTGCCCCTTCAGCACTGGCATTGCGCTGCTCAGGGTGCTCCCTGCTCCATCCCTGCCCCTCGGGGCTGTTTCCTCCCCCAGGTCCTGGCAGGGGATCAGATGCTCCATGCACTGCCTGGCCAGAGCACTTTCACTCCTGCTGCCAGTCGATTATTGAGTCCATTAGGGAGGGAGAAAGCAGGAAAGCAGCGTGGCTCCACTGCACTTTTCTTCCCCGTCTCCCACTCCCCTTCCTCATTCCCCCCTTCCCTGTGCCAGGCTCAGGCTGACACACCCGGCCTGACAGTGTCAGGAAAATTATTCCACAAACACCAGAGTTTTTTGTCCAAAAAGGAGACAGAGGAGTCCTTTGACTTTATTCCAATAAAGGGAGAGGCCATGGGACATTCCCCTGGGATCTCTCCAGTTTTTGGAGCACACAGCCTCCTTTTTATCCCAATTTCCAGCTGCATTTCCCTTCTCTCTTTCCCCATTTCTGAGGTACTTGAGAGGTTCAGACTTCCCAGAACACCTGATCCCGAAGATTTCCCTCTAATGTATAACCCTCCCTTTTAATTTTGAATTCTTACAGAATTTAGGGGTTTTCCTCATTGTTTCTTTCATCTCTCAATGTCCAATTTCATTTATCAGCAAGCCTAAAGTTTATTTGTAAAAGCAAATATCTTTTTCCATTCATCAATCAGTGGAATCCTTCCCATTGTTTCTTTTATCTCCCAGAGCATCAGTCTCATTCCATGGTTATGACAATGGGAAGATGCCAGCAGCTCACATCCCAGGCAGCAGACCAAGAACTCAATGTTACAACTCACTTTAAAAGTTTTTTGACCAATCACACAAAGCAAAAGCACATTGACAGTGGTTCCATCCAATCACTGTAAGCACATGTACCTTTGGATAAACAACGCTTGCTTATTTCAAGTACAATACCTGCTTGTGAGCCTTAAAACACAATGCACAGAGCTCCACTATTAAGCTTAGAACTTCCTAATATCTTGCTAGATAGAATTTCTGCAGCTTAGGGAGTTATTCTAGCCAAGTGTTAATGCACAGACCATTGCAATATTTGTCCTTACTTTTCTGCTTCTTATATCATTTCTTTGCTGACCTATCTCATGGCTGCTGCTTAGCTACAATCACAGGTCTGCTGTCTCTGGGGCCTGCCTTCTCAGCTTTCCCAAACCCCTCTGATTTTATGGATTCCCACAGAGTTTGCCAGGAGGATGTGGAGAGCTGGACTGGCTCCTCCTGGGCACAGCTGGGCATCTCCTCAGCAGCCAGCCTGGCTTGGAGGGCTCTGGCACAGGCAGGGCTGGCACTGCCTGGGGTTTGCCTGTGCCATCCTGGAGCCTGCTCTGGGAGTTACAGGATGTTCCAGATTGCAAGGCAAGCTGTTTTCCATTGCCATCTGTATGGCAGATTACCTTTGTCAAGTGGGCAGTTTGCCTTATCTCTCTCTCTGAGTGACCACAATCACTCCTCCCTCAGGAGGGGACACCTGCTGATAACAGCTCTGGAATGTCCCTGCATGGCTGATAAGAACTACAGCATCCCATTGGGAGATGGGAGCCCAGAGGGAGGAGCCAAGCATTCCTACCCGGATAGAATCTGGAGATTCTGCAACACCAGCACGGCTCCTGCACTGCATTGCCCAGAGGAACAGCAGCTGCCTCTTGCCCTGCATCTGCAGAGGCAGAGACTGCACCTTTCTCCAGGATCCCTGCTCCAGCAGAACCAGCCCTGACCCTGCAGGAGGGCTGAGCCACAATTCCAATGGCACTGCTGCCACCAGCCTGACCCACAGGGTGTCAGCTTGGGTTCTGACTCTGGCACTGTTGGTTTAGTTCACTGCATTGTTTATTTTATCCTTTTATTTTCTTCCCTATCAAAGAACTGTTATTTCCTGCTCCTATATTTTTCCTGAGAGCCGCTTAAATTAAAATTGATAGCAATTTGAAGGGGTGGGGAGGGTTTGCATCCTCCATTTCAGGGGAGGCTCCTGCCTTCTTTAGCAGGCTCCTGTCTTTCCAAACCAAGACACAGGAGTGACCCCAAGTCCAGCTGTGGGCACGCAGGGATGTGCCCAGAGGAGTGCTTTGGGTGGGAAATGACTGCCCAGCAGTCTGGAGGGGAGGAGCAGTGCTCCTCATCAGCAGTCATTAGTGATTAATTGCATGGACTGCAGGGGAGTTTGGCCAGAGCAGAGAGAGGGCTCCTCCCCAAGGAGGGCTGGGGTCAGTCCCCACCCCCAGGGAGCAGCCCCAGATGAAATCCTTGTTGAATTTCCTGTGAATTGGTGAATTTCCTTGTGAATTTCCCTGGGCAGTGAATTCCCTGTGAATTGTTGAATTTCCCTGTGAATTGTTGAATTTCCCTGAGCAGTGAATTCCCTGTGAATTGTTGAATTCCCTGTGAATTATTGTATTTTCCTGTGAATTGTTGAATTCCCTGTGAATTGTTGAATTTCCCTGAGCAGTGAATTCCCTGTGAATTGCTGAATTTCCCTGTGAATTATTGTATTTCCCTGTGAATTGTTGAATTCCCTGTGAATTGTTGAATTTCCCTGATCAGTGAATTCCCTATGAATTGTTGAATTTCCCTGAGCAGTCAATTCCCTGTGAATTGCTGTATTTCCCTGTGAATTGCTGAATTTCCCTGAGCAGTGAATTCCCTGTGAATTGCTGAATTTCCCTGTGAATTGCTGAATTTCCCTGAGCAGTGAATTCCCTGTGAATTGCTGAATTCCCTGTGAATTGCTGAATTTCCCTGTGAATTGTTGAATTCCCTGTGAATTGTTGAATTTCCCTGATCAGTGAATTCCCTATGAATTGTTGAATTTCCCTGAGCAGTGAATTCCCTGTGAATTGTTGAATTCCCTGTGAATTGTTGAATTTCCCTGATCAGTGAATTCCCTGTGAATTGTTGAATTTCCCTGTGAATTGTTGAATTCCCTGTGAATTGTTGAATTCCCTGAGCAGTGAATTCCCTGTGAATTGCTGTATTTCCCTGTGAATTGTTGAATTCCCTGTGAATTGTTGAATTTCCCTGAGCAGTGAATTCCCCGTTCCTCTCTCCATCCTCACCCTGGGCAGCAGCTGGCTGCCTGCACATCATCACATGTTGCATCTCACATCAGATAATTTGCTCCACGGCCTCAATGCACATATCTTACAATATTTTGTCACCCTTTATCACTGCTATTTCGCTGCTATCATGGCCTAGTGAATCATTATTGATAGGCCCTTAATATCAGTGCCATTCCTCCAGAGGGACGGCTTTTAATGAATTTCCTGCTCGCCCTGCAGTGCAGCTGCACTCAGACACGGTTCAGGGGGCAGGGCTGGAGCTGCAGAGCTGAGCCCACCCCTCATGGTGCAGGGGTGACCGTGTGGAGCCACCCTGGGCTTTTTCCTGCAGCACAGAGTGAGATTCCCACGGTGGCTCTGATGTGGGGACACTCTCAGCCCCTCGCACGCCTGGGGATGCCTGAGCTCCCTCTGCAGCTCCACTCCAGCTCCTCTCTGCCTGCTGGAGGGGTCCCTTTGAAGTGTTTTCATGTTCTGTTTTCCTTTGCAGAGGATGAGCAACTCCAGGAGGTTCAAGGCAGGAGGTTTGCTCTCCTTATTTTCTGGCGCTGCCTTTGAAATGTCTCTGCAGGTGCAAAGCACAGCTTTGCCCAACCAGCTGAGCCACCTTGACCTGTCCCAGGTCACCTGGGGGGCACAGGGACAGGCAGAGCAGCTGCAGCCACGTTTCCCACCTGGAGCTGGGGAAGGGATGGATGCTTGGCTAAGGAAGGGGAGTTTTTGGAGTTCTTGGGTCAGGTTAAGGAGATTTCTTCCTGCAGAGCCCTGGAGCCTCCCTGGCAGTGGGGGCCGTGGTGATTAGCAAGTGCATTTAAAAATAGAAGTTTTTTGTACTTAATTTAAAATTGATAGCAATTTGAAGGGGTGGGGAGGGTTTACATTCTCAATTTCAGGGGAGGCTCCTGCCTTCCTAAGCAGGCACCTGGCTTTCCAAACCAAGACACAGGAGTGACCCCAAGTCACTCATAGATACATGGCATTCCCTAGAATGACTTTGCTCCAAAGTTTTGGTGTTGCTTATTTTTTTTTCCTCATTTCTAAATGTTACGCATACTTTTTGGCCATTTTAATAAATAGATTTTCTGATACATGTGAAAGTGCTGTGAGCAGGGGGGCAGCTGGGCTGGGTGTGCAATCCCTGGCCTGGTTTAAGCTCCAGCTAAGCTGAGCTCATCCTCTCCAGCTCGGGGGTCAGGGTGCTGAGCCCTGTGAGGTGTGTGTCCCTGCAGGATGGTGACAGTGACATAGAGCCCCTGGCTGCCCAGCCCTGCAAACACCTGTTATAAATAAAAAAATCTGTCAATTTTTTTTTTGGGAAAAAAGGGTTGCAGAACCAGTTACACCACTTGCTGCCAAGGTGAAGTTCTACCTGTTTGTTGTTGTAATCACCGGTCGTTTTAGTTAATTGCTCCCTTTTGTATTGGTAAGGCCCTGCCTGAGGCGAGGTTGATGGCTCTTCTCTCCAGACAGTGAGAAGAGGGGACATGGAGCGGGGAGCATCAGAGAGAATGCAAAATAACCTCGGAACCAGCATGCCATGGGAGGCCACCCCACCAAATGTACCGAAAGGACCCCAAAAACAACGAGCCAATACAGAATTAAGAGATCAGAGTGATGTCTGGATGTGAAGAACAGAGTACAGAGCCTGCGGAGATGCTGAAAACCTTTGTTGCCCCTTGCTCTGAGCAAAGACCTCAGCTGGAACCAAGACCCTGAGCCTGGAAAAGTCAAAAGTTGTGAAACACAGGGTGTAGCCCCACTGCTCTCATGAGGATGGGACCCCCAGTTCTGTCCTTTGCGGGACAAAGCTGCACATTCCTGCTCCTTCGAGTCACCCTGGGAGCAGCAATGACAAACCGTGGACCCGTCGACCCTCCCAGCCTTCAGCTGATCACTATTAATAAAGGCATTAAAAGGAGAAAAAGTCTCCTGCCCTGTTTACTTCAGCACCCAGCCTTGGCACTCAGACAGCCCCAAGGGCCAGCGCTGCAGCTTTCCCTGCTCTGCCACCTCCCAAACCCACCTCGGGGTCTCTTCTCCTGCAATGCAAACTCAGCTCAGGGCAGAGCAAAGCAGCCGCTTCCTTTTGTGGCATTTGCACATAAAAAAGTCCCTGGAGTGCTTTGCTCCTCTCATCTCCTGTGTGGGAATTCCTGAGGGACACAGGAAGGGATGAAGGAAAGGGTCCAGCCTTGCACCCGTGGGGCAGTGGAAAGAGAGCAGTGATGCTTTAAAGGGTTGTGCTGTGGGGAAAAATCAGCCTGAGCAGGAATGTGACCTCTGTGAGCCAGGAGCAAAGTGAGCCAAGAAAGGAATGGGAGAGTGACTTGGCTTGAAAAGCCAGGTGTCTGCTGAGGAAGGCAGGAGCCTCCCCTGAAATGGCAAATGCAAACCCCCTCTCTCTGAATTGTTATCAATTTGAATTTAAGGGGCTTTCCGGCAAAGATACAGGAGCAGGAATAACAGTTCTTTATTGGGGAAATTAAAAATACAAATGCAATAGCACAAACAAACCCTGGCAGAGTGCGAGCAGGCCCTGGCACGCTGTGGCTCAGGGGGTGGCACAGCCCCATGCCATGGGGGCTCAGCCCTCCTGCAGTGCCAGCTGTGGTTCTGCTGCAGCAGGGATCCTGCACAAGGGAGGAGTTTTCCTCTGCAGCTCCAGGGCTGCTGCAGATGGGCCTGGGCTCCCTCTGGCCATGCAGGGCAGCAGAAAGCTGCTCCTCTGGCAATGCAGGGGGCAAAGGCTGCTGTGCTGTGCCAGGCTCAGCTTGGATCCAGGTAGGAATGCTTGGCTCCTGCCCTGGGCGCAGCATCTCCCCATGGGATGGGGGAATTGGATCAGCCCTGCAGGGACACTCAGTGGCCATGGACAGCAGAGATCTCCTGCAGGGAGGATTGGCTGTGGGAGAGATCAAGAAAACTGCCCCAAGAACAGCAGAGAGCTGCCCCAGCTCTGACAGGGGGACAGAACACACAGCCCAGGTAAATCTTCCAGCCTAAGGCAGAGCCAAGGCAGGAGCCCCTGGGAACTCCTTGGCAGGGTCAGGCAGGGCTGTGCTGCTCCCCAGCCCACGGGAGGCTCTCAGAACTGGCCCTGTTTGTGGCAAGAGGTGGGTGAAGCCCTGGCTGTGTGCTCAGAGGGCAGAGCAGGGCAGGCTGTGCGGGGCAGCAGCAGCTCCTGTGCAGGGCAGCTCTTCTGTGGGAATGGGCATTTCCCAGGGATGGGCCCTGGCATGTGTGTACCACACAACAGCAGCAGGAGGGGATGCAGAGAGGAGAATGTGCCTAACCTGGCCTGAACTCTGTGATTTTGGGGGTGGTGGAAGCGTCCTTGGAGGGATTCCAGGCTGGGATGGGGAGCCAGGACACAGCACTGGCACGGATCCCTCCGGATCCAGAAGGAGCTCCTGGGAAATGGGTTCAACTCCATCAAGGAGGGCAGAGCTGGCAGCACTGCCAGAGCTCCTGAGGTGCCCATCTGGGAGGCCATGGCCAGCATCCACCTGGAGCTCCAGGCCTGCTGGGATGGGATGGGATGGGATGGGATGGGATGGGATGGGATGGGATGGGATGAGTTGCGATGGAATGATGAGATGGGATGATAGGATGGTGTGGGAGACACGGAATCATCACAGCACCATGGAATGCTCTGGCATGGAAGGACTGTAAAGCTCAGTTTTACATCCCATTCCACCTTCCACTGCCCCAGGGGGCTCTGAGCCCCATCCAGCCTGGCCCTGGACACTTGCAGAGCTTTCCCCACATTCCCACGGCAGAGCCACTCAGCCTGATAGGGAGAAGAGACTCTCTGAACACCGTGGGGAAAGGAACCAGAGACTCAATTACTGCCGTGCACAGAGACACAAATTAATTAACTGAGCGAGGCGCAGGGGGACATTTCCCATGACCTGCAGAGAGGAGTTTCGGGGAGAAGCAGCTGATGATTAATGCTCTGCTGTTCCTGCTGCATCAACAGCATCCTGGGAAGGGCTGCTTGGCAAAGAGAGCTCTGGATGCACCTTCAGACACTGTGTGTTTAGTTTGCCACTGCTTTTCACCAGAATTTCACAATTTCTGATGTCACTGAGGTTGTCACAGCCCATGTTTCCATCTGTGGTGAAGGAGCAGAAAGAGTGGGCAGAGCATGAAGTTCTTAAAGGGTCAGAGCCAGCCCAGCTCGTTGCTTTGAGCTCAGCAAGATGAAATGGCAGCTCCTGCTCTGCAAAAGAACCTGTTTGGAAATGAATTCACACCACAGAGGATGAGGGGAGGTGAGGGCTGGGTTAAGCCCCTCACTGCTGTGGTTGCAGGGTGGTTTAAAGAATGGAAAAATCAACACAGCTAATTGATACTTCACAAACCCGCTGTGTAATGATAAATGTGAAAAAAAAAAAAAAAAAGAAAGGGATGTCTCTGGTTGTTTCTGAAGGGGATTTCAGGGCAGTTCACTCACCACCAGGCAGGACTCCAGCAGCTCGTGTGCTGCACAAGGAACAAAAGGAGAGATGTGAATGCTCCACAATAAAAACGAAGTTCATGGTCATGGTAACTTGATATTTAAAATTTCATATTTAGTCGTGATGAGCAGTGTCAGCTGAAAGCAAGGATGGCGTGAACACTCCCCACACACAGAACGAACAGGTTTGTTGCTTTTTCTTTTTAATTCCAGCTATAAAATGTAAGATTTCACCACTGAATCCTCACCTGGAGACCACCATTGGCTGGGGGGCTGGTGCTGAGCATTAGGCAGAGCTCGGGGGAGCAAAGGTCAGGGATGGGTTTTGTAGCTGTCACTCTGATAGCAGGAAATGTGTCTCCTGTCCCCAGAACATGGGCTGTGATTGACAGTGCTGCTGCTGTGGATGAGACCCTGCAAACAGCTCTGCAGCTGTGAGAGGGGCTCGTGCTGCTCCTTCCCCTCCTGTGCCAGCACAGGGAACCTTCTCAGTCAGTGCTTCAGGTTCTGTGAGCATCATTTTAAAATTAAAACATCCACAGAACACCCAGGTTGTGCTGCAGTGGTTTCAGATGACAGTGATGCCTTTTTGGGGCTACCCAAAAACACAGGCCGGACAAAATTCAGGCAATAAAAAGCAGTTCTATTTATTGAAAGGACTTCAGGGATGTTTAGGGCAGACAAAACCCCCCAGGGGCTAAACCAAAAAATGGATGATGGGTCATGAGTTTTCACACTTTTGTAATTTTGGTCCATTTGCATATTGGGGGTTCATCTTCCAATTAGAGCTTCAGGTAGTGAAGTCATTGACCCCAAGTTTGCTGCCCCCAACTCACTTTTCTTTCCATCTCTGGGGCCTGAGGCAGTGAGGTGTCCTTGATTGCCAGGCCTGGAGAGGAATTGTTGTGTGTGCCCAAAATGGGGAAGCAGCAGCTCCCACTGTGTGTGGAGTTTGGGGTTGTGCACTTAAGAACTGCAGGGTTATAGATATGAAAATATTACAATATGAAAAATAGATGAAAATGTATTATAATATATGAGAAAATATATTTTTTATACTATATGAAAAATATAAAAGCTAAATTCCTAAGGAATCAAGGAGAAGCTGTGATGGCTTCTGCCAGCAACAGAACTGAGGTGGCTAAAAAGGGACAAATGAGCCTTTGGTCATGGTAAAAAATGTGGTGGTGGCAAAAACTTTGGTGGTGGTAAAAACCTCCAACACTTCTTCATTCCTGCTTTTCCAGGCTCAGCTGTAGGGGTGGCAGCACTGCTGGAGAGGTGGCAGTGCCCACCCACCCCACCTGTGCCAGCCTGGAGGTACCTGAGAGCTGCTGTTCCCTGCAGGGAGGGTGGATCAGGTTAAAGCAGGGCAGGAGGAAGCCTGGCCATGGACTGTTGGGGAAGATGGAACAGGAAAGCCTTATAAATATGATTGCCTGGCAAAAGATTCTGAAATATAGAAACTCTAAGCCAGATTGAAATGAAAGCAAGCTTTGAGATCCCTCAGTTACTGAACAACTGGAAAACAATGGCATGGCCAGCTGAAGGTGATCCCCTTTGGATCAAACAATTCCCTCTGCTTGCAGACAGGCCCAAGGCTCAGAGCAGACCCTGCTGGCTTGGCAGAAGGGGCCCAAAGAGGAGTTTGTAGGGTTTGAAATGTAACCCAGTGTGGGAATGTAATGATTCTTATAGGCTGCATGGAAATGCTGTAGGATTTGTATCTTGGACTAGATTGGTTAGTGAGAATCAGAATATTCAACACAGAAGAAGATTTATGGTATTGTAATGGGAACCTCGCTCTCTTGCCCTTTTATTCTCTATGCTTTTGCTCTCTTGCCTCTCTTACACTCTTTCCCTCTCACCCTCTCTTTCCCTCTTTGGGCCCTGCTCTGAGCTGTGTTTGGCAGCTCCCAGCAGGGCCCTGCACCCAGGCCCTTTGCAATAACCCACAAGTTCCCAGCCCTGGTTTCAGAGATCTCTGCTCTGTCCTGACCATCCCACCCCCATCACTCCTGCAATGGACAGGCTGTCTCTGCCCTCTGGGGTCTGTATCAAGTAGAGCCCAGGGCAGGTTCTAAATCCAAACCTGGTGCCAGGCTCTGATCCCTTCCTAACTCAGCTGGATTCCAGCAGCACCAAGGAAGGCTGTGTTGTCACCTGCTGACATTTTATTTAACAGATATATGAGAACAGGGATGTCTTCTGTGCTGGAAGCTGCTTCGGAGTCACTGGGGACCTGGGGATGCACAAAGAGACAGACAAGGCAAAACAAACAGCTCAATCTGCCTCACCCCAGAGCCAGCAGAGCTCCGGGGAGAGCGGAGCAGGAGGAGATGGGATCCTACAGGAGAGGAGATGGGATCCTACAGGAGAGGAGATGGGATCCTCCAGGAGAGGAGATCCTACAGGAGAGGAGATGGGATCCTACAGGAGAGGAGATCCTACAGGAGAGGAGATGGGATCCTACAGGAGAGGAGATGGGATCCTCCAGGAGAGGAGATGGGATCCTATGGAGAGGAGATGGGATCCTCCAGGAGAGGAGATGGAGATCCTACAGGAGAAGAGATGGGATCCTACAGGAGAGGAGCTGGGATCCTCCAGGTGCAGGAGAGGAGATCCTCCAAATGCAGATGGGATCCTCGAGGTGAAGGAGGAGATGGGATGCTCCAGGTACAGGAGGAGCTGGGATCCTCCAGGTACAGGAGAAGAGATCCTCCAAACGCAGATGGGATCCTCGAGGTGAAGGAGATGGGATCCTCAAGGTTCAGGAGATGAAATCCTCCAGGTGCAGGAGGAAATGAGATCCTCCAGGGGCAGGAGATGGGGTCCTCCAGGAGAAGATCCCTGAGCTCTGCCCTCAGTGTGCCCTGCTCCAGCTGCACGCACCAAGAGCCCTCAACTGCTCTTCATGGTTTTACAGGAAGAAAAGGTGCAGGGATGGGGCAGGAACCAAGGAGGGGTGTCCACACCTCCCAGAGATGACCTGGGAACAATTTGTGTCTCTGTGAACCTGCCCCTCCCCGAGCTCACCTGCCTGGCGTGTCCCCTCTGGGGCTCTCTCTCCATGTTCTCCATGGCATGAAGATCCACAGAGTGAGAGCCTCCTCCTCCCCCAGGAACCCCTCAGGTTCCTCAGTCCCATCCAACAAGATTCCTGGATAATTCAGTGTCCTCCTCGGTGTTTCTGGGCACTTTTCCCTCCATTTAACCTCAACCCCTGGTGCCAGACCCTCCTGCAGCTCAGGGCTGGGTGTGGGTGTCCCCTTGACCTGATCCTGGTGTTCCTCAGCAGTGCTCTGGAGCACGGAACAAAACCAAACATGAGGATTTTCAAAGGTCCTCAGTGATTTAGGAGCCTCTACCAGCACCAGCTGTGGGCAGTTCTGAGTCTTCTTTTGTCTGGATAATTTATTCACCATAAAAATAAAACAGTATTTCAAAATATATATTTTGCTCTGATTTAATCTGTCTTCAAATTTCTGCAAAGTACCAAAAAAGCTGAATCAATTTAGCAACAGGAAATTCTGAAAAGTAATGAGATCTTGATTCCCCACTTAAAATCCTAATGTTTCCTTTTCAAAATCATTCCCATCTGATAAAAACAAAAAGTAAATAAGCTTACCTGTTCAGAGCACAACAAGGCTTTGGCCAACCCCTCTGCTGTACCCTCGGTAGTTCTTAATTCCTTTTTCAGTTTAACTAATGAAGTGGAGAATCAATTACTCTCACAGCTTCCAATCTGCAAAGTTATTAAGGTAATCTGGGGCCAGATCCACAGCAGCATCCCCGTGCCTGGCACTGCACAGGCACCTGGCAGAAGCCACAAAATGCATTTTACAGGTGGATTCTTCAGAACCTTTCCAAGGACTCATCAAAATCTGAGATTCACACACAGGTCCCTCCAGAACTGTGGAAATCTGGTCATGGGATGTGTTGATTGTCCCTCATCA